>CM034532.1:63239173-63417605 GCA_020002185.1 Paraescarpia echinospica
TAAATGACACCAGATCATTGCTATGCCAATCTTCTTTTTCCATCGCGCTTTACCCAGTATTGCATTAATGGGCAAACAAATAATAATAGGTTGTTTAAAACAAATATATCATAATTAACGTTGTAAATGTAGTATCAAGATCATATCGTTTTTCATTCAAACGACACCATTGACGTGCTAGTATTTTTAATAACCCCGTCGATTGCGTCAATAAAGCAACAATAATATAATATTACTATTATATTTGCAGGATTCATTATATTAATCGACAAATATATATTGACAACGCACGTTTATAATATAGCTGTAGCCAACGTGTGTTCATAAGTATGTATACATATATATATATATATATATATATATATATGTATACATACTTATAATTAAAACACTTATTTGCAAAATGTAACACAATCAACGCCAATCTGTCCCTACCAGTACGGCCTATCAATGAATGGAAAATAATTACCAGAACTTCTGGCTTCTTTGAAGAATAACCGTCTTCTGGCACAACAGTACAAACTCATACAGTTATAGGAGATACCCAGTTAAAAGATGCTAATTTAAATAAGATATTATGAACCGCTCCTTGTTTACACGTACGGGATGGTTGAATTGGCGTGATAGCACACGCATAATATTAATGTTAATGAACGAAGTTACCTCGGAGTCGCTCAAGATAGAGCAGTTCATTAACACACGATAAACAGGATAAATAGGTGGTCACTTCTAGTCAAACATTTAGTTGTTTTTATAATGTGCATTAGCATATCCACGTGACGTTTCAAGTGCAATTTAAACATGTTGATTGCGCGGGAAAGTTACGTCGACTCAAAGCGTCGTCCTCAATTACAGACACTAGTTTCTTGATAGTAACAAAAGTGCTCATCCTTATGATAGCGCTACATAGAGTAAATTGGGGCATTAGGTTCACTTTTTTCCGGAAATCGTTTCCTCTGACAATCCTATTGCTATAACTGTGATCTACTGCATGCATCATCTTTTTCATTATCATAGCTAAATGCTATCTGTAGAGATGTTCAAATGAACAATGTCACAGAAATTAGAGTCATTGTAGCAAAGGTTCTCAATATGTTTGTCTTAGGTGTAAACTATCACTTTGTCTGTTTCCTGTGGTTACTTACTTTGTAAATTTGTAACCGAATTCTAACCAAACGTTAATGTTAAGAACTACATTCCGTTCCATCTGGCTATCTAGAAATTCATCTTTTCGAGCCGTTTAGGTAGATAAAAGGTGGACGTCATGTATTAGACGGTTTCCTAAAGTATTCCTACCGGTTTAATGACATAAATTTGAGGAGATTTTCGCAATGCAAGTTACGCCAAATGTTACATTAAATTGTTGTTGTTGTTGTTGTTGTTGATGTTGTTATTGTTGTTGTTGTTGTTGTTGTTGTTGTTGTTGTCCTCGTGTTTTCGCTGGATGTCAGGGGTGAGTATGGTATCGATACTGGTCCTCGATGTCAGGGGTGACTGCTGGCCCGGATACTGGTCCTCAATGTCAGGGGTGAGGCTGACCTCGACACAGGTCCTCGATGTCTGGGGTGAGGCTGGCCTCGATACTGGTCCTCGATGTCAGGGGTGAGGCTGGCGTCGATACTGGTCCTCGATGTCAGGGGAGAGGCTGGCGTCGATACTGGTCCTCGATGTCAGGGGTGAGGCTGGCCTCGATACTGGTCCTCGATTTATGTATGCTTCTTTCTTTTTCTTTTCATCTCGCTGTTCTTGCACTGCTGTCTCCACCAACCGCCTCCACTCCTCTCTATATTTCAATATTGTTCTCCATTCCTCCAATCCTATCAATCTTTCTTAACACAGTAATCCCATCACAGTCTTTGTCGTGGCTTCAACTTTCCAGACATTTGCTTTCTTCGCTAACCATTATTATCCCTTTCAGCCCACCTTAGCTGACCCCTAAACAGTTTCTTCTTAAAACGACCTGTTTTTTTTATATTTCCTTCTTGAAATTTTCACGCTCAGTTCATTTCTCGCTCGTTTGACACGCTGAAAAGATACTTCAAATTAACGCAACATGTGATGTAAAATATTCGTCTCGCAAGCACCTGTTATAGGCAAGTCATACTCTGTTTGTTGCCGCAAAAATGCGTTAAGCGTGCAATGGACAAATATCGATGTCGTTTCATATCGAGGCTTCCAAGCAACAAACACCTTCGATCTTCACGACTCCGTCCACCAGTTTGTTTTATTCGCAAGGGATGATGTCCTCTTTCTTCGTCGATAAACCAACAAAGTTGATTTCGTCATCCCTCTGCGTTCACCAAGGAAGTCTAGTAACTGTTCTCATTTATTATTTATTGATGGTATGCTTCTTTGAAGACATGGGTCGCTAAGCAAAGTACCCTATCCGAAAGTAGGGTTGCAGCAAAAAATATTAAGAATCGCTTATGTATGTATACATGCATGCACACATGCATGCATGTATGAATACATACATACGTACATACATGCATACATACATAGTTTTTACATACATACATACATACATACATACATACATACATATATACATATATACACACATTAACACATACGCACATACACACATACACGCATACACGCATGCACGCATGCATGCATACACGCATACACGCATACACGCGCACACGCGCACACGCGCACACGCGCACACGCGCACACGCGCACACGCGCACACGCGCACACGCGCGCACGCACACACACACACACATACACACATACACACATACACACATACACACGTACACACATACACATATACAAACATACATGTTCCTCGATCATAGGGATCAGAGCAAAGTTAGATGCCACATCTGTTCGGTGAAAATTCTCACTTTTTACTGAAATCGTATACAAATCATTAAGCCCTATAATATTGGGCGTGTAGCATTATTTATATGTCCATCTATTCTTAATGTGTGTCATCATCTGGTACGAGATGTACAATCATTAATCTGTTCCGGAAATCTCCATAGCATCAAAAGGGTTTCCTCTTCAAAGACTATAAATTCATCATTCGAATGTGTGTAGTGAACAAAAGAAAATATGTACATCATCACGACTTTCAATTTGAAATACATAAACAAGGTACGTTCTTGTATAATGTGGTACACAGTCCCTAATACCATCCAAAGCTCCATACACTTTACTCCCTGATATACCTGTTCAATCGACATCATATTGACTTAACTTCTATACAGCTACACTGTAATTACTGCCCGAAGACTATTTGTACACAATATCCACAACTGCAAATTGCCAGTTGCTCATTCATGCAGCAGAGTGAACGGAAGCAAGGTTCGAACCCGGGGTCTATCCAGTGAGAGTCCGTTGCTCTAAACACTAGGGGAGCGAGAGGGGGAGAGAGAGAGAGGGCAGATGGACCTAATAACCGAAAGAGAGAAGGACAGTCGGAGAGACGGACCGACGGACAGACTGACATATGGACCAACAGACAAACGGACCAAAGAACAGACGGATACACTGACAGACGAGTAGGCGATGAGACGGAGAGGTTTAGACAGAGACAGACAGACAGACAGACAGACAAACACATACCTTTATCGATATCAACCATGAAATAAACGTTGAAAGATTTATAGAGATTTGCACCGATACCATGAATTGCGCACGTGTTATGTTGTGGTATAAGAACGACACGTCTACACGGGTAAGAAATGAAAATATACTTTCAAATGCATTGAAGACGTGAAGTCGACTTAAATGTGTAATCTAATAATCAAATGTTGTCGTGTCGATATGTAACGAGAATAATACGAGTGTTATTTTTCCAGATAACAAACAGTGGTACCTGTTTTATAGTTGTTGACATCCTCCTGGCATGAACACGCCGTATATAAATCCCTAAATATACGCAGTATTTATTGTTATCTCAAAATAATTCAATTCACATATACCCCTTGTAAAACTATTAACCCGCTACAGTTGTAGCGGTTTAAATGTTGTTTTAATTTAGCCCATGATAAGATAAGATAAGAGATAAGATAAGATAGTTTACAAGGAATTTGGTGTACATTTCATGGGCAATTCGATACCAAACATCATATACAAAAATCATAATTTATTTATTTTTGATGGATTTGATGGATTTTAATGGCTGCTATGGCCGTTGGCACAAAGGAACACCTCATTCGGCTCGTCCTTGCCTTGTATAGGCACGCAGTCGCCTTCCCGATGGCAGGAACTTGAAACACTTGAACAATGGGTGATATTTGTCTTTCATAACAGATTTTGCTTTATCTAGGATATTTTCAGCGCAGATATCGTCCACTCATGTGTCCATCTACGATTTGCTGGGCTCTGATCACAATTTTTCCAAGAACCTTTCTGTCACCGGCTTTTGTGCATGGGCGCCACATCGCGGCGCAGAATTTTAGGATGCTTTCTACTGTTGACCTCTAGAAGAGTTCCAGTATAGTTCTGTCGATCTGGAAACTTAGCAACATCCTAAGTTGGTACAGTCTCTGGTTGCATCGCTTAGCACAGCTATTCACGTGTTCGGACCAAGTGAGATTATCTTGCCTGGTCACACCTAAGTATCGGAATGACCGAACAATTTCAACTTCTTCCTCATTGATCTTCACTGTCATAGGGAGTGCAGCATTTCTCCTGAAATCAATCATCATCTCTTTGGTGTTCTTGTCTTGCACCAAGTCAAAAGCTGTTGGATTTCATTTCTCTAGGCTGCTTCGTCTTCCCTGGAGATCAACCCTTCGCAGGCAGTAACATCTGCGTATTTCAGGAAGAGGCATGTTTCAGATGTTGCAGTACAATCGCTCGTGTGGATGGAGAAGAGTGTCGGCGAGAGAACCGCTCCTTGAGGCGCGCCGGTGTTCAGGGGCAGCATGCTGGGTGGGTGATTTCCAATAGCGACGTACTGCTGACGATCGACAAAAAACGTCAAGGGTCCATTGTCGTGTGAACGTATTCAGTGGTGTGTTGCTAAGTTTGTTATGTAGCACTGATGGGCATATGGTGTTGAACGCTGAATTGAAGTCCAGAAACAGGATTCTTGCATACGTCCCAGGAGTCTCCTAGTGTTTCAGAACCGAGTGCATTCTCTACACTTCGCTTTTTCCGGTACGCAAATTGCATTGGGTCGGAGATGCCAGAGAGTTTATGTCTGAGGTGGTCAAGAACGTGTCTTTCGAAAGTTTTCATTATGACTGGTGTCAGTCCCACAGGTCGGTAGTCATTCAGTTCCGACGGGTTTTTCTGTTTCGGCACTGGCACGATCTATGCTGTTTTCCACAATGCAGGAATGCGGCAATCTCGAAGGGGTAGGTTGAAGATACTGTAGAAAATCTGTGCGAGTTCGTCTGTACATGTTCTCAGAACTCTGGGAGATAGTTTATCTGGACCGCTGGCTTTGCTCAATTTGGTCTGCCGCATTTTCTGTTTGACGTCGCCTTCGAATATTTGGAACGGTTCATCGGGCGTTAATGTTGGTACACCACTCAGTTCTGATAGAGTGGTATCTTCTAAGTCAAAATGGCTATATGATTATTATGTATGATGCAGAGACGTATATTAATTCCTAACACTAAAAGCAGTGCAAGACGCTTCAAATACTTATATTCTCGGAAAGGAATTACCAGGTCGCTCTGCAAACATATTTAATATCCATTGATATTCACAATACAACGCCAATCCCACTTACTGATCTTGCTGTTGTGTCAACTAACTTATACGCCCATTAAGTTGATCACACTGGCTTGTACTAAAACAAGGCCACGACCTAATGGACAACAAAGGTTCTTGCATTTTACAAAAGATAACGCCGATGACAAAGTCATTTGATGACACTAAAAATAATTAGGTGTGTTGCTTTTATCATTATAATTTAAGCATGGTGGTGTGGACATAAAAGTGGTGCAATTTTGGACTGATATGTGTCCAGTCATTAAGGAAACACAACAACTAATCGGAAACTAAATATATCTTTGATGTTCTGGACACAACAGCAAAAGCGTTTATTCAAACAAATTAAACAATGCTCTTTTCAATTAAACGTTCCCCGCAATTAATTTAATGCACAGCTGATCAGGATAGTTTATGTATATATTTGCAGTGTGATACTAGTTTAAAGATGCACTGAGTTACGCTACCATTTTAACTGTTTTAAGAAAGTATATATACTTATGACAACTATTTACTTATTTGACCATACTTGATACCATATATGTGTTACTTTGGCGTTTGATATGTTACTCGATAATTTGTGCTTTTGCGAAATGGCCGGTCGCCAGGTCCGGCCAGCGACATAATAAACGTATAACATGTTTCGTCGTTTTGCGCCGTTTTATCTTAAAATTACATATTATGTCAAACAAAGTGTATATGGTGTGGAGAAAAATGATACATATAATGCATATGGCGCATAATGATTCTCTTGAAATAGGTATTTAAAATATGGACAATCTCAGAATGCAACGTTGATTAACAGTTAATCAGGACCGTTAATGCGCACATCTGTAATACATGACTAGTTTAATATAAAACAGCAAGAAATAAACGCATTTATAGTTATATTTCATATAGTTTAAAATACATAGCCGTTTTAATAAAAAGCGCATTTTTGTTGAAATCATTGAACGATTCGGCATTGATCGTTATATTTTGTACTAAAGCAAGACCACCTTTGTCTATTTTCATCGAAATTTGACTGGACCGTGTATACAAATTATTTAATAGTTTGTATAACGATTTCATCAAAACAAATCAGGAAATCTGTACAAACGAGATAGTCGTAGTCGACATAAGGTAGGTTTGATTTTTGTGGAAATTAGTTTAATATAATAATAATAATCTTTATTGATACATAATGTTCAGTATAGCACAGATGTAGCAGTAATATGAAACATGTATAAATTACGTAACAATTGGAACAAAGCAACACATTGCTTGTGTTCCTTATTCATGTCATATTTGAAATGTAAACTATAATTCGTGTCAAAAATTATAATACATAAACATAAACATCTTCATAATAAACTAACTAATTATTTAATAGTGCAATATGCCGAGTACCGTAATATTGAACACCGGGTGCATCTTAACATGGAAAAATTATATTAAAGTAGAATTTAGCATATGTTTGCTAGAATTAGACGCTTGGTCCTTTGTTTTAACATATGAAGATATATACAATATTGTAAATAGTTATTTGTAATAAATGTATTCCAGATTTTAGGACCAACATAAGCCAAGGACAGTTGTTGCAATTAGTCTTGCAGTGTGGTGTTTTATATGTTACTTCCTGCCTTGTATTATATTTATGTGTGTATATTTGCAGGACAAATACATCATGATATATATCTGGCAAAGTACCCCTATTATGTTTGAACATTAGAATACAGCATAAGTATTTATTTACATCATAAATATTCTTTATTTGATAATATGTAAATAAAGGCTGCGTATGATCAATAAATCCTACGTGACTTATAACACGCAAAACTCTTTTTGGAGTAAATGAATTTTAGCAAGGTATATATTCGGGGCCCTTCCACAGACGACGTTACAGTAAGTGATATATGGGTATCTATATAATTTGTTTGTCACCTCTTTTATAATACCAATATTCTTAGAAATGTTATTTGATATATATTTAATGTGTGTGCTCCAGTTCAATTTATTATTTATAAGTAGACCAAAAACTTTATTTCACGTACAGTGTTAATTTGTATGCCGTCTATGCAAATGTTATTACTCCTTTCTCTTATACTGATCGTATTACTGAAGGTCACTGTGTGGGTTTTCTGTATATTCAGAGAAAGTTTATTAATTTTAAGCCATAAAGATAGTTTTTTTTCAGAGTTCAGAGCATTTTCCATTTCATCTATGTTGTTGCCTTGTATAAAGATGCTGGTGTAATCTGCTAACATAAAGGTAAATGTTGTGTCAGATAAAGCAGATAAATCATTTATATAGATAAGAAAGAGTAAAGGTATCATTGTTCCATGTTCGTTGTTGTCTGTTATTTAAAAGGTTACGAATCCATTGGAGTATATTCCCTCTGAATATGAGATGAACGAAACGTTTAATTGCGGATGCAGTTTCAACATCTAATGTTTTTCCAATATGTGCGTGGTCGCCTTACATGTGCATAACATTATTACTGACCTCTTTAGGTAAGCAAAATTACTTCAGCTAAAGTAGTCTCGCTTATCCGATTATCACTCGCCTTCGTTAACTCGCCAAAAATGACGGGTGCCATAAATGGTGTCACCTCACGACGTCTAAATAATCTAGCTTATGGTTGAATTGAAAGATATCGCGAGAACGTTGGCGCCAAAGTGTTCGGCTGATTGCAGTGGCGCACTCTGGTTTTTATAAAGGTGGTATGTTTTCTACTCGTTATTAATTCCTTGCCCACAACGTGGCGCTGCTGTTGATATTCTGATGACGGTAGGCGCCTTTGCGATTCGATTCACTTATGAAAAACCAACAGGCGCTTTTAAGCCACGCCCCATTTGCTGATCATTGGTCCGTCTAACGATAAAAACGAATGCGCGCGTGTTTACGTTTGTTTTTCGTGGGGCGCCCATTTGCGAAGTAGAATGTTGAATATTGAGCAAATATCAAGAACATCAAATTTGATAATACTTATGAACTGGAGCGACGTTTTACTGTAAGTAGTCTAATGTAGGCACCGCTTTTGTATCGATATAAATTGTAAATATCTGTCTACATGACGTACTGTGTGCATCGTGCATTTAGAATTTAGCACGCGCTACACTACAGCCTACATCCTTTTCAAAAAAATCTGACGTTTTAATACGTTTGTATTCTTTGCTGTGATAAATATGTCATGCTTAAGAAAGTCAACCCAAAATGTTAACACATCCTTGTAGATGACCTGGTGATGTTCTACCCCACCAGTGTAAGCCTGGAAAGTATATGAAGAATTTGTGCCCCTTTGCATCTTAGCTAAATGGGGAGGAAACTAAATTAGTTGTGTCAAATACCTACGTCATATTATATGTGCTACTTCTTTCTTTAAGTATATAATATGTTTCTACTATTACTATCAGCTTGTTAACTGTTACATGTATATGAATGTATATGTATCGCCATGTGTATTTTGGTCTGAAGTAAATAAGTTAATTGAATATAAGTCTCAATCACTAATGACACTTGACATTCCATTTTTTGCTGGAAACATTCACATTTCCATTTCACTTTAAGGTAAGATTAAGAATACTGGTTATTTTTGCCAAAATGAGGGTGGTCGTCTTTGGATGCTTGCTATGGGTTAGGTATACGTGACACATATGCAAACCTATACATTTTGTTAGATACCTCATGAACCCTGCAAACCAACTGGGGCATATATGGTGCGATTGTTTGCGATTATAATTATGCCTATTAAACTTGAAGCAAAGTATGACAATTCTATTATAAATACAATAATGGGAGCTTTTGAAGAAGAAATTAATGGGGGTTTTCTAAAACAAATATTATTTTCGGAAACATTTACTTTGTTACACAGTGTTGTTGGAAGATGGTAGAAAGTATATCAAAACAAAGTATATTTTTTCATCAAAACCTCTCCCATTATTGTATTTATAATATTATCGTCATATTTTGCTTAACGTTAAATAGGCAGAGTTATAATTGCAAAACACGCACCAAATTTGCCCCAGTTGGTTTGCAGGGTTCATGAGCTATATAAACACAAATGTATTGGTTTGCATATGTGTCACGTATACCTAAAAAGAGTATTATATAATTAAAGAAAGAAGTAGCACATATAATATGACACAGATATTTGACACAACTAATTTAAGTTCCTCCCCATTTAGCTTAGATGCAGAGGGGCATAAATTCTTCATATACATTCCAGGCTTACACTGGAGGGGTACAACATCACCAGGTCATCTACAAGGATGTGTAAACATTTTGGGTTGACTTTCTTAAGCATGACATATTTATTACAGCAAAGGATACAAACGTCGGCTGTAGTGTAGCGCGTACTAAATTCTAAATGCACGATGCACACAATAAGTCATGTAGATAGATATTTACAATTTAAATAGATACAAAGGCGGTGCCTACATTAGACCACTTATTGTAAAACTTCGCTCCAGTTCATAAGTATTATCAAATTTGATGTTCTTAATATTTGTAAATATTCAACATTCTACTTCGCAAATGGGCGCCCCACGAAAAACAAACGTAAACACGCGCGCATTCGTTTTTATCTTTAGACGGACCAATGATCAGCAAATGGGGCGTGGCTTAAAAGCGCCTGTTGGTTTATTCATAAGTGAATCGCAAAGGCACCTACCGTCATCAGAATATCAACAGCAGCGCCACGTTGTGGGCAAGGAATTAATCATGAGAAAAAAACATACTACCTTTATAAAAAACCGGAGTGCGCCACTGCAATCAGCCGAACCCTTTGGCGCCAACGTTCTCGCGATATCTTTCACTTCAACCATCAGCTAGATTATTTAGACGCCGTGAGGTGGCACCACTTATGGCACCCGTCGGATAAGCCAGACTACTTTAGCTGACGTAATTTTGCTTACCCATAGAGGTCAGGAATAATGTTATGCACATGTAAAGCGATCACGCACATATTGGAAAAAACATAAAATGTTGAAACTGCATCCGCAATTAAACGTTTCGTTCATCTCATATTCAGAGGGAATATACTCCAATGGATTCGTAACGTTTTAAATAACAAACAAGAACGAGTACAATTTTATGGAACAAAATCTTCCCTTAAAAACATAACATGTGGTGTTCCGCAGGGTTCAATTCTGCGAAATTTACTCTTTCTTATCTATGTAAATGATTTATCTGCTTTATCTGACATAACGTTTACCATTACGTTAGCAGATGACACCACCATCTCTATACAAGGCAACAACACAGATGAAATGGAAAATGCTCCGAACTCTTAAATAAAAAACTATCTCGATGGCTTAAAATTAATAAACATTCTAGTAATAACTAGTAAAGTAGTAATAACATTTGCATAGACGGCATAAAAATTAACACTGTACATGAGATCAAGTTTTTGGTCTGCTTATAAATAATAAATTGAACTGCAGCACACACATTAAATATATATATATCAAACAACATTTCTAAGAATATTGGTATTATAAAAAAGGTGACAAACAAATTAGATAATAAGTCATTATTAAATCTGTATTACATGTTTATATACCCATATATCACTTACTGTAATGTCGTCTGGGGAAGGGCCCCGAATATATACCTGGCTAAACTTCATTTATGCAAGCAACAACACGGAGACAAATATAGATATGAAAAAGGCCAAATGGATGACGTTTGTTTATTATGGGTAACCAGTGTATAAGCCTTTTTGGCACACTGTAATATTTAAATAAAAGAAATGTGGACTCTACAACCCAATGCCAGGCCTGTGACTGAGCCCATACTAGTCTCCTGAACATCAGGCTGTTAGAGCCCACATTTCAACATATAAAGCAGCAGCGGTATTCCTAGAACAATTGAAAGGAATGACATGTAATCACAGCAGAGCTTGTTATGTGTAGAGTTAATTTTAAAGCCAACATGATTAACTAAGCCAACATGATTAACTAAAAAGTGCCTTTCTGAATACCACGCTATCTGCTGCCAAAAACACTAAATCTAAAATTATACTAATACCAAATGTGGGGGTATTTCGCCCCGATATATACAATTCCATACTATTCCTAAATCGAAAGTGGAAAAAAGGCATGCAACATCTCTTGCAATAAAACCCCGTGAACACCTCCGGTGCAAACCCTATGCTCACAATCAATTATAAATGTGGGGAAAGCATCGAGACCAGCAACCCCTTTCCAATAACGATGCACAAATCATGACTATACATCAAACATTCTTGGACGAAAAGTAGGGAGGCGGGTGGGTCAAATTAGACAAACGTCTGCCCCTTTACGCTTTCGCAAACGGAGTGCGGGATCAGCTTAGGATTCTCCCGAGGGACGCGCGCCAGTGCGCGCTGATTGGTTGATTTGATTCTCCCCACGGGAGTAATTAACACGTCCTTGCATAAATTAGCCTCCTCTAATGGGAGGCCTCCGTGTGCTGTTGTCTTGCACAAAGTCCAGTATGCAAATCGGCTGTGCCAGATGTGCACACCATCATTTATGCAAGCAACAACACGGAGACAAATATAGATATGAAAAAGGCCAAATGGATGACGTTTGTTTATTATGGGTAACCAGTGTATAAGCCTTTTTGGCACACTGTAATATTTAAATAAAAGAAATGTGGACTCTACAACCCAATGCCAGGCCTGTGACTGAGCCCATACTAGTCTCCTGAACATCAGGCTGTTAGAGCCCACATTTCAACATATAAAGCAGCAGCGGTATTCCTAGAACAATTGAAAGGAATGACATGTAATCACAGCAGAGCTTGTTATGTGTAGAGTTAATTTTAAAGCCAACATGATTAACTAAGCCAACATGATTAACTAAAAAGTGCCTTTCTGAATACCACGCTATCTGCTGCCAAAAACACTAAATCTAAAATTATACTAATACCAAATGTGGGGGTATTTCGCCACAGGTCACCGAACATGTGACCCCCCCACATAAACAAACCAGGCCTAACCGAAACCATTTTATCCTTTTAAGCTATTCTGATGTACTTCCTGCCGCTCTTATCTGCGCGTCAGATTCACCCCGCAATGCTGCCGCGGTAACTGCCCCAATGCGGAAGCTGTGGCCCTTAAAGCCACTAGTTTGATATCCACAGAAACCCAGCAATCGCTTTAAAGACACATCAAATTCACTGCGTAGCATTGGAGAGCCATCCGCATAGGCAATTAAAGATGATTGTATCTGACCTCTACCTGACTGAAACTCTCTCATAAAGGAAGCAAGGTATATGGGTGAACTAGGGATGCACTCACCTCTCACCTGGAGGGACTGCGGACCCTGCCGCGTGCTATGTTTGAAACGACGGAAGGAAATTGATATTAGATCTCCTGACATTAACACGTCACCCAACTGCAAACATCCCCCTACATGACTCCTTGATCGCAGTACCATTTCTCCCACCCGCAAATAAGCCTTGAAAGCTAGCACCATCATGGCATGGAGCATTATACATTTATAACGTGATGTAAACACGGTGGGCAATGCAAGCACAAGACGAGTGAGAACAGGCAGAGTGACAGGCAGGCGGACATCAGGGACATATCCAAGATTACAAGCACCTGCCAAGGCCTTGGCTACAATAAACACTTAGATGGGTCATCAAAACCATGAATCTTGTGAAAATAAGCAACGGCTGACAATTGATGCAGCTCCACTAGAATGCAGATGTGCTATAAAGAGTAACATTGTCGACACTGAAGCCGGCAGCTGCGAAGATAAACCAAGCGAAGCATTAAACAAAACAAACTTGTTCCAAGACCGTTCATAATGAGCACGTGATGACGGCGCTATAGAAGCCTGCAGTAGCTGGTTCAAAGAGTCCCTAAGACGGCCGGGGACACCCGGTAAGGCACCCTCACTGGGTTGATATCTGCCCATGGCGCCAATTCCCGGAATCTGTCCACCTGTGAACAGGATAACTTATCAGTGAGAGTGTTAAATCGCGCTGGAATGTGGCGCGCTGCAAAATTGATATTATAATGCAGGCAAGCCAATACCAGTGGGCGAAGGAAGGCCATGATGTGTGGTTTGCGTGACGTCTGGTTATTAATTACCGGAACAAGTGCTTCATTATCCGTTAAAAAAAAACAGACACTCTTGTTTGCCCAAGCATTACCCCAATCGTGTACGGCTGCCATGATTGGATATAATTCTAAAACAGCGGCATTGAGTGAACGCCACGCCTCTGGCCACAGGCCCCAAAACCATTCGACTCCACACAAAGCCCCATAACCTACTCCCCCCGCAGCATCAGTGTACAGCTGAAGATAGTCACCTGTTATGAAGTCATCATCCAGGAGGAAAGATTTGCCATTGAAATGTTGCAAAAATTCTAGCCACACTTGTAGATCAAGTTTTGCCTGCCTCGTCAAGCGGATATGATAATGTGGCTTACATACGCCGATTGTCAAAACGATTAAACGGCGTAAAAATGGTCTGCCAGGTTTGATTACAGAACATGTGAATCCCAAAAACCCGAGTAGCTGTTGTAACTCCTTCAGTGTCACGTTCTGTCTGTCAAGAAAAAGTCACTAGTAATGCCCTGGCTTTATCCAACTTATCCTCTGGAAGCCTAGCCTCTTGGTTGACAGTATCTAGAATAATTCCTAGAAAAGGGATCGAGGTGGACGGGCCAACTGTTTCATCAGGTGCTAGCAGTACCCCAATTTCATTGGTTAACAAATGCCATCAGATCCAGATTACACTTATCTGCTGAATCAGACACAATTAGGAAATCATCGATCACGTGAATCATTGCTGTCACACCCAGTTTGACCTTTGCCACCCACTGTAGCGCCGTACTGAAACAATCAAGAAATGGCACATGAACTAGAGCAGCCCATAGGCAAAACAGCATCCATAAAATACTGCCCCCTCCACCTAAAACCCAACATTGGCCTATCTGCTGGCGAGACTGGTATGATACGGAAAGCCGATTCGACATCTACTTTAGCCACGTACACAGGTTTTGGCGAATCCGTAATAACATCAATGGCATCCTGAATTGTGGCATAAGTGACAGATGATATATCCTGTGGAATGTAAACATTAACAGATGAACCTTCTGGGTGTGACAAATGGTGAATCATTGTAAATTTACCTGGGTTCTTATGGACAACACCTAGTGGGGAGATTCTGTAGTTATGACAGGATGGAGGAACGTCATAAGGCCCCAGCACCCTGCCTAATGACAGCTCTTTCGCTATCTCCTTATCTATAACTTGTGAATATTCATCAGCAGATTTTAAACTGCATACATTGACATCAAACTGGGTTGGCAAGTCAAAACAACCTATTTTAAAACCATGTGAAAACCCATGTACAAGATACTTGCGTAGGTCGCTGTCATAACCAGTCAACCTTTCATGCAAAACTGCAGGAGAAACCGGGGAGGGCAACTTACCTCCTGACCCAGGGGGTGAACCACTGGCAGCTGGTTGTCTACCTGGGAAAAGTGTGTTACTTGAGGGCCCTGGTCTACCTGGGGGGCCTGGTCTAACTGAGGGGTTTGGTCGAGCTGGTGGGCTTGTAACCGGTGGGCTACTGGACTGTGGGCGTTTCCCCATGGTTTGAAAGCACCGCACAGCGGGATGGCCACTGCCGCCACACGACTGGCACTTGTGTGCAAAGTAGCAAGAGGCTTTGTCACACCACTCCCCCCGATTGTAGACAAAGCAGGGACCGACATATGTGGACTGGGCCCTACCCTTGCTTGGAAAGGGAAAACTTGCCTGGCGTCTAACTGTCTGGGACGCTTTCAACCATAACTCCCAGTTGATGGAGTCCCAGGACCACCCCCTGAGATAACGCAGGGACCTAAATGCTTCATCATAGGTCTGCCAGTCACCCCCTTCCTCAGCAACAACTCGATTAACTCTGTACCTGGTACGGTGTTAGTGTTTGGCCATGGGGTCGCCCTTGCGTTGCCCTGGCAAGCCGACAGGGGTGGCACAGTTTCGTTCGCGGCCAAGGGACGTGTCACTTCTGGGATAGGACCGTGGCCGGAAGCGGCTGCCAGCTGGGCGGCGCTGCCAAAGGCGGCTGACTCAGACGTCAATGCCGGATCTGGGCGCAGCACTGTTGGGGCCGGACGCAAAGCCTGCACCATCGAGTGTATCTCATGAAGCATCTTTTCCGATGCCGCCATCCGCCGCTCCATGTCCCGCTCCCACGCAGATTGTGGTCCGACTGGCCCGAGTGTGCCATTTACCACTGCCTGCCGATCGGCAGCGTCCTCGAAGTTCTCATGGACCGAACACTGCAATGGAGGCGTGCCCAACGCGACGGGTGGTGGCGGGTAGGCGAGCAAGACGGGCGGTGGCGGCATGCCCCCCGAAACAGGCGGTGGCGGGGCGGCCAACGGGACAGCTGTGGCAGCCGTTCGCGAACGTGTCTGCCGAGTCAGCGATGCCCGACGCGCCGGTCGACCACGTCCACGTGGAGCTCGAGGCATTCTACAAATCAAATAACACCGCAGACAATCTCACAGTAGATAGAACAAGAAACGTTAGATATAGTGAATCTGATTAATGTAAACAAACACTGTCCGCAACAACGCTATCCACCCCAAACCGGAGCATTTTCAATATACCACAAAGTTACTTGTGCCACCAACCAATGTAAATTGTCAGACAAACTGCCAGTATACATACACTGCATAAGTAGATGGGTATACTTGTTGAAAACATTATGACACAATGGTTCATACACAATATAATAATCGCCTGTGGCCCTCCCACATGTATAAACATGACAACTGTCTAGCATAAAATTTACCAGCATAACTGACAAAACCTCGTCCATGTCTTGTCTTTAAGAGTCTACATAGAAGTTAGAATAGTTGCCTGTGGCCTTCCCACCAAAAACGTGCATAAACACGACAACTGTATAGCATAAAGTCTACTGGCATAACCAACAAAACTGTCATGTCTCATCTCATAAAAGTCTAAACACAATGTAGAATAGTTGTTCGTGGCCGTCATAACTAACAAAAATCCATCCACTCTTGGTATTTAAGTCTACACACAATTTAGAATAGTTGCCGGTGGCCCTCCCACCAAAACGTATATAAATACGACAACTGTATAGCATAAAGTTTACCGGCCTAACAAACAGATATCCTTCCAGGATATGTCAGTCAGTCTACACACAATTTAGAATAGTTGCCGGTGGCCCTCCCACCAAAACGTATATAAATACGACAACTGTATAGCATAAAGTTTACCGGCCTAACAAACAGATATCCTTCCAGGATATGTCAGTCAGTCTACACACAATTTAGAATAGTTGCCTGTGGCCCTTCCACAAAAACGTGCCTAAACACGACAACTGTATAGCATAAAGTTGACCGGCTAACAAAATCCCTGCCATGTCATGCCTGTAAGAGTCAACACACAAATTTAGAATAGTTGCCTGTGGCCATCCCACATAAACGTGTATAAACACGACAACTGTATAGCATAAAGTTGAACAGCTAACAAAAGTCCTGCCATGTAATGCCTGTAAGCATTCAATGTTGACATATTATCGCTCAAAAACAACATAATTTATCCCCGCGGTTATACCAGATCTACAAGTACTCATTGCGTAAAAACTCAACCGAAAATGTGCATCCGAATGCCATGACAATGCACCACGCCATCCTCGATGTTGGACATTAACATTTTTACTCGATGACGCGCCCCGTGAAATTAACCAAATATTGCTCCCACTGCGTGAATAATGGCACCCGCATACTACGGTAAAACCTATAATTCCCAATGTCTGAGAAATGGACTCCGTCCCTGCGGAAAACAGGCCGAATACTGTTCCACAGGCGTTTATGCCGCCAGAAAGAAATTCCGTCAGTGTTGGAACAAAACGCATCAAGGTACTGATTGATCTGGACAACCCGCTCCGCTCCTACCGCGTAACTCGAGTTCCGCCATCTTTGCCGACGACAAACCTGACACACAACAACGCGGCGTACGCCCGTACCGAGCAATCTGACAGCGAGACGTTGGATGTCAATCGCAACCATGATTGGGTTCGGGTAAGATCTCCCATCGAGATCATTACCACCCAAGTGGATCACGATGACATCCGCCCGACACGAAACTATCCGCGCCATCATGGCCGGCGCCAGGAACGTCTCCAGGGTCGCCCCACGATGACCTAGAAACTGGACATCGCACGGGCGGCCCTGAACTTCGAATCCGGCAAACAGATCTGCCGATTCAACGAACGTACGCAGCCATGAAACATGACTATGACCGATACACAGAACAGAAATCGGGGAACACGCCGACGACATGATAGGGCCGACGACGAATTCAGACTACGAGATGACAAAATGGCGGAACCCGAATCGTGATAATTAAACGCAAATCAAATATAACGAAAATACTCAGCTCAATCCAGCTGAGAGACGTCCAAATCACCCCGATGCAGCGACGAATCGTAGCTGAACGAACGGACGAGAAGAAACAGATGATCGTGCAAAATATAAGAGCCAATACAAACTCGTATCAAATTAGACAAACGTCTGCCCCTTTACGCTTTCGCAAACGGAGTGCGGGATCAGCTTAGGATTCTCCCGAGGGACGCGCGCCAGTGCGCGCTGATTGGTTGATTTGATTCTCCCCACGGGAGTAATTAACACGTCCTTGCATAAATTAGCCTCCTCTAATGGGAGGCCTCCGTGTGCTGTTGTCTTGCACAAAGTCCAGTATGCAAATCGGCTGTGCCAGATGTGCACACCATCATTTACTCCAAAAATGAGTTTTGCGTGTAATAAGTCATGTAGTATTTATTGATCATACGCAGCCTTTATTTACATCTTATCAAATAAAGAATATTTACGATGTAAATAAATACTTATGCTGTATTCTAATGTTCAAGCATAATAGGGGTATGTTGCCAGATATATATTATGATGTATTTGTCCTGCAAATATCCACACATAAATATAATACAAGGCAGGAAATAACATATAAAACACCACACTGCAATACTAATTGCAACAACTGTCCTTGGCTTATGTTGGTACTAAAATCTGGAATACAATATTGTATATCTCTTCATATGTTCAAACAAAGGACCAAGCGTCTAATTCTAACAAACATGCTAAATTCTGCTTTAATGTAATTTTTTCCATGTTAAGATGCACCCGGTGTTCAGTATTACGGTACTCGTACAACGCATTATTAAATAATTACTTAATTTATTATGAAGATGTTTATGTTTATTTATTATGTTTTTTGACACGAATTATAGTTTACATTTCAAATATGACATGAATAAGGAACACAAGCAATGTGTTGCTTTGTTCCAATTGTTACGTAATTTATACATGTCTCATATCACTGCTACATCTGTGCTATACTGAACATTATGTATCAATAAATATTATTATTAATATTATTTTATTAAACTAATTTCACACAAAAATCAAACCTACCTTATATCGACTCGACTAGCTCGTTTGTACAGATTTGCTGATTTGTTTTGACGAAATCGTTATACAAACTATTGAATAATTTGTTTACACGGTCCAGTCAAAATTCGATGAAAAGGGACAAAGGTGGTCTTGCTTTAGTACAAAATATAACGATCAAAGCCGAATCGTTCAAGGATTTCAACATAAATACGCTTTTTATTAAAACAGCTGCGTATTTTAAACTATATGAAATATAAATGCGTTTATTTCTTGCTGTTTTATATTAAACTAGTCAAGTATTACAGATGTGCACAAGTAGTAATATAGGTGGTCTAGCGTAGAGGAATGCACGGCGCGGAGGAAGAGGAAGGTCAAGTACCCGGATGTAGGTCAAAGGTCAACGTCAAGTACCCGGATGCATGTCAAGGTCAAGTACCCGGACATAAATCAAAGGTCAAGGTCAAGTACCCGGATGTAGGTCAAGTGGCGCACACTGGCGGATAGGTCGTGAAAAAAAATTCCCCTGACGGATTTTCTTAAAATATAATTTCCCCTGGTGGATAGGTCATGAACAAAAAATAGCGCCACTTGGCGGATTTGTTTGAACTACTAAAATCGGTGCGTCTTATTTATGAAAATTGACGCCCCTTGGTGGAAAGGTTACGAACTGAAAAAGAAGTACAAATAACACCCCCTGACGGATATCAATGAACCAAATATCGATACTGCTTAAGCTCGTGTCTCTTGTTTCTTTTTTCTCTTTTTACTATAAAAATAGGTCAAAGATGTCATTAAATAGGTCAGTGACGTCGTTAAATAGGCCATTGCGCATGCGCAATTGTGTCTTTTCTTATATCCCCTAGGTGGTCAACCAGTTGTTTAGGTGTAGGCCTCTCTTAACCTATACATTTACAACCATAAAATATGTTCAATCCTGACGAATCGGTAGAGAACTAGTAAAATAAATCAAATTATGTAATTTCTGGTTACCATACATATCTACGACCTTCCCCTCACCCTGTTTGTAAATGTTTGCCTATCGATGTCTCTTATTACTTGCATACGTCGACTTCTTCCTGTATTAACAAAGAGGTGTTTGTCAATTTTTGCGTACCTACGTATGTTATTAATGGCAGACGTGAAGTGATTCCTGAACATGTAACATTCTTTGAGACATCTTTATCAAAAAAATCAAGGTCTCGCATTACTTTAACATTCATCAGTGCTATAGTTTTTAAACAATGCTACAGTTTTACATAGGACATTTGCACTTACCACAGTTGATTACCCGGATGCAAGCTGATATGAACTTGTATTCCCTGTCCAAGTCTCATCTACTCTTCGGTCCGTGTATTTGTAGTTTCTTCTCTGCGGTCCGTGCTTTTGTACTTTCTACTCTGAGGTTCGTGCTTTTGTACTTTCTACTCTGAAGTTCGTGCTTTTGTACTTTCTACTCTGAGGTTCGTGCTTTTGTACTTTCTACTCTGAGGTTCGTCAAAATGGCGCCGCTGTATATGTTTACTTCCGTCAAAATGGCGTCTACGCTGAGGCGGCCAGAGGGCCGCAGGCCGTCACGGCCAGGGTAGCGGGGTTGACCCCTATTCCCTACATGTTGGCCTTCCCCCCGCTACCGGGAACACTACGACCATCCCTAAACATGGTAGGTCTTTATTAATATTATATTTCCATTTCACTATTTTTCGTGTGTATAATTATCTTGCATTAAGACACTGATGAAAACATGACGTCTAATAACAATCCTTCGTACATTTAGAACGTCGACTGTGAGACTCTACCGACAGAATCTCCCGTGGCTGCCACGGCGCCCGCCCCTGTCGTGAAACTACCCCCCCCCCCCTCCAGGGCGGGCTTTCAGTGCCCAGTATGTAGTTTGAGCTTTAGTCGCCGAGACAACTGGAAGCGTCACGTTGCACGCGGCTGTTGTGGGGGTCGGAAAAGGACAAGGGAGGAGGCCGAGCTGGACGCGCTGGTGGTGAGTTAAACTTTATACTGCGTTACTATACACTTTCGCCTAAAATGGCGGCTCCTACCTTCTTCCCACCAAAAAGGTGGCTCCCTGTGTATTTTTTCCACTAAAATGGCGTCCACGTCTATGTTTACCTTCCTCTAAAACGAGGCTTTCCCAATCAGTTCCCCTAAAATTCGTCTCCTTAAAAACTTCCACAAAAATGGCGCCTCTATGTATGTTTACATCCGTTAAAATGACGTCCCTGTATATTGTTTACTTCCGTTAAAATGGCGTCCCTGTGTATTGTCTACTTCCGTCAAAATGGCGCCGCTGTATATGTTTACTTCCGTCAAAATGGCGTCCCTTTGTATATTTACTTCGAATAAAATGGCGGCTCATACATACTTCCTGTCAACATACCTGCTCCCATCCTATTCCTATCGAGACATTGTCTCCATATAGTTATCATCTTCCTATAGACATCTGGTCACGTGCCAAAGACCACTTGAATTTTGGCCATATTTTCCCTATCATTGCGTCTGTAATATTTAATTATTGTTGTAGAAATTCATTAACGGGCCCTTGCCATCAAAGAGGGAACCGGCCGTGATAGCCACGGACACAGCACCGGCGGTCCAGACAGCCATCGGGACAGCCCTGGTACTGACAGCTACTGCGACAGTCCCGACACCTACAACGACCGACACACCACTGATACCGCACTTCGCGTGCTGTATGTGCGGCAGCACATTCACGCGAAGAAGGGATTGGCAGCGACATATCAACAAGGGCTGTTGCGGCCGGAAGGTCGACAAGCAGCGGCGGCGGGAAGCAGACGTTGAAGAAATAATGGTAAATCTATCATGTTGTTTAAATATTTTTAGATGCTGCTACAAATCCCATCTCTTTATGTTTTGTATATCATGATTAAAACACAACTTGTGTTTATTTCAGGTGTTGCTACAATCCCGTCTTTTATCCTTTGTATATCATGATTAAAAATCAACTTGTGTGTTTATTTCAGCGCCAAGAAAAAGAGCGCATCGCTGGTTTTGGTGCTGACAGTGTTCCAACTATCTATGCGCCGTCTGCGCCCGTGACCAAAGGCACTACGGTAAGTAATATTTGAAGATGTCGGGTATTATCACTGACCACGTCTGTATTTAATGTACATATCAACTGACGAAATTTACTATCGTACCATAAAAGATAAATATTCTCTCGTCTAGTAATATGTACCTTTACTGCAGTATTTTTTCAATCTTGTGTGTTTAATTAGTTGAATACTTTACTACATGTTTCACTATCCAAGTTATGAACAACTTTCCTACTTTTTATTAACTTAATTAACTTAATCTAACAAAACATTTTCTACCCTCATTTTTTTACCCTCAAAATTATCCTATGAATTACTATTGGACAATAAACTCCTATTGAATTGTATTGTAAAAAACATATGTGATTGTAGAAATCACGAAAACGCCGACTGCTTCAGCATCACCATCACCGAAAAGGCCGTCTCCACGTCATTCACCCCCGCCCTGTCTGTCGTCACCTGCAGCCTCTCCGTTACTCCTATTACAAGATCCACTTTTACAACCTCCGGTTGTAGATTTTGTACCCGATAATTTGTTTAATTTTTATAGGAGTCAGTGGTCGGCTATTCGCACACATTATCGTAGGGGGCCCGTCCAGAGAACCTACAACATTCGATTAACAGATACTGACATAACCTCGTTACATCCAACATTGTGGAACATTTTTGATGAACAGACTACCGCCTTCAAAATTAATTTAAGCTTCGGATTTATTTTATATAACCAGAAAACGAAAGAACATCGTTATTTTCATTCTTCAAAAAATGTTTCGGGTAGGTTTCTGGACAGGCCCCCTTTAATTACTAATGCAGATGAGTTTCAGTCGTTTTTAAATTCCTTTGAAGAGAAAGATATTTTAAGTTGGGCTATTAAGCAGAGGCCCAATTCTCAGTGGATATGTCGTTCGGTGACATTACGTTCTTTATAAACATCATACCTGATCACTCTATAGGTACTTGTGAGCACATAGTCCTTCCCGACTATGTGCTCACAAATAAAGGTTTAAATTCGTTGTCCTGTGACTGGTCCTTACAGGGCTGTCCTCCGTATAAAGATAATCTTTGTTTCTTCCGTGCTCTCGCACTAAGTCGAGGAGCTAACATTCGTAATTTTGACCCTCATGTTAAAATATTATATAACATATACCAAGAGGCTATAAACGATACCCCGTCTATGAAGCATTTCCCTGGCTTTAAGTTAAATGATCTTTATGACATTGAAAAGCTTTTCCATATCAATATAGTTGTTTATGAATTACTCGATCATCACGACGACGATGACGAGAACTTGGTAGCGTGTCATCTACTGAGGCATTCAACTTGTAAATTCCCCGATACTTTAAATTTGATTCTTTTAGAAACACATTTTTCTTATATTCACGATATTAAAACATACACACGGTCTTTCAAATGTATCAAATGTGACAAACTTTGGCATACAGAATGATCCTTAAAAAGACACCAACAAGTTTGCGAAGTCGAGGTCAAGAGAATTTTCCCTGGTGGTATATTTCAAGTTCAGGAAACCGTTTGTCAGAAACTTGATGAGTTGGGTATCGACGTCGAAGAAAAATACCGGTATTATCTGTTTCGGGCCACCTTTGATTTTGAATCTTATTTTGACACTACCAACTTACCGGTAAATACTCCAAAGGTCGAGTGGTTGGCTCGACACAAAATACTTAGCGTTAGTGTGTCATCCTATGTTCCCGGGTACAAGGAACCACGATGTTTCATTAGCTAGGGTGAGCCGAGCCAACTAGTCGACCGTTTTTTAGATTACCTTTACAAAATTAGCGACACCGCTTCCGAAATTCTCAAAACACGTTATCAGTTTGTTTTTGATGAATTAAACCAACAACTAAAAGATATTCAATAACCAGAGGCTAGAATGCTCGAACCTGACTTAGACGAAATTCTAGATGACGGGTCACCTTTACCTATTATCCCGGAAGAACAAATTTCTAAATTAATTAGCTTTAATTCCGGAAAATACGATTTGAACGTCATAAAAAAATATATCACACCACACTTCCCGACAACCGACGTAGGTGATGAGACGGATGACACAACAAAGAAAAAAACTAAAAACTCCATGTTCGTGGTAATGCGTCATACTAATCTGATGTGTTTAAAAACAGCGACTTTGACATTTTTGGACATCATAAATTATTTGGCCCCCGGTTTTAGTTACAATAAAAAAAGCTTACGGATGTTTACAAACTAAAGGATACTTTCCCTACGAGTGGGTGACTACGTTAAGTACACTCGACTGTGAATCCCTTCCTCCAAAGGAAGATTTTCACAGCGATTTGAAAAACGAAGACATTTCTGACGAAAATTACGCGTACTTCGAACAAATTTGGCGCGATCACGATGTGAAAACTTTTCGTGATTTTCTTATTTGGTACAACAATAGAGATGTCGTTCTTTTCATTGAAGCTATAAAAAATAGTTCTCTTTTTATAAATTGTGCCAAATTGATATGTTTAAAGATGGTATTAACATTCCCGGTCTAATCATGAAATTTATGTTTGACACATTACCACGTGATATTTATTTCAGTCTGTTTAATCAAAAAGATTCGGATTTACACGATATGTTAAAAAAAGCCATCGTAGGGGGCCCGTCCATAATATATCACCGCCATCACGAAGTCGACGTTACACGGCTTCGTGAATCGGAAAGGGGCGACTCAGCTCGTTCCTGTCGTAATAGTATTGGCTATGATGCTAATGCCTTATACCTTTGGGCTCTTTCACAAGATATGCCTACCGGATGTTATACGCATCGTAGACGAGACAATAATTTTAGACCTAAGACATCACGTGTTTACGGGAAAATGGCTCTTGAATGGTTAGAGTGGGTAGCTCACGAGAAGAATACAACGATAAGGCATCAATTTAACGGAGAAGAGAAACGCACTGGGGATCGTAATCTTCCCGTTGACGGATGGTGTGCCCAGACTCGCACCTTTTATCAATTTCACGGTTGCTATTTTCACGGTTGTCCTTGTAACGTGGACCACACCAACTCTATCAACGGGAAGTCTATGGCCGATCTCCTATCAGAAACTAAAAAGAATACTACGTATTTGGGTAAATATGCCGAGGTCGTCGAAATGTGGGAATGTCAATGGAAAGAAATTCGGAAAAATTTCGAAGTAAGAAATTTTCTAAATTCAAAATTTCCTCACCGTAACCTGAAGTGGGAAATGACCCAAGATAAAGTTTTGCAAAATGTAGTTGAAGGTCGACTATTTGGCATGGTAGAGTGCGACATTTTTGTTCCAGATCATCTTAAAGATTATTTTGGTGAAATGCAACCCATTTTCAAAAACATTGACATTACCCGTGACGATATCGTCCCCTATATGCGAGCTTACGCTGAAGAGCACAATATATTATTTACTCCTCGGCGTACACTGGTGGCTTCGTATTTTGATGAACAAATATTTGTAGGTACACCTTTGTTAATATGGTATTTTAAACACGGACTGGTCGTATCTCACGTTTATCAAGTTTTAGAATACGAATCCAGTCCGTGTTTCAAGAATTTCGCCAATGCCTTCTCGAATGCACGCCGCGAAGGTGACGTGCACCCAGATAAGGCCATTATTGGCGATACGATTAAACTTCTTGGGAATAGTGGCTATGCAAAATGTATCACTAATAAGGATCTCCACATAAATATTATCTTTTGTAATAGTAAAACGGCGAGCCAAGGAATTAACAGTGATCGGTTTCGTCAGCTAGACCCAGTTACGGAATTCGTGTACCAATTGACAATGAACAAGAAATCCATTAAATACGATCACTCTCTTCAAATTGGTTTGATGGTTTACCAGTATGCAAAGTTGAGAATGCTGGAATTTTATTACGATTTCATAGATTATTACGTAGAGCGCCCTCTCTTCCAATATTGCGAGATGGATACGGATTTCGCATATTTAAGTCTAGCTTTTTCTTGTTTAGACGATTGTGTTACCACTGATAAACGACAAGAATACTTTACAAACTTGTTTCGATGGTTTCCTGCTGTTTGTTGTGACGCGCACGCGTCCGATTATGTCACTTGTCGGATGGAAGGGAAAGAATGGGTGCCTTCGGAATCGTGTTGTATTGCGCGTGCGCGTCACGACAAAAGGACACCTGGCCTATTCAAGGTCGAATACGAAGGTAGATGTTTTATCGGGATGTGCAGCAAAACATATTATTGTTTTGGTGATATGGATAAATTCAGCACGAAAGGTCTAAATAATAGACACAATGAAATTGACAGACACATTTTTGAAAGTACTCAAAACCAAGGAGAGTGGTGTTGGAAAAAATCGAGGGTTTCGTGTGAAGAATGCTTCAGTTTTTACTTATATTCGAGAACGTTCTGCACTAACATATTTTAATTCCAAACGACCGGTACAAGCCGATGGAATCTCTACCTCTCCGTGTCTTGTATAATAGACAAGCGAGTAAATCTTCTCGTGAGCTACCCTCCCCGTGTATCATTCGGTATTGGTGTAACATTCGGTATTTGTGTAACATATAGTCTTGGTGTAACCGTGATCAGGTATGATGTTTATCGACCATTGACTCCTACTTGTCGATTATTAAAGAGTGTACTTTTCACATTTCACATTTACTGTTTGGTACACTCGAGAGATAGCCGTGTAATATCCGATCTTAATATAACCGTGATGAACTATTGTTTTTATCGACTCCTATCTTGTCAATTATTAAAGAGTGTATCGACACACACACGTCATTGTTGCATCATCATCATCACCACCGTCCTGTTTTTTTTTCTTTTTAAGTAGGACACTGGTGAAAATAAACGAAGTATATTGTATACTTCAATTCAGTATATTGAACACCACCCACATTGATACGTTAACAAAATAATTGTTGTCACTGAAACGGGGAAAAGGGAGGTGTATCTTGATGACTATGAAAACTAAAAACAAACACAGTCATCCATAGCATAAACACGATTTTATTTGAATATTCCCCATATGATCTCTCTTGAAAACTGTTCCTGTGGATTGCATGTCCCACGCGAACTTGTTTTTGTCGCAAATCGGTAATGCTAATATGGTTCCCAACGTGTGATTTGCAAAGGTGTCACAGAATGAGGTGCGCGCCGCGATGATGCAGGTCGTCTACGATTCCGATGACGATCGCTGTCGAATGGAATGCTTTTTTGCTTTGACATGTCGTCGTCCACTGACGCTGTCTGCATGTAAAGCCAACGATCTGAGTTCCCAACTAAATCCATTGGCGTGTTGACGTCCTTGAGACCACGAGCGAAGGTTTCCCATCCCACCGGTTCAAACGACTTCCGTTTCCTCAGCACGTCGTTCACAAGGTCCACGATATTACTTTCGGGAACCGCGTTTTTTCTGTACATCATCTCGCCGCGATCGTTCCAACTTACGGCACTTTTCATTTTATCGAGTAGTCTTCGTGCTTTCTGCTTCATAGTTTTTGGAACGCTGTCGATGATTTCGTTTTCGATGCTCTCCTTTTCGACGACTTCATTTTCGTTAGCAGGTTGTACTTTGTTTTTCTCTTCACTGGGAAATTTCTCGATGACCACACGTACGGGTTCTTGGATACGTTTGTCGAAAAGATCGTTGTACCGACTCAACACCTGGTTATACAACACGACTTTTTCCCTCTCGTGTATATCACTTCGCTCTAATATGTCTTCCATTTCGTTGTCGAGTCGTCGCAGAACACTCCCTATACAATTAATCAAAGGACGTTGCGGTTGAATGTTTTCCAAAATACGGGGATCGACCAAGGTCATCTTCTTTGTATACTCCATGGTCACCTGAGATGGAGACGGGAATGTCAAGCTTGTTGATGGAACCGTAGACACGTGTCGTAGTGAGCACATGAGATGGAGAAGAGAATGTCGAGTTTGTTGCTGGGATCAAAGACACAGATGTCGAAGAGGGCGCCGGGACAAGTGAATTGAACAACGTAGTGCCTGCCGACGTAGTGTTTGTCTATGACCTACGGCGACTGTGGGCAATGTGTCGTTTCCAGCTATCTTTCCGTGTGAAATGTATCTTACAATCGGGGCACTGGAAGGCCGCCCGGAATACTGGTGTAGGCTTGTTGGCAGCTAGTAGACGAGTCGATAAGCTCATGATGTACGTGTTTACTGTTCAAATGTAAAGAACGGAATGGCTCTTGGAATACGTCGATCTAAGTTTTGTTTGTACAACTCGTTTTATACCTGTCTATTGCAGTGGACTCAGTGGAATTTCACGCGATAAACCGTCTATTGCAGTGGAATTCCGTCAAATCGGTGGAATCTCACGCGGTAACCCGTCTTTTCTGGTGGAATTCCGTCGAATTGGTGGAATCTCAACGCGGTAACCCGTCTATTCTTGTGGAATTCCGTCGACTCGGTGGAATCTCACGCGGTAATCCGTTTATTCTGGTGGAATTCCGTCAAATCGGTGGAATCTCGCACGGTAACCCGTCTATTCTGGTGGAATTCCGTCGAATTGGTGGAATCTCATGCGGTAACCCGTCTATTCTGGTGGAATTCCGTCGATTCGGTGGAATCTCACGCGGTAACCCGTCTATTCTGTTGGAATTCCGTCGAATTGGTGGAATCTCACGCGATAAACCGTCTATTTGCCCCCTTTTGGTGGAATTTGATGCAGTAACCCGTTAAGTTTGGTGTTTCCTTTGTCCGACAAGTTTGGTTCTTGTCGCTCGTTGATCTAAGTGTTTGGTGTTTCATTTGTCAGACAAGTTTGTTTCTTGTCACTCGTTGATCTAAGTGTTTGGTGTTTCGTTTGTAAGAAAAGTTTGTTTGAATGATTGGTTCGTGCATCTCGCTAGTCAAAGTTTGATTCTTGGAAGTCGTTGATCTTAGTTTGGTTAAGTAAAGACAAAATATAAGGTTTGCACAGTTTATTCGTGAACAACACAAACGTATTTACATGTCACACTCCATAACTACAAGAACCAGACACTAGACATTGATACAGATCTTGTAAAGTTTAATCGTGTTCAAGACAATACCACACCTCACTACTTCAGTCTTGCCTGCCATACGGCGAGGAGCCCTTGCGGGTCCAACAAAGTCGGTTCGGATACTTGGTTGCGGTATTGTTCCAGACAGTCAACCAGTCTTTAATCACTGCAGTTGAATAAATGTCACTGAAGGTCTCATAAAACCACAAGACAGATTTATTTACAGATCATCCTCCATTACAGCCACAACAATTTGCTTTAATTTATTTCGCCACTCCTCTGAAAACGGTTCTTGCAACCAACTCCCGATAGTACACAAGTGATCGGACGTCAGGTCGGATAACTTCAAACCTGCATCTAACAAAACACTCAACCAGTCTTTCATCACTGCAGTTGAATTAATAGCCTCCACAACCTCGTCAAAGTGCATATATAAATTAGAATGTCATCAGGTAACATACAATCGTGATGAAATTTACTAGGATCGTCTATCTCGCAAGCGAGACATTGTCGTCTTGAGAGTTCAACGAAGGCACATGCTATGTGACGTGTAATCGTCTTCTTCATTTCGGTCGCAGGAAACTCAAGCGTAAAGTTCGGACCAGTGGCGACAGGAGCGGCACTTGTAATATTAGTTGCGTGAGTAGAAATTGTGACATCATCAGGAGCGAGAGTTGTCACATCGGCCGTGTCGGCGGAAGTTGTCACATCGGCAGGGATGACAGCAGAGAGAGGCTGAAACAGGGTACGGAGCCTAGTGTATCACCTCCACGCGAGTGACGTTGAAGTTTGTGTAAGTATCTCGTCGAGTTTTCTTTATGGTGAGAGACACACGAGTTCCCGTCAGTGAGTTCAGTTTGTAAGTCTGCATCGTTTCGTCCATAACAGCAAACGTCTCGGCATTCACGTTTGGGAGAACAGCCATACACTGGTCGAACAAAGTCAGCCATATAGGTCGACCCGTCGCTGTCTCGACAAAGCACATGCGCACCACGAAATGCATGTCAGAGGCAACGTAACCGTGTCGTTCGCATTGCAAATGTCCCCTATCGTCGACAATCATACGCTTCTTGCAGTATCTGCACCCGATGTAGAAGGGAGTATGCTGGCATACTTTATCGATGAGGAGACCTCTGATCTTGTTAACGGCGTCGGCGCTTACCGTTGTTTCTAGAGCTGACATGTCCACGACGTCTGGTTCCGACGGCCCGGAAGGACGGTTGGTCACCGGCATGATGGGTCGGCTCGTCGGCTCGACCTCGTCGCTCGAGTCTGCCGCATTGCGAGGTCGGTAGTAAGGTGTCTTCAACATGATGGTGTTAGCCGTGCTGTCGTCCTGATATGAATGACGGTCCGATTGTCAAAACACCGCGCTTATATAGTTAGTAAATATGCCGAAAAGCCACGTGGGCGTGCCGAAATATCACGGATTGTAGAGTAGAACATTCAAAAGCACGGACTGTAGAGTAAAATGTACACACGCGCAGATTGCACGCGGACTGCAGAGTAGTTATTTAGTTCACCACTTATCTAACAGGGGTGCTTTCAGTTGATGATGATGTATCCACCAGGAGTAAGCTCTTAACAAAAACAAGAGGCACGAATTTAAGCAGTATCGATATTTGGTTCAACACTTGTCCGCCAGGGATGATGTTTGTAGTTCATGATCTATCCGTCAGGGGGCTCCATTGCACGCAAACGTGGAAGAGACACGAATTTTGGCAGTACTCCTACAGTTAGTTCAACCCATGTCCGTCAGGTATCAACTGAGGTAAGTGGAAATGTCCTATGTAAAACTGTAGCGTTGTTTAAAAACTATAGCACTGATGAATGTTAAAGTATTGCGAGACTGATTTTTTTATAAAGATGTCTCAAAGAATGTTACATGTTCAGGAATCACTTCACGTCTGCCATTAATAACATACATACGTACGCAATATGCAAGTAATAAGAGACATTGATAGGGAAACATTTACAAAAAGGGTGAGGGGAAAGTCGTAGATATGTATGGTAACCAGAAATGACATAATTTGACTTATTTTACTAGTTCTCTACCGATTCGTCAGGACTGAACCTATTTTATGGTTGTAAATGTATAGGTTAAGAGAGGCCTACACCTAAACAACTGGTGGACAACCTATGAACATAAGAAAAGACACCATTGTGCATGCGCAAAGGCCTATTTAACGACGTCACTGATCTATTTAATGACGTCTTTGACTTATTTTTATTATAAAAAGAGAAAAAAGAAACAAGAGACACGAACTTAAGCAGTATTGATATTTGATTCACTGATATCCGTCAGGGGGAGTTATTTGTACTTCTCTTTCAGTTCGTAACCATTCCACCAAGGGGCGCCAATTTTCATAAAAAAAGACGCACCAATTTTGGCATTTAGTTCAACCCTTGTCCGTAAGGTGGCACCACTTGTAGCTCACGAATGATCCGCCAGGGGAAATATAGTTCATGACCATCCACCAGGGGGAATTTAATTCACGACATATCCGCCAGTGGCGCCACTTGACCTACATTCGGTTACTTGGTCTTGACCTTTGACCTACATCCGGGTAATTGACATTGGCATTTGACCTTGACCTACATCCGGGTGTTTGATATTGACCTTTGACCTACATCCGGGTACTTGACCTTCCTCTTCCTCCGCGCCGCGCATTCCTCTACGCTAGACCACCTATATTACTACATGCACACTACCGGTCCTGATTAACTGTGAATCAAAGTTGCATTCTGAGATCGTCCATATTTTAAATATCAATTTCAAGATAATCAACATGCACCATGCGCATTATATATATATATATAATTTTGCTCAACACCATATACACTTTTTTAACATAATATGTAATTTTAAGAAAAAACAGCGCAAAACGACGAAACATGTTATACGTTTATTATTTCGCTGGCCGGACCTGGGGACCGGCCATTTCGCAAAAGCACAAATTATCGAGTAACATATCAAACGCCAAAGTGACACATAAATGGTAGCATCTTTAAACTAGTATCACACTGCAGATATATACATAAACTATTCTGATCACCAGGGCATTAAATTAATGACGGGGAACGTTTAAATGGAAAAGAGCATTGTTTAATTTGTTTGAATGAACGCTTTTAACTTCACATATCGTTTGCTGTTGTGTCCAGGACAACAAGATATATTTAGTTTCTGAATAGTTGTTGTGTTTCCTTTTTGACTGTACACATATCAGTGCAAAAGTGTACCACTTTTATATCCACACCACCATGCTTAAATTATAATAATAAAATCAACACGCCTAATTATTTATAGTCTCATCAAACGACTTTGTCATCGGCGTTGACTTTTGTAAAATACAAAAACCTTTGTTGTCCATTCGGTCATGGCCTTGTTTTAGTACAAGCCAGTGTGATCAACTCAATTGGCGTATACATTAATTGACACAAAAGCAAGAACAAGAAGTGGGATTGGCGTTGTATTGTGAATACCAATGAATATTAAATATGTTTGCAGAGCGAGCTGATAAATACTTTTTGTGTGTACCAACATTAACGCCCGATGAACCGTTCCAAGTGTCCGAAGGCGACGTCAACCAGAAAATGCGGCAGACCAAATTGAGCAAATCTCCCAGAGTCCTGAGAACATATACAGTCGAACTCGCACAGATTTTCTACAATACCTTCAACCTACCCCTTCGAGATTGCCGCATTCCTGCATTGTGGAAAACAGCAAAGATCGTGCCAGTGCCGAAACAGAAAAACCCGTCGGAACTGAATAACTACCGACCTGTGGCACTGACACCAGTCATAATGAAAACTTTCGAAAGACACGTTCTTGACCACCTCAGACATAAACTCTTTTGTATCTCCGACCCAATGCAATTTGCGTACCGAAAAAGGCGAAGTATAGTGGATGCACTTCTTACTGTACACCACTCGGTTCTGGAACACCAGGAGACTCCTGGGACATATGCAAGAATCCTGTTTACGGACTTCAATTCGGCGTTCAACACCACATGCCCATCAGTGCTACATAACAAACTTAGCAACACACCACTGAATACGTTCACACGACAATGGACCCTTGACGTTTTTTGTCAGCAGTACGTCGCTATTGGGTATCACAGACCCAGCATTCTGCCCATGAACACCAGCGCGCCTCAATGACCGGTTCTCTCGCCGGCACTCTTCTCCGTCTACAGAAGCGATTGTACTGCAACATCAGAAACATGCCTCTTCCTGAAATACGCAGATGTTACTGCCTGCGTAGGCTTGATCTCCAGTGAAGACGAAGCAGCCTACAGAAATGAAATCCAACAGCTTGTGACTTTGTGCAACGACAAGAACACCAAAGAGATGATGATTGATTTAAGGAGAAATGCTGCACTCCCTACGATAGTGAAGATCAATGAGGAAGAAGTTGAAATTGTTCGGTCATTCCGATACTTAGGTGTGACCAAGCAAGATTATTTCACTTGGTCCGAACACGTGAATAGTTGTGCTAAGCGATGCAACCACAGACTGTACCAACTTAGGATGCTGCTATGTTTCCAGATTGACAGAACTACACTGGAACTCTTCTAGAGGTCAACAGTAGAAAGCATCCTAAAATTCTGCGCCGCCATGTGGTATCCAAGCACAAAAGCCGGTGACAGAGAGGTTCTTGGAAAAATTGTGAAAAGAGCCCAGAAAATCGTAGGCAACAGCTTAACATGAGAGACGATATCTGCGCTGAATTTGTCCTGGATAAAGCAAAATCAGTTATGAAAGACAAAGATCACCCATTGTTCAAGTGTTTCAAGTTCCTGCCATCGGGAAGGCGACTGCGTGTCTATACAAGGCAATGACGAGCCGAATGAGGTGTTCCTTTGTGCCAACGGCCATAGCAGCCATTAAAAACCATCAACTCTTGAGACAATATGACTGAGACAATATTAAATAAATTATGATTTGTGTGTATGATGTTTGTTATTGAATTGCCCATGAAATGTACACCAAATTCCTTGTAAACTATCTTATATTATCTCCTATCTTATCTTATCATGGGCTAAATTAAAACAACATTTAAATCGCTGCAACTGTAGCGGGTTAATAGTTTTACAAGGGGTATATGTGAATTGAATTATTCTTAGACAACAATAAATACTGCGTATATTTAGGGATTTATATACGGCGTTTTAATGCCAGGAGGATATCAACAACTTCATAAGAGGCACCCCTGCTAGCTATCTGGAAAATAATACTCGTATTATTCCCGCTACATATCAACAAGACAACATTTCATCATTAGATTAAACATTTAAATCGACTTCACTTCTTCAATGTCGTTCTTATATAACAACATAACGCTTGCGCAATTCATGGTATCTGTGCAAATCTTAATAAATCATTCAAAGTTTATTTCATGGTTGATATCAATAAAGGTATGTGTGTCTGTCTGTCTGTCTGTCTGTCTGTCTGTCTGTCTGTCTGTCTGTCTGTCTGTCTGTATGTCTGTCTGTCTGTCTGTCTGTATGTCTCTGTCTAAACATCTCCGTCTCATAGCCTACTCGTCTTCCGTCTGTTGGTCCGTCTGTCAGTCTGTCCGTCAAGCCGTCTCTCCTTCTGTCCGTCTCTCTTTCGGTCCTTAGGTCCATCTGTCCTCTTTCTCCCTCTCTCGCTCCCGTGTGTTTAGCGCATCGGACTCTCACTCGAGTCACCCCGGGTTTGAATGTGCTACCTTTTCCAACCTTGGGCAACCTGGCAACCTTACTTCCATTCCCTCTGCTGCATGAATAAGTAACTGTCAATTTGCAGTTGTGGATACTGTGTACAAATAGTCTTCGCGCAGTAATTATAATGTAGCTGAGTGGTCCCCATAGAAGTCAAGTCAATATGGTGTTCGATTGAACAGGTCTGTCAGTGTAAAGTGTGTGTGTGTTTATTTGTCTTGTGATGATGTGTTCGTGATGATGATTGATTGTGATGATGTTTGATGTGTGTGTGTGATGATGATGTAGTGTGATGTGTTTATGTTTATGTTTCAGTATTTCAATCGAACAATTGTGGCATCTAACTGTTCTCTGATCCCTATGATCGAGGAACATGTATGTATGTATGTGTGTGTGTATGTGTGTATGTGTGTGTGTGTGTGTGTGTGTGTGCGTGTGTGCGTGTGTGCGTGTGTGCGTGTATGTGCATGTAATGCGATGTGTGCATGCATAAGCGATTCTTAGTCTTTTTTAGCTGCAACCCAACTTTCGGAGACTGTACTTTGCTTAGCGACCCATGTCTTCAAACAAGCATGCCATCAATAAATAATAAATGAGAACAGTTACTAGACTTCCTTGACGAACGCAGAGGGATGACGAAATCAGCTTTGTTGGTTTATTGACGAAGAAATAGGACATCATCCCTTGCGAATAAAAACACTGGTGGGCGGAGTCGTGAAGATCGAAGGTGTTTGTTGTTTGGAGGCCTCGATATGGAGTGAATAAAAACACTGGTGGGCGGAGTCGTGAAGATCGAAGGTGTTTGTTGTTTGGAGGCCTCGATATGGAGTGAATAAAAACACTGGTGGGCGGAGTCGTGAAGATCGAAGGTGTTTGTTGTTTGGAGGCCTCGATATGGAGTGAATAAAAACACTGGTGGGCGGAGTCGTGAAGATCGAAGGTGTTTGTTGTTTGGAGGCCTCGATATGGAGTGAATAAAAACACTGGTGGGCGGAGTCGTGAAGATCGAAGGTGTTTGTTGTTTGGAGGCCTCGATATGGAGTGAATGAAACGACATCGATATTTGTCCATTGTACGCTTAACGCATTTTTGCGGCATCAAACAGACTATGACTTGCAAAAACTTGCGAGAAACACACGTTTGGCACACCCCCTTTAGCTTGTACTTCGGCTTTAGAAGTAAAGCACGTATTCGAGAGGCTACGCTAGATGATTCGACACAGGCAACTTATGGCGGCCGTCGTCTTGAAATTTATTTTAGCATCCATCCTCTCCCTTTACTTTCCCATGCACGCTGCAATTTCACTGGCTGTAATGAACACAACAAGTTTTTAAGATGAGGCAGAGGAACACCGTGCCACCCTTTAACACGGGCGCCCGAGCGGACGTACCGCAGGCGACAAATGGCTACAGATACATTTGTTCAAACTGCTATAATCCAGGAGCATTACGGTTTAACATGGAAATAAATAGTAAAACTTATTTTTATGAATAGTTGAAAAATACCATATTGAACGTCATATCAAAAATCCCCAAGTTTCCCCTGTGTGTGTTCGTCACATCAAGCTAACATTCTCTCACAACTATGCATTTATGTTCGTACCACGAACGGATGAAAACGTGTTTTTTAAGGAAAGTATAGGTACAACATGAACAAAATTTACTTATTTCATCGCTCTTGCTACCATCATAGACATCGGAACCGCTCTTCCTCGTCTTCCGATGTCAAGGTCCCCTTAAAGGAAATTAAAACAAGGCATTAGCTAAAATCCGTTTTCCATGTGTACAGAAAGTTTAATATTGCATGTAACATTCGAGAACATTTAAAAAATACAGAAAAATACATTTGTAGCATACATTCGATTTTAAACCCGTCTGTGTAACGATTCCCGCGGAAAATAAATATTTAATGAGCTAGGCGATCACGTGGTATCTTAACGTCACACATGACTCACACTCACAGCAGGCTGACCCTTTCTATGCATTCAGAGCATGTTTACATGGATAATGTTGGGGTCGAAACGAGCGTCAGAATGAGTTGTTATGCAATAATCCGATGTAAAACACTAGTCATCATAGAGGAACAAGCAGTTATCTTACGGTTCCACATGAATTCAATTTTATTCAAAACAATGAATGCGAATGAGCCTACAAATCGACTAGGTTTCGCCGAGCTTTTTTTGCTTGGTGGACGTGGAAATAGATAGCAGGATGTAATATAACATAAATTCAAGCAATAGATGTTTTTATTCCCTTTAATGTTATATTAATTTCGTTCCTACGCCAGTGATCGTATATGCCACTTTGGTACTCAAATCAAACCAAATTTTATTTTATTTTCCAAAATAACAACAAGAATAATATAACAGTATAAATAAAACAATCGTAAAAAAGAGTAAGGCTCTGTTGCATAGTGGTCACATTGCATATTGTATGTCCTCGTCCTGTGATCCCATTATTATAAACAAAAACTTTGAAATGTATAATTATACGTGTATGATTGTATGGAACAGAATGAGGGTCCAATGGAGAAAAAATCGAATTATAGAAAATTACTGTTAGTAAACAATTATAAAATATTTGTCCGAATACAAATACATACATAAAAAAATATATAATTACACTCGACACATCTGGGATTATGCCAATACACGTGGTTAAGATTGTTGTCTACATATTGGTTGCATAATAAGAAATCGAATTTTTGTCTGGATTTGATGTTTTGCATCTTATAATCAAGATTATTCCATAGTGTTATAAAATTGTGTTTAGGTAACCTATTTGAAAAATGAATTCTTGGCTTCTTTGTATATAAGAGGTTATGTTGTCTAGTAATTCTGGTGTTAGTGGCTAAATTCTGGTTTGGTATTTAATGTATAAAGGATTTAGGCAATGCATTATGGTGATAGACAAACATGAATAGTGAGACATGCAACCTGTGTATATCTGCGATTTATATATATTTTTATATTAAAAAAAGGATCGGTGTGACTTCTATATATTTTTTGTTAATTATTCGAATAACACGTTTTTGTAAATTTCTTTCTTAATGTATTTCCGTTTCCCGATACTTGTACACCGTAAATTAAATGACTTTGAATTAAGGTATAATAGAGTGTTTGTTTAAAGCATTGTGTGGCAATAATTGTTTCATTCTATTAATTGCAAAACTTTCTCTAGATATTTTAGAACTGATTATGTTGATATGTTTCTTCCGAGTTAAATGTTTATCAATGTGTATTCCTAAAAAACTTGACCGATTCTTCTTATTAACCTTTCCAACATGACTAATAATTTCACTGTTTATTATAAAACAATTATTTACCTGGCATTTGCTATTTGGTGGACTAAATATACAAAAGTTTGTCTTTTTGGTATTTAATGACAATTTATTGGCACTCAGCCATTCGTACAAATGTATTAATTATTGTGTTATGGTGTCATTTAAAGTATCAACATGAGAAAACCATTGGCTTCCGAAAATATAATAAATTCAAAGTCGTTGAGTTAATTATGTCATTGATATAAATTAGAAACCAGACTGGTACAAGCATGGATCCTTAGGATACTCCACTCATTATATTTTTTTAGAAGATTGGCATTTGTGTATATCAGTATATTGTTTTCGATTTGTTAAATAACTGGCAAATCATTTATTAGTTATTCCACGAATTCCATAAAAGTTTAATTTGTACAAAATATCATCGTCAATTGTATCAAATGCCTTTGAAAGATCCAGACACAGCTAATGTGTGGTCTTTTTTTATGTAATCGTTTGCATCTGCAATATCCTTGAACAGACGCAGTCTTGGGTTAATAGTAGAATGTCTTTCGCAAAACCCATGTTGATGTTTTTTATAAAAGGTTATATATATATATATATTAATATGATTAGTCTATTGCATACAATTTTTCCATTGTTTTAGAAATCGCTTGTACAATGCTTATAAGTCTATCATTAGCAAATCTGATTTGAAGACGGTAAATACTTCAGCTGTTTTTAAGTTTTCAGGAACAGAGCCCGTGACAAACGATCGGTTAAATATATGCTCAAGCGGAAAGTCTACGTTATGTGTTGTCGCTCGCATTAGATTAGTGAATAAGCCGTTGAATCATTCGGTGCATTTAATTTTAAGTTTTCGTACAATTATTTATATTTTTGTTGTCTGTGTGGGTTGCATAAAAAATAAGGGATAGTTTCCTCGCAGACGTGTTTCAAATTGCTTAACAGGAAGAGCTATTCAGTTGCTTATCCATTTACCTATTCTAACAAAGATAGATAGATCGTAGAAATTGGTGGCGGAGATAGATCGTAGAAATTGGTGGTGCAGAAAAGTTGATAAACAAGTGGAATTACTGATTGATAAGTATTATTCTTGACTTAATATAATTCATAATGTTGCAGTAAACATATATTGAGTAGCAGATGTGCTTAAAATTAGTTAGTTAAAGTATTTTAGAACACCTTAGTGTAGTGAGTGATAATAGGGTAACTTAGTCTTCGATAAGTTGTAAACAAGATTTAACAAACCTGATTATGTGATAGAATATATAGGAGCTAAAGTAACAACCATCAAACTACTTACATAAGATAATATCTGTGTAAGCCAGTACTTGCTAGATATTTTGATTAGGTAGCATTGTTATTAAAATTAAGCAAGGGCGATAGTCGGGCGGCGTAACCTAAATAAATAAGGCAGCATAACGTAACGTAATTGATCGCATTTAAATTACGTCACTACCGATAATGTTAGCGTTCGTGATAAGATAAATAGTCGGCTGTGTAATTGAAATCTGTAACATAAAGTGTGCTGTAGTACACAGGAAACAGTCTTTATAAAGACTAAGTTAGTTAAGTTATTAAATAAATTCTGATCGGGATATGGCGCCTTGCATGCTGCAAATCAAGGCAAAGCGACATTTGGTGTGCGATCACTGCCACAGCTGGGTAGATTTTGCATTGTCCGGCTGTGGGAAGTCATGGGCAGAAACTATGGAGAAAGGATTCACCTTTCAGTGCAGTGGGTGTTGGAAGGTGGAGTGTCTGCAGAAGGAGATAGTTAGGTTGACAGATATTGTGAAGGGAATGGAGATTGGAATTAGCAAGGAGGCAGGTCGAATGGAGGGATACGACAGGGAGAGAGGTGAGAATACTGCAAGACTGAAGGAGAATAGCAGTGGCAAGAAAACTGAGGAAAGGAGATTGAGAGGAGGGAAGGCGATTGGAGGGGAAGAAATTGTAAAACCGACGACAGAAAATGTGACAAGTGTGAAGGTGACAGGGGAGAAAGTGACCGTAGAGAAGGAGGGAGGGAAGATGGGACTGGAGAGGAGAGAAGAAAATGAGATGGAAGGAAAGATGATGGGACGAAAGGAAGTGAGAGCAAATGTGATAGAAGAGAAGTCAATAAAAGGGACGCTGACAGGCGGGAAGGTGACAAGAGAAAACGCGACAGGAAACAATGGAACTGAAGAGAACGTAACAGGAGAGAAAACGACAGGGGGAATAGACAACAGCCAGACAGATGTAATCCGAAGAAGGAGCTACTCTAAGGCAGTTATCGAGGGGGCAATGGGGAAGAGAGGGTGTTTATGGGCGACTCCATTATGAGAAAGACGGACAAGACACTAAGCGAGGAGAAGGACGTCGTTGTTTGTCTACCGGGGGCTAGGATTGAACATGTGACTGACAGGGTAGAGAAGGTATTGGGACACGGCAAGGGAGGGTCTATACTGGTACATGTAGGAACAAATAATGCAGACAGGGAAGGAATAACTGAGATAGTACATAAATATAGACAGTTAGTGAGGAAGCTAAAGAAGACAAGAGTTGAACAGATAACTATATCAGGAATTTTGCCAGTAATGGGAGGAAGGGGGGCAACGTATAGAAACTGCAAGGGGATGGCGATCGACGCACTAGTTGAGCAGATGTGTGAAGAAGAGGGGGTGGGATTCACAGATTTATGGGGGATACTTTGCTGGGAGGGAAGATATGTACATGAGAGATGGCCTCCATCTTAGTGGAAAGGGGGCAGCAATTTTCTTTCAACTTGCTGTGATCTGTTGACAGTGGGACAGGTTGCATCTATTTAAACTAGATTCGCAGGGGGGACTCACAGAAAAGCCTGAAACTGGAGACATAGATAACGACAGCACAAATAAATCAGCAAAGAACAGTCTGGAAAACTCTTCAGAAGCTGGATATAAATGTGTTTGTTTAAATGCAAGGAGTATAGTAAACAAAAGAAATGAACTAAATATTATGGTAGAAGATATTGACCCTCACATAATAGGTATAACCGAATCCTGGACCACCACCGATATATCAGATGCCGAATTGGGACTGACAGGATATGTAATGTTTAGGAAATATAGACTAGGAATAAAGGGAGGTGGAGTTATTTTATATATTAAAGAATCTATCCAGGCTTATGAAATAAAATTAGAAAGAGAAGCAGATTGCGAAGAAGCTGTTTGGTGTAACCTAGTTGCAGGAAACTTAACGTTGACAGTTGGGTTAGTTTATCGAAATCCAAACATAAGCATAGAAGAGAATGAAACATTACAACTTTACAACTGTTGGCTTGTTTATATGCGGAATAAATCCGTTATCTATGAAGTCATTGGTTTTTTGATGGGTGACAACGTTTGGCAAATTAATGTTATAATATACCATTAAATAAGCAATTTTCTTTTTCTTTTCAAATTTGTTTGTGTACTTATATTGTTTAACTTATAAACATATCGATACCTGCACGAGGAGGAGAGTTAGGACGATAAATGACACCTACTATAATAGGTTTATTATGATTACCTTAAACATCAAAAAGTATAGATTAAAATACATATATAGTATAGAATAAAATGGAAAGTCTTCACGTTTAGACTAGGTCAAGCTTTCGTTAATATATATTCCAACTCCACCATGCCCATCATCAATTTGCAATATTGTATTAAAAATAAAGTGTGATAGGAAATAACGAATTATATATATATATATATATATCAAGCTTATTATATTAACTATGAGGACTTTTAAATATAAATTAAAAAGTAACTCTTGTACAGAATCCAAGTGTGCCTCTAAACTACCAGAGTTCAAGTAGAACATCGATCTGGATTCATTGTCATAATGGAAAGCTTTTGATGAATCAGCTGAAGTAAAATATTTACAATAATTTGTATTTAGTGAGAAGGGAGAATCATGTGTCATCTTCGTAATCATTAATTTAATTGTATAACTTTCTAAAGTCAAAGTTTCCATTTGTTGGGATCATGTCAATGCTACAATTATCATCCATTTACAAATCTAGTTAAGTATATCATATTAAAGAAGAATCAATATTTACTCAGTCTGTTACGTCATCACTGACTATCGGCAGCACACTGTTGAAGTTGGAACATTGCCTTTCAAGCATAACATTTGTTCGCCTTCGGGTGAAAGAACACAGGTAAATAATTGAGTTATTAGTTGGCGTATGTCGAATATACACAGTATCAAATGTACGGTGTACACATTTTGCACAAATTGGCTTATAAAGTAAAATGCATTAATTTTTAACACAAATAGGTACTAAAAACAAAAATTCAGCTTGCGTGATATGTTACACACACTGATACAAAAACTTTAGGCGGCATAAGCAAAGTGTAACTGTGAGAGCAAAGAAGGTGGAGATTGTCAGCTCTGTGCATAGTTCGAAACAGTTGCCAAGGTGAGATTGGCTAAGCAATGTGAATATGCGGAAAATAATGATTATAATAAATTGGTGAAAGAAGTTATGTGGAGGTGAAGTGGTAGGAAGAAGAAGAGTAGGGTGTGGTGAAATACTATGAGTCAATATGATTATCTGCAACTAACAGGACAAAGACTATATGGCACATAAATGCCATGAAACGTTTGCATAGATGCAGTGACTAACAGTAATTATATAATTTGTATTTTATATGTTACTCGATAAATTATGCTTTTTGCAACGTTGTTCGTCATTTGGGCGGTTGCATATTACACTGTACGTAAAAAAGAGTTAATTAAGGTGTCGAGAAAAATGCTATGTAGTGTGTGTGTGTGTGTGTGTGTGTGTGTGTGTGTGTGTGTGTGTGTGTGTGTGTGTGTGTGTGTGTGTGTGTGTGTGTGTGTGTGTGTGTGTGTGTGTGACATGAAATTCACTCTACATTTGTATTTCAAACATGGACGATCTCAGAATGCAACTTTAATATAAAATTCGTGTATTGCTAGAACAGCGAAGAACTCATAACGTAGCCCGAACGAAACTTGTCGTGGTAAATCGTTTACATGTGATATGTATTATGTTAGGTACAACTGGGAGGTGTGTACAGACCGGAGCCTACGTGTACGGAAAGCAGAAACAACAGTACCACTTTTTGGCATCATCCATACATATTCACGTGTCCTGTGAGGAAACACATGGACAATGTTAAGACTGTTTAACATAGCAACGCAGCAACGACAGACCAAACACACATGAGTCAAGACTGTATTGATAGCTGCTGTGGATTCAGCTGTTTTTTTGTATTATTATTGTCATTATTATTGTTATTAGTATTATTATTATTATCAAACTACCAGACCAATCAGCTAGATGTACAATTAAATAAATACCAATATTTTCCTGCGTCAAAATGTTTCTTGGTAACGAACGATGTGCTGAAACCTAAACGAGGTTTGACCCGATTAGTTATATATGCACAGTTCTTCGGTATATTATATTATATTATATACAACAGCGACAAACAAAATATAAATGGTTAATGATGACTTCGTATTATTAAGGTCACACCGTTTTCAGCATCAAGAAGAATTACATGTATCTAAGTACATTGACCATGGTCATGGTAAACGTGTGACGTTTGAACGTCGCGTCGCGTTTTTTTCTTTTGTATTATTGATGATATGTACATTATTCCAAATGCCATTTTCACAATTTTTTTTTATCATTATTAGTGTTAACAATAACACGAAATTAGCATTAATGTGATGAACAAATTGAAATGGTTTTTAACATCATCGAGTTTAACGTTTACAAAATTTGTCTTAATTAATGTAAAACTGACTTCCTCATCGAAGAAAATGAAATGGAAATATTCTATATAAGAGTTTGAGCAAAACCATCATCTTAATATATGCTTAGCTCTACGAATACGTTAATTAGAGTCCAAACGTGAGTGTTATAAAGGATTATGTTATGTGAGCTTAATAATTTCACAGATCTCTTGCTGGTACACGTATGCCATTAAAAACAATCCCCGGCAGAGTGAAAAATGCATCGATTAATTGATTCCATATTTTAATTTAGTCCGGTGTGTTTCTTAACTTCACGAAATGTAAATAATTAAGACCAGATCTTAGGTTATGCGAATCTTCTTTTTTCGTCGCGTTTTTACCCAGTATTGCAATTATGGGCAAACAAATAATAATAGTTTGTTTAAAACAAATATATCATAATTAACGTTGTAAATATAGTATCAAGACCATATTGTTTTTCATTGAAACAACATGATTGACATGGGAGTATTTTAAATAACCCCGTCGATGGCGTAATTCCAACAAAAATAATATAATATTATTATTACATTTACAGAGTTAAAAAATATAAACCTACAAATATAGATTGACTAAGCGTGATTGCAATAAAAAATATTTTTAAATTCATAATATAGCTGTACACTACGAGTGTTCACATAAAATGCAGCGCTACGTCAGCGTTTTTTTTTTTAAGCAAGACTTCCTCAAATCTAGTCAACTATTTACTTGTTCTGATACTGTGCATTATCGTATATACGTGATTTTGAAGTGCTATTTAAACATTGATTGCACGGTTCGCGGGAAAATTACTTTGACTCAAAGGGTCGTCCTCAATTACCCACACTAGTTTCTTGATACTAACAAGAGTGCTCATCCCTATGACAGCGCTACATAGAGTAGCTTGTTGTTTGAGGCATTAGCCTCACTTTTTCAGGAAATCGTTTCCTCTGACAATCCTTTTTTTATAACTCTGATCTACTGCATGCATCATCTTATTCATTATCATAGCTAAATACTCTCTGCAGAGATGCTCAAATGTTCAATGTTATAGAAAATACATTAGAGTCTTTGTAGCAAAGGTCCTCAATGTTGGCATTTTGCCCACCATTAAGCACTATGACAAGACTAAGGAACACAAGCACACATACATACATACATATACATACATACATGCATACATACATACATACATACATACACATACATACATACATACATACATACAATCTCGACTGAAAGTCATGATGATGTACATATTTTGTTTTGTTCACCGCACACAATCGAATGATGATTTGATAGTCTTGGAAGAGGATACACTTTTGATGCTATGTAGATTTTTTAGAATGAGGGTAAATATCGCAGCAAATGATGACACACAGTAGGAATAGATGCACATATAAGTCTAATCGATAAGAAAAAAAAAAGAGACGGACAGAGACATGGACAGTCGGAGAGACGGACAGACGGACATACGGATAGACGGACAAACGGACCAAAGAACAGACTGACAGACGGACGTACTGACAGAGGGACATATTGTAGTCGAGGAGACGTTGAGACGGAGACGGTGAGATAGAGACAGACAGACAAACAGACAGACAGACATACATACATACAGACAAACACATCCCTTTATTTATATCAACCATGAAATAAACGTTGAATGATTCATGGAGATTTGCACTGATAACATGAATTGTTCACGTGTTATGACATGGTATAAGAACTACATGTTTAAACGGGTAAGAAGTGAAAATATACTTTCAAATGCGCTGAAGAAGTCACGTCGACTTAAATGTATAATTTAATGATCAAATGTTGTCTTTTCGATATATAGTTAATAATGCACTATTTGTTGATGTCACTCGAGTGTTATCAGCCAGATAACAAACATTTATGACTGTTTCCCGGTTGTTGACAATCTCGTGACATCAACATACATTATAATAAACCCTAAATATACACAGTAGTTTTTATTATCCGAGAATAATGCACCCCGTGTAAAACTATTAACCCATTATAGCAGCAGCGGTTTAAATGTTGTTTTAATTAAGACCATGATACATTGACATATATTATATCCTAACAATAAATGCAGTGCAAGACGCATCACCTACTTATATTCTCGAAAGGGATTTATCAGGTCGCTCTGCAAACATATTTATTCATTGATATTCATGTTCCAGTTCTTCGTGTTCTTGCTATCAAGTCAACTAATTTATATGCCAATTAAGCTGATCAAACTGGCTTTTGCTCAAATCAAGCCCACAACCTAATGGGGAAAATGGTTCTTGTATCCTACAAAAGGCAACACCAGTATAAAAACACTATAAACCAATGTATCATCATAATTATTTAAGAATGCTGGTGTGGATATAATAGTGGTGCATTTGCATTTGTTGTCCTGGACATATCAGCAAACGACATGCCAAGTCAAGTCAAAGTGTATTCAAACAAATCAAACAAAGCTCTTTTTATTTTGAAAGTTTCCCCGCAATTAATATCATACACAGCAGATCAGAATAGTTTATGTATAAATCTGCAGTGAGTGACTAGTTGAAAGTTGCGCCGTTTCTTCTTAAAGTTACATATTATTATGTTAACAAGTGTATATGGTGATGAGTATATATAATGCCTACGGCGCATGTTAGTTATCTTGGAATTAGTGTGGACGATCTCAGAATGCAACTTTGATTCACAGCTGATCAGGATCGTTAGTGTGCACGTCTGTAACACATGACTAGTTTAATATAAAACTGCAGGAAATAATCTTATTTATAGTTGTTGAAGTTGAACGAGAGAGAGAGAGAGAGAGAGACAGACAGACAGACAGACAGAGACAGAGAGACAGAGATGTTAACAAATTATTTAGTAGTTTGTACAATTATTTCATCAAAACAAATCAGCAACTTTGTACAAACGAGCTAACATATTCTTTTCTTGCTTTGAATTGAGGATGGTGGCCTGTTTATCTGTCCATCTATCTGCATCGGTTTGTGTAATATCGGCAAGCATTCCCATCTCCATCGTTCATTTCTGAAGACGATGACACTCCTTGCAACAATTGTAGAGAATCAGGGGGTGAATGCTGGATCTCGTGCGTCATATGTGACAACTGGTACCACATGAACTGTGTTGGGCTCTCTTGCACTCCAGGGATGATGGAAGAGGAGGAATGGATGTGTGATGACTGCACCCAGTAGATTAAAAAGATGACCAGGCTCTCGAGTTTGAACTTTGTACTGGTGCTTATAACGTTGGACAGGTATTCTTAATACCATTGGACTGGTACTTAATGCCTTTATGTTGGGCTTAATGTCCATGTGGGTAATAAACTCCATTAAAAAAATTACCTGTTTTGTAAACGCTGTATTCTCTCCCAATACAATTGCTGTGGTTTCATTGTCAACAATGGGTGTGTCTATTATGCCCAATGCCCCCCTCTACCGTCAACCATTAATTATATTTGCCTATTAGTATACTTCATATAATATGTGCCACTTTGTGAATTGATACGTTACTTTTATAGATCATGCATTTGCTAACAAATAGCGAAGATGGGGTTTCCCAAGATGTTGATCTATTTTTACATTCCGATCGAACTTGCCTGCCAACGAGATTAAATTTATAAATAATCGATATATCGCACATGTTGCAAACATTAAACACACAGAGAGGGTACAAAAATGAGGAATGTGGACGATAAAGTCTGGTTTTGATTAGGTCGCGCCGAGCGTGGAATGGATGCAGTCGAGGCAGCAGGTTAACCAAAATATTTGATATTATGTCTTACAGTCACATGAACACGTGCTAATAACTTAATTATGCATTCCATTTACATGCATTGAACATAATTTAAACCGATTCCAGTAGTTAGTATTAGTGGTGCTTCATCATAAGTTCAGTGCCACTTAGCGTCATGTGTCATTTGTTATATTCTGTTTGAATGTATCGGTTACGGTTTAAGTTAAACCGACAGCAGCAATGAGTGAATGAGGTTGACATGTCATAATTCAATGTAAACGTCTTAAGTTTTGAGAAAAACGGCGATAATACCACCTTGCGATGGAATTACGCGATGCACGAATTTGAATCGCTAGTGTAAATGAGGTGGTCGATTCAACAATTCATTGTGCAATGATTCATAAACCAAAATAAGTACTGACTCAGGCAGAGTAGTTATTCCAATCACCCCACGAGAGAGTGCATATTTTTTTAAATTTTGTTTTGCTCTTTTTGTAAATAATTTAAACGCTTTCAAACCTATAAAATATAATCGACATTACGAAAATATTAATGTTTTGTTATGTGGGTAACAACTCTGATATTTACCAGGTATGTAAACATTTTGTTTCCGGATTTTGTACTAGAGGTATATTTGGTACGAGAAGGAAAACAAATGAAAGAGGTGGAAATATATGCTGAAAAATATTATGCCCCTACACATAGATTTTTGCATGGTACAGTTGATCAATACAGACATATTAATAACCAGTTCTTTGGCTGAATATTGTTCCGGGTCCTATTACCCTTCTACTTGAAATCTTATCCTGTTTGTAAGAGGTCGACCAACTTGAAAGTCCAGTACCAAAGTGTCTTTCATAATACAACCATTTATAGAGCCGATATGTGCGTTGTTGATGGAAATATTCAAAATAAGACACTGCCACAATGCAGTTAGTCGTGTGACATGGAAGTCAGGAATTAGGTAGGTTAATCATTCCATGCAGCATGTTTTCATAATAACCGTCAGTATGTTATATTCATAGTGGATACATACATATGGCATACTGACTACTATGTTATTTATAATTATGTTTATAACACGTGTACACGACATCTTGTGACCATTGCATTGGATTTATGACCAGTTGTTTTGCAAGAGTTTCACTCTGCGAAGCCCTAACTGTTGTAATATAAAATGCTTCTGGTTGCATCACTAGTTTTGGATCCACTCGTGCGAAGTGACCTTTGGTCTGCCATTAGTTTCCTGTAGCCAGGTATGTACGTGTGTATTACTCAAACAAAGATACTTGTTACGCCAAAAATGTAAACAAATCACAGACGTCTAAAATGGGTGCATATCTGGTAGTGAATATAAATATTTGCATGTGTACATGGGGTAAAAGCATTGTTAATGTTTGTGAAGTAAATGTATTGTAAAATTGCTCTAAATATCATAACATTTTCATAATTTCTTGTGTGAACCATACTTGTAACCAGGGTTATTGTGCTGGTAGTAAAATTGAGTAGTATTATAACAATATAATACAACAGTATGTACATTAATGACATACTATCTAAGAAACAATACTGTAAGTGAACAAGCTACAAATGTATAAGATATATCAATGAATAATTTGGATGCCATTTTATGTACCATAATAATGTAGATTACAAAATGTGTGTTTTGTAATCTAAAAAGGGATTGTTGTATATGTGTTTTTACTTCTATGTTTTTGAATTGAAAATGTTATTTTCCAGGTTATTGTTACACTTATGGAATGTTGTTTCATACATGCTGTCTACATTGTCAGATATGTGAAGCACAGTAGTGCAGTGGATAGAGAATCGGAATTTCAATTGAGAAAACCCGGGTTCGACTCCTGTGCCGCCTGAGTCGAACCTTGGACAAGTTTGTTCGCTCTACGCTATTTCATTTCACGGCTGTATAAATTAATATCCACCACTGGCTACAGACAACGGTGGGTATTTGTGTATTAATAGTCTTCACCCATTAATTGCAGTATGGCTGAATGAGGACGGGATACTGTGGTATATAAAAATTTACATTTATGTTAGAAAATTTTTATTTTATAAATATAACAAATTGCTGGTGTATAAGTAACCTGCTATGCTTATTTGTAATTTGTCTTCTTTCACATATAATGATTGATATTTAGATGCATTTTGTCATGCTGTTTTTGTGTATAATATTATTGTTATTTTTAGCACTTATTAGTATTAATAGCTGATCTACAACGTTTTACACAATATTATTACGTTGTATTATAACTGGTTTGTATTTTCAGGAATTGTTGCAACAAATGTAAACCATCTTAATTCATAAAAAGCTCTTCCTTTCCATATGTCATTGTTTATTTCATTTTCATTTGGCCTGATTTTCTGCTTGTCCCCCACATGTAAGACATTAAATGATGTAATTGTTGGCCTATTTAAAGGTTGCCTAGGTTCCAACCATAATGCAAACAATCAAATATGCGTATACCGGGTAGTCAGATTTATCTGCAGCTGCTAGTATGTTATCCTATATATGGTACCAACCAGATAGTTGTAAAATATGTACAGACCGTGACGAAGCTATTGATGTAATCATGATGACTTGCAGAAGTAATTACAATTGATTATAGTCATTTTCTCTGTAATCGTACTCGGACATTTTAAGAGTAATCCTAATTGACTACATTTGTATGCGTCCTTCTATTCACTGGATTATTAAATTTGACACATATTTACTGGATTCGACTTATATACTTATTGAATTTGATATTTATTATCAAGTTGTGTCTTTCAAAACGCCGGCTGTATACTTAACATATGCTGGAAATAGAACTTGAGTTTAAAAGTTATAGTTTATATAAAAGTCAATAACGAAGTATACACCACAAATGTAATCAGTTTTTTAATGAGTGTAATCAATTACGATTATATATTTCTGGCAAGTAATCATTATTACAATTCTATAATAATAAAATCAAATGTATTGAACTCATTACAAATCGAATTAAGACAAATTATATATAATAGCGTAATAAGAACAAAAAGGGAAGAACATTAGATAATGTTACACTCACTTTACGGATTCATTCTCCTTCTTCTTCGTCGTTCGAGAGGGCGACAGTGTTATCCGTCATGCAGTGGATAGTGCGTGATGCAGTGGTTGGGCACCTGGCAGTTTGGCATCTCCGAAGTCAACCATTGGCGTTTTTCCGGGGCCCCTCCCGTAGACCAACTGCTTGCCAGAGTTGAAGAGCTTGGTCCGCCATACCGATAGTTTAAAACGCATCGGCCGCTATCTTCGTTTAACCCGCCAGCAGAAGCGGTTTCACAGGGTGTGGCCGCCACCCGAAGGCAGCTTCTTCAGCCAGTAATGACAGTTGAGTATCTGGTGAGAGCCAGTGATCCCGTCCATCCCGAAGGATGCTGCTGCCGGGGAACAAAGGTACTATCTCTACCTAAACACCCCAGATATCCCACGGATACATTCAATAATGTAATTGATATAATGAAATAAAAGTAGTATTTTATTTCCACGAATGTTATTAAAGTAAATAAACATATATACTCTACATGAAATGCAATGTGTCAACAGTAAAACAAATTTGAAATAAATGGTACGACAACATGGGTTATATGTATGGGCCAGTGACAAACTTGCTCAAAGTATCATTCATGCCACGGTATAATCATAATGATTTCCATTAACCATACTGTCCAAACTGTATACATCTAGAGTGTTAAAAGTTCGTGCGTCGCGCAATTCCGTGGCAATGCGATTTTTTTTTCCTGAAATTTAGACAGTCTACACTGAATGGTTACATGCCAACCAGGTTTATAACAATTGTAGCTGCCAGTTCAACATCAACTTTCACTGACGCATTCAAACAGATTGGAACACATAACGAGGGGTTGTGAATTGTCAGTGCACACAGCAATAGTCAATATTAGATTCCACCAACACAGGATGTCCTCATGCAACACCTGCTGTGACTGGGCTGCCAGGTTTGCCACGTCTGGGGCCAGGCCATGCTGAAAGCACCACACTTGTCCAGTCCAGTAGACTTCGGCTGGACTCGAAAGGAGAACATGTCTGAATGGGATGTGCAGTTGATGACACTGCCACCTACAGGCACAGCTTAACGTGCGATCATCAACTGTGGCTGCACGAAAGCTGCAGAGATCAGTGTATGTGTTTCAAAGCCAACCTGTACTGCACAATGCTGTGCCAATGCGGCGGATGTCAGTGAGATGTGTGAAATGTTTTGAAATCGTTGCTGTAGATTTACTAGGTATAGGCATCATAATCTAACGTTTGAAGTGACATTGCCCGTTTTAGAGAATATCTAAGTAACATCCTCAACTTCGTCGCATCCCAAAACATGTTTAACACTCATTCCAAGGCTCAATGATATGTAAATATTAAGACACGGGAATAACAGGCTTTGTCTGCCGCCGTCTTTCAAAATGGCGGATATATCAAAATGGCAGGTATATTTAAAGTAAATGAAGGTCAAAAGTAATGTATTTGAAATCATCGCATCTAAAAAACATACATTTTGACATCAACTTTGTGGCTCTATGTTGTGTAGTTCTTGAGATATGGGAATAATATGCTTTGAAGGGCCCCATCTTTTAAACAATGGCGGATATAGACATGTCGAAGAAGGTAAAACGTTATACTTTTTGAAATCGCTATCCTCCAGGCTATTCATTAATGTAAACTATACGGCTCTACGTAACGCAATTATTAAGATATCGTTACATTTGTATTGACGACCGCCATCTTTTAAAAAATGGCGGTGTGAATGTCTGAGAAGTCCAAACGTAATAAATATGAAATCTTTTACCCCTAAAACCTACATCTAGATACAATTGTTATTGCTCTGTGTAACGCAGTTATCAAGGTACGGGGAAATTGAATTTGACGGCCATTTTTAAAATGGCCGCTAGTTTTGAACACAGCAAAATCTGGAATGCCTCCAATCTTTAAAATGGTCCCCTTTGTATGTAGAATATATGAGCAAAGTGTCTTGCTTTAATCAAAAAGTGCACAATTCCGTCATTTCCCTGCACATATCCGCTGGACTATTTGTCTTGGAAGCTGGATAAGTTTTTCATCGTTATTGACACATGCTACAACAAATCTTGTGATTCGGTTATGCTTAATTACGGCATTAATGTGTACAGAACATGACGTTTTTGATACAAATAACACGATAAATAACGTCTTAACTTTGCCTAGACAACGTCGAACATGACATGTGTTCATGTTGACGTTTCAATATGTCAACAAAACAACACGACTTTCACCATTTTGATGTTTCTTACAAAATCCATTACAGATACTTTGCAGCAATAATCTTGACATTTACCTTAACCGCAAAATCCAAACGGTCGCGATATTTGTGTTTTAGACAGTTTATGAAACGCAAAAGAAAGTGTCCGCAACAGGCCTTACAAGTACCATTAGTATTTACTACTGCGCATGTCTTTCACGTAACCCGCTCGACAGCGGGATTCCCTTGTAGATTATGTCCAACCAATCAGCGATTAAACAAAGGTTAATCAGGGAAAATAATTTTCTTTTGCGCCGTTTTATTTTTAAATGGCGTATTATGTGAAAGAACGTTTATATGGAGTTGAAGAAAATTATGTATTGTTTTTTGTAATTTAAACATGGAGGAACTCAGAATGCAACTTTAACTCACACAGTAGGGGTAATACTCTCAGCCCTTTCACAATGCACCCAGTCAGTCCAACTTGCCCTCTCCCCCCGTCAATCCTGCCCCACCCTCCCTTATTTTTTTATGTGAGAATCTTTTAAAATCTTACAATGGGCAACAGTGTCCATAAAAAAGCCACGGTCCTAAAAGGGCACTTTCGGTGGTAAAAAGGCAAACGTTCTTTAAAATGGCAATTTATTGAGAGGAAGGATCTGATTTTTATTATATTAAATACGCAGCTAGTTAGTATCAAGATCTGCGTGGAAATGGGTGAGATGCATTACAAACTTATGTTGTGAAAAGCACAAATTAGGTGCCATAAATGATGGGCTGTTGTGGGTAAAATCCCTCAAAAGACACTTTCACGATTAAAAAGGACAAAGGTTGCGATAAAATTATGATTTCCTTTCAGTTCTAAAATAACAACATGCTGGATGTATGCCCCAAAACAGCATTTTGATTTTAAAATAGAACAATCTCGTCATTAAAGGACAGGCAACTGGGATAATGTTCCAAACATTAAGACTAAAAATAGTACTGTAAAATAGTAAAAGGGGAACGCATGCTCTTAGTTTAGTGCATCACCTGAATTTACCTGAAGAATTACATCCTGTTAACAAAATGTTCACCTGAATAAAATGATTCACCATCAGTTAAACTAAAATCATTGCATGACTAATCAAGTCCATTTTTGACCGGCGCCGGATTTACAGCAGCGCAGAAAGTGCAATTGTCTTGTCTAGTCACCTCCATAACATATTTTATTTTCCACAAACGTTTATTGGGTTATAAGCCCATCACGCAGGTCCAGGGCGCGGGGCTGGAGGAGTACATGCCCCGTAGACCTTTGTAATTTGGCGTGCCCCCTGACCTTTTTGAATGGGCCCTCGTTACCGTGCCCCTAGACCTTTAGAACGTGCCCCCATTAACATTACAGTAAGCTGAAGATACGGCAATACGGCGGGGAAAAATATTAAATTCAACTTATGTGATTAAAACAACTCAAGTCGGTGTCAACTCAACTTAGGTTATTAAAACGTGTTGTGCCACTATGTGGTATCGTGGCAATTTTTATACTATTGGATCACTAAACTATATAGGTAATTTGAAATAAAATAATTAGAAGATGCAGATTTGTGTTCTAATTGAAAAAACCATATCGTATTTTGTAGTGATGTATGTATTGTAATAGGTTCGGAGGAGTGAGAACTATTATGATATGATGCCAGGTCAATAGCAGCCCGCGGGCCTTAACAGTCCTCAATCCGCCATGCTTTGGTCACAATAGCGTAAAACATAACAGTCTTCGTTCCTTTGTCAAAATGGCAAAGAATGCTATAAAAGGAAACAGTATTGGGTCAAAAACAGGGCTCTTTTACTGTAAAAGGGACATCTCTTTACGTTCAAGTAGACTTACCGTTCAATTATAAAAAGGCAACGTATTGGACGATATGGCCCAAATTTGCATTTGTAGTCAAAAAAGCAAATTATTCGTAATTCTTCTGTAGCCTGTATTTAATGGTGACAAAATACATCACTGGAAAAGAGGAACGTGTGTTGCTAATTGAGTCAATCACCTTAAAGGAAAACAAAAGGCAACGTTTTGGTGTTAAGCGTCTAAAAGAGTTAATACAAACTAACAGTTTCCAACTACAATCAAATTTTTAACGTCAGCGGTTTACCAGGAAATTTTTTTTGAACACACAACTACCGAATTTCTATGGAATACGCCATTGTTAGAAGAAACTGACGTCACACTGTCGTAACTCTCTTCGTAAATTTGTTACTATTTGTTCCCAACTCCGTTAGGTGGCGCTATGGTAAGTTTACCAATTAAACTATGCGCGCATTCGCTGTGACTGTGTAAATAAAATGGCTTTCCGATTCTTCTGAAGACAACGAAAACCACATCGATTTCGAAGCAGCTGGTTACCGGTTTGAACCACAAAAACAAGGGCCTGTGTTGGAAGATAGGGCAGAGGCGCGTGCCGGTGGGCACGAACAGGAAGGCCCACGGGCAGTGAAAATGTCGAGGCGCATAGCATGCCGAGATGAAATTGACTGGTGTCGGTGTAGAAAATGCCGCAGCGATCTCCTTGTTCAGGAACGAGAACTGAATATGTCTGCTGCCAGGAGGCGGTTGCGACTCGTAAGCAACGCTGTTGGTGAAGGTAATTATTAATATGTTAAGTTTATTTTTTTAAATAACCGATGAGCCTAAGTTCCGGGCTGCGTATGAACAGTGAGAGATGATCGCTCGGGCCGGGAATCGTCACTAGTCTTACACTGACTTGGCCCTGGGATTGGTTGACGTTTTATTACTTTAACTTAGTTAGATCTCACTCTCAGTGCCACTGGACTCAGTGTTTGAACTTTGACATGTCCATTTTCGAATACCACCCAAAGCTGTACCCTCACTTTTTAAAAGAAATGTAGTTGAATTGTACAGGGCAGAAGCAGAACTATGATAAAAAATAAACAGGAATTAACTCCCCTTTTGTTCTATCCCCGTCGACACTCTTCACATTCGCAGTAATGGCTATGCATGTATGAACAATATGTGGCAGTACTACTTTGTAAACACATGGCAGGTAGATATATTATTTTAAACTTTATGCATACTGCAATTTTTCTGCCCAAAGTTTACAATGGGACTTATGAATAAAATATACATTGAACTTTTTTCAGCCAGAGCCCACATTTGTTTTGGTGACAAAGAAAATGACCACCGTTTTGTGCAAATATTGACACATTTCAAAACGGCCTTTGTTAATCTGCATGATATTTCTATGGACCCAGGTATAATACTGGGATGAATACAGTTAGAGGATCGTGATGCATTCTTTGTGATATTTGTTCAGAATAATAATCCATGTTTGCTTAACATTCGTTTAAAACTATTATTTAAATGCTTAATTCTTTGTTACAGGTGGACTGCTGTGCATTACAAACAGCAGGGGATTTAGAATTCTTTGTTTGGAGCAGGTGATGCTGCAGAATGGGAATTAGACCGTCCAACAAAGTACGTATATATGTGCATGCATTGTTACAAGACCAGTGAAATGTGTTGTTAAATATTTATTGAAATGTATTAATAATGAACACAATACAACATCATAGTAGCACTAGCAATACAAATATATATATAGATAATGTTGTCAGCAATCTCATGCCTGATGCCCAAATTATTAGCAATCTTCCAGGGAAATTACTTAGTGGACTTACCATACGTCACCTACCATCCACATGCTAAGCAAATTCACATCATTGAACTGACTACCATTTGAAACTAACATCAAGAAAGATCATGTATTCAAAACTAACAAGTATGCCACACTAATCCATGATGTAAACAATAACGGAATAAAATCAAAATTAACATGCAATGAAATAGGTTGCAGAGGCTATGTATCTGAACCCAACAAATCTAAGACAGACAACCTCCTTAAAATCTCTCGGAATCAAATCACCAACAAAACAACTAATTCAATCGTATGCTTGCCTAACTGTCTAAACTAGCCCTGCTAACGCCATTCACCCTTCCTAAATGTAAAGACGAACCACAATGGTTTGACCCAAGACTAATTTAAATATGATGACCATCACCATAATATGGCAATAATTACAAAATAAAATTCCCCTCACCAGCAAGTAATCCTATACATAAATGTGTTCATTTTCAATATGACTTGCTTTAACCGATATAGTCATTATTTACCTTAGCCTGCTACAATATACTACTATACATAGCTATTTACTGTATTCACACATGTACTTGGGTTATCGTTTCACACTTTATTGTATTCTACTGTATGAATAGTGATACTCTCTCACTAGAGAACAAATTATAAGGGTTCCACTTAAGTTATCATAACTTATAGATACAATGTTTGTTGAACCATCATAATTTGTTCTGTAGTGCAAAATTATCAATATTTGCCTTATTCCAGATGAACACATGTTTAGTGGTAAACAATTTATATAAAGGAATAGTGTCATTATAGAACAGATTTTTATATGTCATTTATTTACAATGTCAGATGTTTATTTGAGCCTAATTTATTTCAGGTCTTTCAGGTGGGCTGCATACAGACAGTTTACCTGGTGGATCCATAGCAAGCTGGGACGAAGGGTACGGAGAGTTCTACCAGCATGCGTCAGCCATGAAATAAGATCAAGGTTCCCTGCCCCCAATGGGGAACAACACGAGGGATACCACTCTGGACTTGAAAACTAAACTAGACAATGTACATGTGACCTATGAAGCTGTAGGTGGGTGGTGGCAGTATTTACTGTTTCTTTACAAATTGACTGACTCTTGCTGCCAGCAGATCCTCCTTCTCTGGTTTTGGGACATCTGCCCCAGTGACTGTGATCGGATGCAGTGTGATATTTCTTATAAACACATCTGTCACTCGATCCGTGAGCATTGGTAGGTGGATACGTGTGTTCACCTGCTGTGGTCGGTTACGCATCACCCATTGCTTGCGTCTTTTGGACCACACGACACCAGTCTCAACAGGTTTGTCTGGGCTGGGACGTGGTCGGTAGTTCCATGCCAGAGCAGACAGCATCAATCTAGCATTCATTCCTACAGTGAAGAATAGCGCTTGCAGTATTCTAATAAAATGTTTGCAAACAACTGGTGTAACACACCAGTCTATATGTTAGTAAGCTGCTGTTATTTACCTTATGACTGTAGCATTCAGTGAACTTTAACATTCTTTTCCTGTGTAAAGTGTTGGTTGTTTTTAGTAACAATACATTGGTCAATCATGGTAATCATACTGGTACATTAGTAAAATTATACTGATCCTTACAAATAAGGCATTCCATCATCACAATCCTTCACATAATTTATTAAAACTTGTTTTGTCTTCTTAATTTCTGTATCTACTGTATATACAGTCACTGTATTTTGATATCATGTTTTGATTTTATATTTCTTTAATAAAATTGTTGATAATGACACAAGTGCTCTTATTTATTTCATTACAGACAACTGCTTTATGGAATGTAAGTATTACATGGAGATGTAATTTATTACACTCAAGTAACTGTACTCATAAATGTACTAGCAACTGATTACAAGGAATAGGTAAGGTGATACAGAATGGGCACTATCCATCTGTGGAGTATTCGCACCCTCACATCTGAGTAACTGAAGTACTGAAAAGTTGGTCATCAGGAACTTTGACTACGTAACATTTTTGGTCCCATACATAAGTCGGTGGTCCACATATTAACACATAACATGTAAACAGCATTTACATTTTTGGAAGTCTGAATAAACACATTTACTGATAAGGTAGTAGTCATGCTGGTTGGTACTTTTGAGTAGTCATCCTGAAAAAAAAACGAGTTGGATGCCTATGAAATGCAGTAATTTCGAAAACTTATTATAATGTTAGTTATGCATAGGAGCTGATTAGTGTATTTGGGATTCAAGTCGGTGACTGGAATTCACCTTACAGCATTAATCACTAATTGAGTCGAGGTCCCTACTCATCATCTACTGATTGCAAATCTAAGGTTTACTTGTTGCTTTGGACATGCCTCAGGTATACAATGAATACATATTAAGTTTGGTACTTACTCCAGCAACTGTGCGTCACCGTTGCATGTTGCACAACACCACCACAGATGGTTTGATACATTCTGTATCCAATGAAGGAGGTCCTCGCATCCCTTACCTCGGACCTTCGCAGTAAACTTGCAGTTGATGCCTTTCCCCATGTGCCACATCATGTTGGTGATCGAGCTGAAATGCAAATTACAATTATTTATATTTTTTTTTAATTCAAGATATTTTCATAACAGCTGTTACCTGTTTTTGCTATTAGTGTGCAAAAAACAAGTGAAGATGTGTGCACATGGTATATTATTAAAGATATTTCAACAATATATGATTATTGAGTGATGCCAGTATTTTTATAATACAAACATGGTGTATCTGGTGAGCTCATTGATAACTATATTTGGATCACATAATGACTCCCAGTGATATCCTTCCAAATGCAGAATTTAAATGTTTTTTTTTAAATGGCCATCACATGTGGCATAATGAATAAACATTACTTGATATTGACACCCTTATTCCATGGATAAGAGTGGTTTAAAGGTATGTAATTGTTGTAAAATTATATATATATTCACAGTAAACGTAATAAGCTATCATAATCTGGCATAACAAACATTTTAGTATTTTTTTCTCAAAAAAAACTGTCACCTGGGTTGTATCCCCTTAACTAAAATTGAGTAACATTATGTAATTTTACTAAATACAAATGAAGCCATTTTAAACGTTTTACAATATAGTATATAGTGATATTCTTCGTCACATATACAGTAGTCACACATAATTATATAACATCATGACATAAATAATAGGCCAAACATTTCGATATATATGACAATGTATAATGCAATATTATTGAATGCAGAACGCATTTACAAGTTTTTGTTCATTTAACACAAAATACAGAAAGTTTTGAAATGTTATTATAAACGACAATTATTCCAGCCCATGTTAATCCGTTACTGTACTCACGCGACTTCATTGCCGTTAACTTTTGCTATTCGGCTATCTTCTAAAGACTAAAATATAAACTCTTTATGGTGCAATATAGTATATTCTGGTACTGTTCTAGCTTGCCTCCAGCATATTTTGCATCTCAAATGTCAACAGATTATAATTGGATACTAAGTAACTCGGTACTAACCTTCTTGCGATCTGATTTCTCGGCGGCGGCGCGTTTGACCGAAAATATGCGTCGCTTCGACGGCTGAGGTCCGTGACTAAATATCGTAGGCACTGCACCTGGCTTCAAACATCGACGTCGGCGACGTTTTGTCGGATCTTGTGTCATTAACTGACGATATAGATTTCCTTCGAAGCACGTTTCTTCAAAATGATCTGAACATAGAGTCATAGTGCGTTGTATTTCGAATGCTTCCAACCAGCCCGTTCACAGATGTGAATCCACTGTTTCACTTCTGGTTGTTTCAATCAAAGGGAACCATAAAAGACAGCTCATTATCCTTCGCTGTACTATTGTTACAAGCGTATGCAGAGCAATATGACATATTGTAAGTCACGTTTTCACTGTAAGCTCAACTTATAACGAACCGCATCCCATGAACATGAACTAACTACGCGAACTACACACGATTGTGTGACGTACACTGCAAAGATAATGCTGCTCGTTTATTGGTTGCTTTCGGCCAAATGAACGCGTCATCATTAAGATGGCAGTCTACATGTTATCGCAGATTTCATTAGAATCTTCCACTTTAAGACTACATTCCGAGCAAACCACTGAACTGAACATTTTGATTGTATATGCAAATGGTTAGTTTGTGCTAACTCTTTTAGGTGTTTAATACCACAACGTTGCCTTTTGTTTTCCTTTAATTGACTACGTATAAGGCTTAGCAAAATGCTCAGTTTAACCAAATGTTCAACAAAATAAATGTATTTATCCTAAGTCTAATTAGCATCGCTACATCATTAAACAATTCATCTCTCATTTACTGATTCCATAAGAGCTTATTATGTTAAAGTAGTAACGTACGTGTGCGTGTGTTTGAGTGTGTTAACGCTGATAATGATATCCTAGTATATCTAAAGATACGGGATTTGGGTTTCGATATCACCATGACCTTTAAAGTTTGCTGTAAAATGTCACAATATAATTTAATTAATGGATAATTTTGACGAACATAATTCAAATCGTTCGGCGGTATTAAACTCACATAACCAAGGGTAGATATAACAATTATTTCGGGTACGTATAACACCTATTTGCACCTAGTGATACAGCAATATCATAATAGTGTGTTTAAAAAAATGACTTTGGAAAGATCAATGTGTTGAGGGCTGAAACAGTGCTATCATGTGTACCAAAAATTATATGCATCATTTTGTTTCGCTTTTTAAAAATTTCCTACGCCACGGAGGGGGATATCCCCCCACAAACTGATTCCGTTCGAGGCTCTCGTTCGTTGGGCCGGACCACTTTTGGTAGCGTTGCTACGCCTCTGTCATGTGGTTGGAATCTATATCCATCTAGTTCTAAACGCATTTCGTTGTCATCAAAACAAGAATTTGGATATCCATAACGGCATGCCCTCCTGTCTCAACAAGTGGTGCTCGCACACAGGCACCATCTGTCGGACTTGTGAAAAAACTATTATGTGAGTACAGAAAGAACACACAGAATTGATGACATTGTGTTCTGCCAAAACAATGGTGCGATCCATGAAATTCAGTTACTCTGTGTTCAACAATGTTTCCATACAAGACATAATAGTAAACCACGGACGTTAAAAAACCAATAACGCCAACAGTAAAAACAATAGATTTAACAAGATTTAACAAGATTGCCACACAGAGAATTAACTCTAGGTGGCAGGTGGACAAGGAAGCCCTTTGGCTTATCGAGAGTCCGATCCTTTTATTTGTGTGTATCCCGCCCTTCTGAGGTATATGTCGATTTTATTTTTAAACATATTCACGCTACTAGCACCTACACAATCAGCAGGTAATATGTTCCATTCATTTACATTTACACCATAATCAATAGAGAAATTTACAATAGCACAAAAATCAACACAGAAATTGGAGAAAAAAAACTACAGAAAACAAAATCTTGAGACGGTCTCAATGCTGAATCATGGGCAAATATTAAAGACATTGAGGAAAGAACTTAAAACTGTGATTGTAGTTGAGAGTGGTTAGTTTGTATTCAATCATTTTGGTGCATCACCCCAAAATTACTCTTTTGTTTCCCTTTAAGAAACATAATAGGTTCCAAACATAGATTAACGAATATATGTTTTATATATAAATATATAACTAGTTGTACACGTACAATATAATTTCTAACAACATGGAAAATGAATGATTATGTTGCAATATTGTCTTGTGTGCGTGTGCTTGTACGTGAGTGTGCGTGTGTGTGTGTTTGTGTGAGTGTGTGTTTGTGTCTGTGTGTGTGTGTGTGTGTGTGAGTGTGTGTGTGTGTGTGTGTGTGTGTGTGTGTGTGTGTGTGTGTGCGTGTGTGTGTGTGTGTGTGTGTGTGTGTGTGTGTGTGTGTGTGTGTGTGTGTGTGTGTGTGTGTGTGTGTGTGTGTGTGTGTGTGTGTGTGTGTGTGTGTGTGTGTGTGTGTGTCTGTGTGTGGTGTGTGTTTGCGAGTGCGAGTCCGTGTGCGTGTATGCGCGTGTGTATGCGTGCGTGCGTTCGTGCGTGCGTGCGGTTCGTGCTTATTTGCGCCTGGTATAGTTCAAAATATGGACTGCAGTGTTTCGTTGTATTTTCAGTAAAGTCAAAGTAACAGTTATCAGTACTCTCCTTCAAGTGAGCAGTGTCGAAGTTTGCGCACTTAGCGTGAAATAAAATGTATCGGAAGAACACGTGGTCGCTCTTGACATGGCGCTCGCTTGGGTAACGGTGGGTCGGTGGTCTCCTCACGTCTGTCGCATACCATCTCAATGTGTCGTAACAGGCTGTCTCGTTTCGCGAAGTCTCTTGCGCAACTCTCAAAGCGGTGTGTATCGCTTTTCTGTGATGGTGCCCTGCCGCACGTCCTCCTGATGTGACGTAACAAAGTATATCGACTCGCGAAGTCTCTTGCACATGTCTGACAGCGGTGCGTAGTGCTTTTCGGTGTTTCATCAGATGGCGCCACTCGTGATGGTGGTTTGCTGTAGGTATGCTCGTCAATACAGGATGTTGCGCTTGATGTCGCTACATGTGGTGACTGGATCGACGGTGATGAATGTTTCAGTTGTATGTAACGTTGTAATTCGTCGTAGATTTGGAGGATGATCCCGCAGTGGCGACAGAAATGTTCATTCGTCTTGGATGTATCTTAAACTCAAGGTCAGACATATGTGCACGTTTCTATATATCATGCACTCAGTGACGTCACGGACCAATGTATACACTGATGGATATAAGCGAACGAACGTGTGCGTGGAGACGAGTAGGGGGCGTGGCTACGTGTGAACTAACAGCCAATGACAATACACGGTTGGATGTGATTGACACGTCAGCATGGTTCAGGTAACAATGTTGGACGTAAGCAATACTTTTCATAACACATTGTCGTCTCAATATTACAAACTACATATATAATGTTAAAGGTAAAACAGGAATTGGTTCTCACAACAACACCACTAGTATCATAACGTAAACTGACTAAGAACAACCTAGTCTTAACAACAACATAGCATTCGACTATACTACAACAACTATAATACGTGTTCATCTATAACTATTAAACACGAGGTAGCATTAGTAGTAGTATAGTAGGTCTCTTAGCGCGTACGCTGGAGTTGGATTGGTGCAAGTGCAAGAAAGTAGTTCCGGTTCCCATATTAAAAGATAGGGAAATTCCCGAATGTTATCAGAATTTGCACTTGCACCAACCCAACTCCAATCTAATTTGGATCCATTTCTATAGGTCTAAAAGGGGTAAATTGGACTTTGAAAATAAGGCAAAACGTCAATTACGATTTATCGTAAAGGTATACGGCGACGTTTTGAGTTCGAGGTACCAATTTACACTTAGATTTTTAGTCCTTCAAACCCCATGTTAAAATATTGTGAAATTTCCCTATATTTATATTTTTCGACGGTCCAATTTGCCCCACATCGTCTCAGAAAACTGTCCTACAAATTTTTCCCATGTTGAAAGATAGGACATTTTCCTCCGTGTTAAAAAATAGGATTTAAACCCCATGTTAAAGGATAGGAAGGTTCCAATTTACCTCAAAGGGCCTCAGAAAACTGTCCTACAAATTTTCCCCATGTTAAAAATAAGGAAATTTTCTCCATGTTAAACGTCAACTCAATTTATCGTAAAGCTATACGACGACATTTTATGAGGTGCCAATTTACCCTAGTTGTTGTAGCCCTACTTAGCCCATGTTAAACCACAGGGGCTAAACTCCCATGTTAAAGGATAGGAGCTAAACCCTATGTTAGAGCATAGGAAGTTTCCCATGTTAAAGGATAGGAGCTAAACCCTATGCTAATGCATACGAAGTTTCCAATGTTAAAATATAGGATATTTTCTCCATATTAAACGTCAAATCGATGTATCATGAAGGTATACGATGACATTTTGAGTTGAAGGTATAAATTTACCCTACTTGTGTTAGCACTACATAGCCCATGTTAAACCATAGGGGCTAAACTCCCATGTTAAAGGATAGGAGATAAACCCTACGTTAGAGCATAGGAAGTTTTCCCATGTTAAAGTATAGGAGCTAAACCCTATGTTAGAACACAGGAAGTTTTTACATGTTAAAAGATAGGAGGTAAACCCCATGTTAAAGCATAGGAGCTAAACCCTATGTTAAAAGATAGGAAATGTTCCCTATGTTAAAAGATAGGGCATTTTCTCCATATTAAACATCAATTCAATGTATCATAAAAGTATACGACGATATTTTGAATCTGTCACACACGAGACTAGTTGGTCCGTAGGTCGACCGTAGGTCAACCGTAGGACAACCATAGGTCAACCGTAATCGCGCAGAAACGTAATCCCATCATGTGACGTCATCAACAGTGACGTCATGGTACGCGCAGTAATTTTGTGCGCGAGGTGAGTTGGTCAAACAGGTAGTGCTTTGGTTAGTCAACATTTTGAACTTTCGCGCAGAATGGTAATCCCATTATGTGACGTCATCAACAGTGACGTCATGGTACGCGCAGTAATTTTGTGCGCGATGTGAGGTGGTAAAACAGGTAGTGCTTTGGTTAGTCAATATTTTGAACTTTCGCGAAGAAAGGTAATCCCATCATGTGACGTCGTGGTCAGTGACGACATGGTACGTAACATTATCTGACATACGAGATTTGTACTTACCAGACTTTGCATCAATATTGACATAGTTAATATTCTTTTGTGAGAAGGTGCTTGGCTCTGAAAAGAATCGTTTTTGTCCCGACACGTCAGGTCATCCTATGCAGAGCATCTTTGTTTTTTTTCGTGCTCTCGCCCTAAGTCGTGGAGCTGATATTCATAATATTGAGCCTCATGTTGCCGCTTTACATAACTTGTACCAAGAGGCCACAAACGATGCTCCTTTTATCCAAAAAGACCTCCAAAACCATCATCAAATGCCTCCGAAAGCAATATGAAAGGGCGTCAAGAAGGTCGTTTAAAGCATACTGAAGACACATGGTAATGTGTATGATTTCTTTTAATAGCAGTTCGGTGGAACATAAAGGTCACGTGGGCGTACCGAACGGGCACGGACTTCAGAGTAGAAAATACACATGCGCAGACGGCAGATTAGAAAATTCAATCACGGACTGCAGGGTAAAAGCATCTTTCACTACATATATTGAATCCATGCTATTATCAAACCGGTATCAACTGGTAACAAATGCTCTGTGTGTTGGAAGAACAGCCGGGTATCGACATATGACATTTGTGTTTACCGGACGTATCTCAGTTGATTGCCTGGTTGCAAACTGGTTCCACAATGTTTTGAAGTGGTATTCCCTGTCCAAGACTCAAACTGACCGAGTAAAGAATTGGTTGCAAGCCTCTTTTTCGGAAAAATCTCGAAACGAATTGAAGCGTTATGATGAACAGGGCATAATAATCTTCCAGACAGGGTGTACCAGTATTTACATAGTTTACTGTATTAGCAGTTAAGTGTACAAACTAACAATAAATCGTTTTTGATCTTTTTCATACAGTAGTGCTTAAATTCGTGCTTCTTCGGTAAAAACCTTTCACACCTAATTCTATCGTAAAACTCATAACCTGGCATTGACAACCGGAAAGGGATACAAATAAACAGTATGCTTGATTATAACTATATTTCTGTTTCTTTTATACTTCTCACGCAATAACATATAGGTACAACCTATACGACACGCTATGAATAACACTAAAATTCATAACCTGGCGTAGGTAACCGGAAAGGGTTAACAATACATATTATATTTTTGTTGATAAGGAGACATCTGATCTTGAGCATTTTGAAATTGTACGTATGTATGTAATCTCCTTCAATGACGTCATTAAATCCGTACGCATAATAATTAGGTCAAAATCATAGTAAATCGGCTACCCATCATTTGAAACTTGCGCGCCTGTAAACAGTCTCCATCAGTGACGTCATTAAATATTAGTATGCATGGTAAATTGGTTCATCTAGTAATAAATTGGTTAGCAACCATTTGAAACATGCGCGTATGTATGTAATCATATCAATGACGTCATTAAATCAGTACGCATGGTAATTAGGTCGTAATCATAGTGATTTGGTTACCATCATTTTGAACATGCGCGTATGTATGTAATCCTACCAGTGACGTCATAACGAACACTAACCTACAACATACAAACACTAACATACAACACACAAACATTGACCTACAACATACATCTACCGACCTACGATATGGAAGACACAGGAACAGTACCACGGATCAATCTTAACCAAACTAATATCAACAACTTTAACAATCTCCATCAGTGACGTCTTTAAATTGGTACGCATATTGACAAGTAAAAACGGAGCAAATAGACATGTAAAAAAGGAAAGAAGGAAGGAAGGAAGGAAAGAAAGAAGGAAGGAAGGAAGGAAGGAAGGAAAAAAGGAAGGATAGAAGGAAGGAAAGAAAGAAGAAAGAAGGAAAGAATGAAAGAAGGAAGGAAGGAAAGAAGGAAAGAAGGGAAGAATGAAAGAAGGAAGGAAGGAAAGAAGGAAAGAAGGAAAGAAGGGAAGAAGGAAAGAAGGGAAGAAGGAAAGAAGGATAGAAGGAAAGAAGGAAAGAAAGGAAGAAGGAAACAAGGAAAGAAGGATAGAAGGAAAGAAAGAATGAAGGAAGGAAGGAAACAAGGAAAGATGGAAAGAATGAAAGAAGGAAGGAAGGAAAGAAGGAAAGAAGGAAGGAAAGAAGAAAGGAAAGAAGAAAGGAAAAAAGGAAAGAAGGAAGGAAGGAAAGAAGGAAAGAACCATAGACACGAGATGCACAAACGAAACACTAAACTTAGACCAACACGTTGCACGAACAAAACTATATACACGAGTTGCACAAACGAAACACTAAATTTTGCCTAACATGTTGCACGAATTGTACTTAGACCAAGTAGTGGGACAAACGAAACACTAAACTTAGACCAACACGTTGCACGAACCAAACAATAGACACGAGTTGCACAAACGAAACACTAAACTTAGCCCAACAAGTTGCACGAACCAAATTATAGTTACGAGTTGCACAAATTAAACAATAAACTTAGACCAACACATTTCACGAACCAAACTATATTCAAACTATATACACGAGTTGCACAAACGAAACACTAAATTTCCGAGAAGAAATTCTAGAGGGCATTGCAGCTAGATGCACGAGTGGCCCAAAGCTGCGAAGTGTGCTCCAAGTTGCGACATCGAGTAAGGAGGTAACTCTAGCAGAGCATGCAGGCATCGAAAAACCAGCAAAAGAAGAGGCTGTGGCAAAGCAAAGAACCCGCTTTACGGAAAGCTAGTTGTATCCGTATCAATTCGGTTTAGTGCCACCAAATTGATACGACATCCAATTTCAAATGACAATGGATTTCTATGCTTAAATAACATTGTTTGAATATCACTGGCAGAAATAGAGAAACGTTTTAGGCAAAGTGGATTATTACTACTGTATAGGGTCTCCTAATGTAAGGAACATCCACTTGAAAGCTTGTATCCTAGTTGTGGTATGCAAGGTGTTTTATTAGATACTATTCGATGTACGGAACTTTGGGTATATGTAATTTACTGGAATAGAATAGTCCAAACATGTTAATTACAGTGAGTTTTTTTGCAACAAACCATCATTTCTCAAACATCACACTGAACTGTACATGTATATGTTCATATGACTCACTGTACACTTTTAATGTGGCTTCTAGGTTGTGTGTCACAAAAAATGATAAGGGCCATTACCATTAAAACTGGACTGTTACCATCAAGTATAATAAAAGTAAAGTGCCATCTTACAACAAAATATATATTTTTTGTTTAATTTGTACGTTTTAGCCAGTGTTATTTAAGTATACTACAAACTAATGAAGCGGCATGGGATTCAGCTAGAAGTTGTTTATATATATATTCATACTTCATTGTTAGTATTACACTTGACATTATCACAAAATAACATCTCAAAAAGTACTTAATAATAAGAAGAAGACTTATATAGTGCCAAAAATCTAGATAAATCCATTTGGAGGCAATTGATAGATTTTGAAACTAGTACTACAAGTTTTGAATCTGTATCTTAAATAATAAGTACTTGTTTTCTTGAGAGATGCCCCTAATATTGAAACCCACAAATGTGAAGTGACGATATGCGGCTATTCGAATCAATCGATATGTTCTGAAAGTAAATTTATTTGCATTAGTTGATAATAAACAACCGTTATCTTCTGATATTATTACACTGGCAAAACTGTGTGATTGATCAATATCACATCATGAATTCAGTGAATTGGTTCATTTGTTTGTGAATGGCTGTAATAATTATGATTGTAAGACTACATTTCATGATGTGGTCTTGATAACACACACACATAATATATATAATATATCAATATTTTTGTATGAATAATACATTGCACAATGTTCTGATTATATATCTATTAGTGCATGGTAGTGTGCAATTTGTCTACATTATATAAATTAAGCAAGTTGCTTGAACACTTTTAAATAGGGAATTAGACAACTGTATTAAAAGGAAGCATACGTCCGGTCAAGAAAAAAAGTAAGTTTATTAAGAAAATGATCAAAAATGGTTTGATGAAAATCATAGACATAGTATTTTACGAGTCGAAGAATGAACCTGAACATTTGAGGTGGGAACAAATATAATTGCTCTATTCAAGTTTGAAATAGTTATAGCTAGAATAAGTATTCGATACCTGTTGAACTACGTAGTACTTACCTACTAGCTATTGGTCGAATCAACGAGTCTGCACGCAAATCATACAATGACAACATACCGACTTCCACGTTCCAACACCGCCCTGTTGGCTGTTGCCCGTGGCGTTGGTGGAAACCGTTTTGAAGTCGTCATAGTCGGTAATGCAGACATCGGTAAGGTCTGCCATACGATACGGTGCTGTACGGCAGCTATCTCCCTACAGCACATCGACTCGATGTGCGTCGACTTTGGGACGCAGTGTCCACACAAACACCATGCGACATTACTAAGTCGCGTAACGTCTTCGTCGTCGATAGACACACTGTCACTGTCCGACTCCCACAACTGACTCGGGGCCGGACATATCGGACCGAGGATCGCACACTGGTGACTGGGTGAAACCCATATGGCACAGGCCCTTTGCAGGCTTTGTATGTGCCAACCGTGCCAACCGTAATTTCCGAGTGACAAGTCGAACTAGAGTCTTCATCTGTCGTATCCATTTTCTCCAAAGTGTTACGGAAGTTTTAAAATTCACTTTTAATAACTCGTCTCTACCAAAATCCTTCGACGTCTTTGTCAAAAACAAAAGAAAATAGTCCCGGTATGCGCGCGCATCTAATATTCTGACCTTTGCTTTGAAAGCCCCGCCCCCTTCTGGCAGCTAAAATCTTCGTTCCGGAAGTGCGACGTTAACAATGTTTTCATTGGTTATAAATCATTTCGCCTTTTTATTTCGAACGGGTATACAAATTATTTGTTGACCCATAGAGCACCTATCGTGTATAATAGGGCACCATATCTTTGTTTTCGCACAAAAATGTCTTCTAATGAAGTAAACCGAAAAAAAAAACGAAATTTAACATTGATTAGATAGGAATAAATCAAACCACTCGCTTGGAACAAAGATGGCGATACGCAGTGCTCTATAGAAACGATTTAGGCTTCGAACAAAATTGTTTTTTTTTTTCAGTTTGTCTTATAAATGAGTACGTTTCTGTAACCATTAATTTATACTTATATAGTATATATTTAAATATGTAGCATGAAACAGCTGCATTTCATTTCCCCTTTAACTTTTGTGTTAATTTATCGAAGTCAAAACATAAGCATAAAAGAGAATGAAAACGTACAAAACGCTATAAGGGAAGTGAGCAAACGGGACTGTATTACTATGGGGATTTTAATCTTAGTCATATACAATGGAAATCTCTACAAAGTACGGGGAGTGAAGACCAAATGTTTTTAATTTTAGTACAAGATAGTTTCCTTTTTCATTATGTGCTAGAACTAACCAGGGGTGAGAATGTGTTAGACATAGTTTTGTTCTTACAGAATGTCAATATATACGAGCCACTGGGGAGTAGTGATCACAACCAGATACATTTTATCATCAAAGTAAAATCAGAAAGGAATAGTAAAAAGCACTAAAGGAGAATTTTCCACAAAGGAAGATATAAGGACATGAGGAAATATGTAGCAAAGATAGACTGGAATAACACACTGAACAATAAGACAGCAACAGAATGATGGAATATCTTAAAGAGTGAAATTTACACTTATCGAAAGAAGCCATTAGAAAAATTAAGTATAAACAAATGATGTGGAAGTCATATAGATGTACTGGAAATGATGAAGACTACAACATTCATAAAGAAGCACTTAGCCAAGCTACAACTGAAATTAGAAATTCAAAGAGAAACTGTAAACACAAATTAGCTTACTATTATAAAACATGACAGCAAAAGTTTTTGTGCATATGTTCGGAGCAAACAGAAAGTTCAGGATAAGGTCGGTCCTCTAGACGATAGTGCTGTAAATGTAACATCAGAGGGATTCTTAATAGCAGAAGACCTGAATGAGTACCTTAGTTCGATGTTTACCAGAGAAGATATTATTTCACTATCAGTACCAGAGGCTAATTTTAAGGGGCGGATTCATACTATTTAGGACAGTTAATTGTAACCCCGGAAATGTTAGCTAAGAAAATAAGGACTATGAAGGATAATAAATCACCTGGAGTGGATTGGATTCTGCCCAAATTACCATTGGAAATTGTAGAAAAAATTGGCATACCGCTTGTAACAGTTTTCAAATTGATATTGGAATGGAAAGAAGCAAACATTGTACCGTTATTTAAAACAGGTTCGAGAAACAAGTCAAGGAACTACAGACCAGTGAGTTTAACATCTGTGATTTGCCAATTATTAGAAAGACTAATGTAAGATCACATGGAGGATTTTCTTGTTAAACATAACTTGATAAACCCATCTCAACATGGGTTTCTAAAAGCAAGGTCACGCTGATCAAATATGTTATGTTTTTTTGATGATATCACTAAGTGCGTAGATGATGGATCACCAGTGGATATCATCTACTTAGATTTTTAGAAAGCTTTCGACAAAGTGTCACATTAAAGATTACTGCTTAAACTAAAGGCCCATGGCATTGGACATGGTATAATTAGCTGGATAGGAAAATGGCTGATTCACAGAAGATAACGGGTAGTAGTTGATGGAGAGGCTTCAAACTGGAAATCAGTTTTCAGTGTGGTATCACAAGGATAAGTACTGGGACCTATATTATTCTTAATATATATATCAACAATTTGGCCAACGATATAACAAGCAAGGTGTTGAAATTTGCGGCTGATACAAAAGTGTTTTAAGGATTAAACGTGATGGAGATAGACAACATTTACAAGATGATCTTGACAGGTTGATCAAATGGTCTGAAAGGTGGCAAATGTTGTTCAATTTTTGGAAATGTATGTGCCTCCACACAGGACATGAGAACGAATATGTACAATGTACTTAGGGTTAACCATTGGTGCTTATATGAAAGTGTCATAGCAGTCCGGAATTGCCGCTTCAAAGGGAAATAAAACCCTTGGATTAATTAGGCGAATGTAGCGTATAATGAAAAAGAACTAATAATAACAATGTACAAAACAATAGTTAAGCCTCGTTTAGAATATTGTATACAAACGTGGAGGCCATATCGGAAGAAGGACATAAATATGCTAGAAAGAGTACAGAGGAGAACGACTGAATTGACATCAAAACTGAGGGATCTTAGTTACGAAATATGCATAAAAGAATGTGGTTTAACAACACTAGAGAGCAGGAGATTGAGAGGAGTTCAGAAAAAAGTGTTTAAAATGTTGAATGGTTATGAAAATATTGAAAGAAATATATATTTTTTCAGTTAAGAAAGATATAAGGACAAGAGGACAAGATTTAACTAGATTTAACAAGATTGCCACCCAGAGAATTAACTCTAGGTGGCAGGTGGACAAGGAAGTCCTTTGGCTTATCGAGAGTCCGACCCTTTTATCTATGTGTATCCCGCCCTTCTGAGGTATGAGTCGATTTTATTTTTAAACATATTCACGCTACTGGCACCGACACAATCAGCAAATAATATGTTCCATTCATTTACAAACCTTTGTGAAAATGAGAAGTTTCTCATATCTAATCTGCACTGCTCCTTTGCTAATGTAACTTCATGTACTCTAGTCCTTCTATCTTTCTTAACTGAGAACAAAATATTTCTATCAATATTTTGACAACCAATCATTATTTTAAACACTTCTATCTGATCTCCTCTCAATCTCCTGGTGTCTAGTGTTGTTAAGCCGCACTTTTTAGGCGTATTTCGTAACTAAGATCTCCCAGTTTTGGTACCATTTTAGTTGCTCTTCTCTGTACTCTTTCTAGCATATATATATATATCCTTCCTGCGATTTGGCCTCCACACTTGAATACAATATTCTAAAAGAGGCCTAACTATTGTTTTGTACAGTGGTATTATTAACTCTTTTTTATACGTTATGTTTCGCCTAATTAATCCAACGATTTGATTTCACTTTGAAACTGTAATTCCGCACTGCTCGGAAACCTTCATATCAGCACTAATGGTTAACCCTAAGTCCTTTTCTTTTACAGTAGTACTTAGTACAGTACCCCCCATTGTATATTCTACCTCTTCGTTCACATGTCCTGTGTGGAGGCATTTACATTTCCAAAAATTGAACAACATTTGCCACCTTTCAGACCATTTGATCAACCTGTCAAGATCATCTTGTAAATGTTGTCTATCTCCATCACGTTTAATCCTTAAAACACTTTTGTATCAGCCGCAAATTTCAACACCTTGCTTGTTATATCGTTGGCCAAATTGTTGATATATATATTAAGAATAATATAGGTCCCAGTACTTATCCTTGTGATACCACACTGAAAACTGATTTCCAGTTTGAAGCCTCTCCATCAACTACTACCCGTTATCTTCTGTGAATCAGCCATTTTCCTATCCAGCTAATTATACCATGTCCAATGCCATGGGCCTTTAGTTTAAGCAGTAATCTTTAATGTGACACTTTGTCGAAAGCTTTCTAAAAATCTAAGTAGATGATATCCACTGGTGATCCATCATCTACGCACTTAGTGATATCATCAAAAAAACATAACATATTTGATCAGCGTGACCTTGCTTTTAGAAACCCATGTTGAGATGGGTTTATCAAGTTATGTTTAACAAGAAAATCCTCCATGTGATCTTACATTAGTCTTTCTAATAATTGGCAAATCACAGATGTTAAACTCACTGGTCTGTAGTTCCTTGACTTGTTTCTCGAACCTGTTTTAAATAACGGTACAATGTTTGCTTCTTTCCATTCCAATATCAATTTGAAAACTGTTACAAGCGGTATGCCAATTTTTTCTACAATTTCCAATGGTAATTTGGGCAGAATCCAATCCACTCCAGGTGATTTATTATCTTTCATAGTCCTTATTTTCTTAGCTAACATTTCCGGGGTTACAATTAACTGTCCTAAATAGTATGAATCCGCCCCTTAAAATTAGCCTCTGGTACTGATAGTGAAATAATATCTTCTCTGGTAAACATCGAACTAAGGTACTCATTCAGGTCTTCTGCTATTAAGAATCCCTCTGATGTTACATTTACAGCACTATCGTCTAGAGGACCGACCTTATCCTGAACTTTCTGTTTGCTCCGAACATATGCACAAAAACTTTTGCTGTCATGTTTTATATTAGTAAGCTAATTTGTGTTTACAGTTTCTCTTTGAATTTCTAATTTCAGTTGTAGCTTGGCTAAGTGCTTCTTTATGAATGTTGTAGTCTTCATCATTTCCAGTACATCTATATGACTTCCACATCATTTGTTTATACTTAATTTTTCTAATGGCTTCTTTCGATAAGTGTAAATTTCACTCTTTAAGATATTCCATCATTCTGTTGCTGTCTTATTGTTCAGTATGTTATTCCAGTCTATCTTTGCTACATATTTCCTCATGTCCTTATATCTTCCTTTGTGGAAAATTCTCCTTTAGTGCTTTTTACTATTCCTTTCTGATTTTACTTTGATGATAACATGTATCTGGTTGTGATCACTACTCCCCAGTGGCTCGTATATATTGACATTCTGTAAGAACAAAACTATGTCTAACACATTCTCACCCCTGGTTAGTTCTAGCACATAATGAAAAAGGAAACTATCTTGTACTAAAATTAAAAACATTTGGTCTTCACTCCCCGTACTTTGTAGAGATTTCCATTGTATATGACTAAGATTAAAATCCCCATAGTAATACAGTCCCGTTTGCTCACTTCCCTTATAGCGTTTTGTACGTTTTCATTCTCTTTTATGCTTATGTTTTGACTTCGATAAATTAACACAAAAGTTAAAGGGGAAATGAAATGCAGCTGTTTCATGCTACATATTTAAATATATACTATATAAGTATAAATTAATGGTTACAGAAACGTACTCATTTATAAGACAAACTGAAAAAAAAAAAAATTTTGTTCGAAGCCTAAATCGTTTCTATAGAGCACTGCGTATCGCCATCTTTGTTCCAAGCGAGTGGTTTGATTTATTCCTATCTAATCAATGTTAAATTTCGTTTTTTTTTTCGGTTTACTTCATTAGAAGACATTTTTGTGCGAAAACAAAGATATGGTGCCCTATTATACACGATAGGTGCTCTATGGGTCAACAAATAATTTGTATACCCGTTCGAAATAAAAAGGCGAAATGATTTATAACCAATGAAAACATTGTTAACGTCGCACTTCCGGAACGAAGATTTTAGCTGCCAGAAGGGGGCGGGGCTTTCAAAGCAAAGGTCAGAATATTAGATGCGCGCGCATACCGGGACTATTTTCTTTTGTTTTTGACAAAGACGTCGAAGGATTTTGGTAGAGACGAGTTATTAAAAGTGAATTTTAAAACTTCCGTAACACTTTGGAGAAAATGGATACGACAGATGAAGACTCTAGTTCGACTTGTCACTCGGAAATTACGGTTGGCACGGTTGGCACATACAAAGCCTGCAAAGGGCCTGTGCCATATGGGTTTCACCCAGTCACCAGTGTGCGATCCTCGGTCCGATATGTCCGGCCCCGAGTCAGTTGTGGGAGTCGGACAGTGACAGTGTGTCTATCGACGACGAAGACGTTACGCGACTTAGTAATGTCGCATGGTGTTTGTGTGGACACTGCGTCCCAAAGTCGACGCACATCGAGTCGATGTGCTGTAGGGAGATAGCTGCCGTACAGCACCGTATCGTATGGCAGACCTTACCGATGTCTGCATTACCGACTATGACGACTTCAAAACGGTTTCCACCAACGCCACGGGCAACAGCCAACAGGGCGGTGTTGGAACGTGGAAGTCGGTATGTTGTCATTGTATGATTTGCGTGCAGACTCGTTGATTCGACCAATAGCTAGTAGGTAAGTACTACGTAGTTCAACAGGTATCGAATACTTATTCTAGCTATAACTATTTCAAACTTGAATAGAGCAATTATATTTGTTCCCACCTCAAATGTTCAGGTTCATTCTTCGACTCGTAAAATACTATGTCTATGATTTTCATCAAACCATTTTTGATCATTTTCTTAATAAACTTACTTTTTTTCTTGACCGGACGTATGCTTCCTTTTAATACAGTTGTCTAATTCCCTATTTAAAAGTGTTCAAGCAACTTGCTTAATTTATATAATGTAGACAAATTGCACACTACCATGCACTAATAGATATATAATCAGAACATTGTGCAATGTATTATTCATACAAAAATATTGATATATTATATATATTATGTGTGTGTGTTATCAAGACCACATCATGAAATGTAGTCTTACAATCATAATTATTACAGCCATTCACAAACAAATGAACCAATTCACTGAATTCATGATGTGATATTGATCAATCACACAGTTTTGCCAGTGTAATAATATCAGAAGATAACGGTTGTTTATTATCAACTAATGCAAATAAATTTACTTTCAGAACATATCGATTGATTCGAATAGCCGCATATCGTCACTTCACATTTGTGGGTTTCAATATTAGGGGCATCTCTCAAGAAAACAAGTACTTATTATTTAAGATACAGATTCAAAACTTGTAGTACTAGTTTCAAAATCTATCAATTGCCTCCAAATGGATTTATCTAGATTTTTGGCACTATATAAGTCTTCTTCTTATTATTAAGTACTTTTTGAGATGTTATTTTGTGATAATGTCAAGTGTAATACTAACAATGAAGTATGAATATATATATAAACAACTTCTAGCTGAATCCTATGCCGCTTCATTAGTTTGTAGTATACTTAAATAACACTGGCTAAAACGTACAAATTAAACAAAAAATATATATTTTGTTGTAAGATGGCACTTTACTTTTATTATACTTGATGGTAACAGTCCAGTTTTAATGGTAATGGCCCTTATCATTTTTTGTGACACACAACCTAGAAGCCACATTAAAAGTGTACAGTGAGTCATATGAACATATACATGTACAGTTCAGTGTGATGTTTGAGAAATGATGGTTTGTTGCAAAAAAACTCACTGTAATTAACATGTTTGGACTATTCTATTCCAGTAAATTACATATACCCAAAGTTCCGTACATCGAATAGTATCTAATAAAACACCTTGCATACCACAACTAGGATACAAGCTTTCAAGTGGATGTTCCTTACATTAGGAGGCCCTATACAGTAGTAATAATTCACTTTGCCTAAAACGTTTCTCTATTTCTGCCAGTGATATTCAAACAATGTTATTTAAGCATAGAAATCCATTGTCATTTGAAATTGGATGTCGTATCAATTTGGTGGCACTAAACCGAATTGATACGGATACAACTAGCTTTCCGTAAAGCGGGTTCTTTGCTTTGCCACAGCCTCTTCTTTTGCTGGTTTTTCGATGCCTGCATGCTCTGCTAGAGTTACCTCCTTACTCGATGTCGCAACTTGGAGCACACTTCGCAGCTTTGGGCCACTCGTGCAACTAGCTGCAATGCCCTCTAGAATTTCTTCTCGGAAGCTGTAGTCCTTTGACGCCATCACTTTCTTCACTACAGCAGACTTTGAATACTGCTGCTGATACCGTAGCTTGTTGTCTGCTGTTTTCACCATTTCCCGCTGATTGGACAAATGATAAATATAAAATCAGTACAACAACAGAAATATCTGAAGAATAACTGGCTATAGCTGTAACATGCACAAATTAAAACAAACAGCTTGTTTGTATGCTTTCTCTCTCTCTCTCTTTCTCTCTCTCTCTCTCTCTCTCTCTCTCTCTCTCTCTCTCTCTCTCTCTCTCTCTCTCTCTCTCTCTCTCTCTCTATCTCTCTCATAACTATCTCTCTCTCTTTCTCTCTCTCTCCTCTCTCTCTCTCTTGAAATCAAACGGCTAATATCATTTTTTAATCGGTTCCGAATTCTGCTATCCTTTTTAATTTCAACTTCCAGGGAATTCCAATTCCATAATACATTCATATATATATATGTATATATATATATATATATATAATTTATATATAATGATGTTTATATATTGATTAAATTATATATGCATAAGTTTATATTTCACTAAGCAATTCCAAAGCATACCATTCCAATTCCACTTATATATAATTAAACAATTCAAGTAACAGAAAACAAATGTCCTCAATTGTAATTATTTTTTCTGTTGTTTGCATGCATACTCTTGCGCAGTGAGATTGTCTTCTGGACAGTGAAGGCTTCTGTACCTGCAGTGAGCCACGGTGTTGTTTTCACTTCTTGTTGTGTATACGTTGCATGACTACACTTCCAGTTCAACTCTGCGCCCGCTGTCCATGAATGGGAATTTCTGATGTGATGGAGGAACGAGATCCACATCTCCTTCATCAAGCGTGGATCACCACCACAAGCTGATGCGCAATCCCACAGGTGGTTGGCAATTGCGCCTATCGAAGGTACAACCTCAACTTTCTTGGCAAACAACAACCTTTATTTATTGGTAGTCCTCTAACAAAGTCTTTCTAATGCTGGTATGTCTGTCAGTGGCAAGTGTGGTGATCTTCATCCCATGGTCAGTCAGGTTGTCTAAGCAGCGTCTCAGGCCCTCGACTTCCATCCAGTAACTGTTCTTGAGTAGTGATGAGTTGGATGTCAGTGTCCATGGTGAAATAAATGCCAAATGTAGCGTTGTGTCCTAGATTGTCATATCTTGCATCGCCTGATGCGACCACGCTCTGTCATCCAGAGCTGACATGATGGCCTCTGAATGGCATGTCCACATGTCCTCTATCTCTGGCGGTATGTATGCCCGCTGTGTGTTGTAGCACTGGCGGGGTGACAAGGCGCATAAGTTCATTAGGTTGACCAAATTGTACACAGTGAATGAATGTCCAGTCAGGAAGAGGACACTTGGTATCAACAAGTTACTCTCATAAATGTTACCAATCTTGGGTTGCGATTGCCACATGAACGAGTGGCCATCAACACATTCTGTGGTCACAACCACTGCAAACCCAGTCACTGTGATGCTAGGCTTTGATGCAAGCGGTTTATTGCAGTTTGGTGTTTTAGCAGGTGCAGAAAAGTGAAATTATGTTTTTATCACAACTGACAAACTTTCTCTCTTTCCCATTAGTGTAAGAACCGCTTGAGTCATCATCAGTGATATCGCTGTCACCTGCTACAACATATTCTGCATCACTCGCTTCAATGTTTCTCTTCTCACTGTTGCGGACATAATCGTCTGAAGATGGCGATAGTGAGACTGGGACATCCGAAGGGTCGTCTACAGGTGAATGTTCAATGGAACAACAATATTGTCTGTATTAACTACTGCATCGACAAAGTGTCGCACTGGCGACATAACCACCGGCTTCCTTTATGTTTCGACACTACAAGTCGACGGCGTGGCAGCACTACAAGTGACATTTGTATTACCATGAGGGACGATGTCATCTCGCGTGCTAAATCCTTCGCTGGATCCTTCGAAGCTTGTGCTCGATATTAAGCCCTATGGTTGTTTGGATACTTCCGTCATATATTATGAACAAAATGACACAATCTTGTAAATATTCATTAAAATTGGAACACAAGTGCGATTTATAAGTGACTTTTTTAACGTTTTCTTTTTAGTGGATATATGGGTGTAATCTTTAATTTTCATGATTAAACTGTACGTGCACTCAAATGTGTTTAACATTTGAATTTTGTAAATAAAAAAGATATTTATTAATATTTGTGGCTTTTTCCTGTGACATTATTTCCTTTTGTCCTTGTTAGGCTTACATTCAAAAGTCAATAAATGATATACAATGTCCTTGGTATTAAAAGCATACATTGGTTTTTGCAGTCATGCAATCTATATTAGGAAAACACTTGGCAGTATAATAGCATGCTTGATAAATTGTCGCCTCAAAACTGGAGCATCAATTCGGGGTCCATTGTTACAAGCCAATATTTGAGACACATAAATTAGTATTAGGCCTACTTTAGTTGACTGATGTGAACCTACTTACTATGCCAATAACTAATTATATCAGTTATGACTATAGTGTTTTGTTGTATGCTATTGACCGTATCGTAAAAAAGTATTTTTAAGGATTTAAATACTTGTAATGTCACTTATTTAAACTTTAAAATAGAACTGTGGGACTATATTGTAGTTGTAATGATACCTGACGGAACTCGTGAGTGCCGAGTCACCTTGGCAACAACAAGCTGGTTTCGGCTTGTCATTTCCTACGCGCCGCTTCACCCTCCAAATAAGGCAATAATGTCGAGTTTCCATGTCGATTTCGCTTAATTTTACTTAATCGGTGCATAGTTATATGTAAACAAATCGACCAAAGATTGCCCTGTGGCTTTAACCAAGAATTATGTTTTGACGTACAATGTCTTTTTATGCTCGTCACTTTCGTATTTAGGTTTGCAATCGGCGTTCGAAAGTAACTACCGCAGACTTTTGCCAATCTTGCCGCCGGCGAACACGTCAAATTCATCATCTATAACTTGTTTTTTTTTCTGTTGAAATCCTTCTGTGGAAGTATGTGAAAAGTTGCTTACTAATATTTGTAGTATATCCAGTAGCCACGCAGTGCATTAAATTGTTCTGTTTTTATGTGTTTGTATGCGTTTCGTCGGTTTTTCTGAGAGCTATGCTGCGTCACCTATCGAATTGCTGCATACAGCTTTGGGAGACATCTCGCCAATCAAACCGGATGTACAACCACAAGCCCCTGGAACATGATGGCGGCGCCCTGTGCCGATAGTAGCTACGTTTGAAAAATTATTTAAAATATACCGTGGCGCTGTACTTGTCAAATCATGGTGACATGTACTGTAAATGGTATGTTCTTATGTTTGGGCTGTGGTTGTTCAAGCGTTTCATTCCCCTTTAACGTTGAGTTTCCTGTAACTATGTTACACCAAACTGCTTCTTCGCAATATGCTTCTCTTTCTAATTTCATTTCATAAGCCTGGATAGATTCTTCAATATATATATCAAATAACAACTCCACCTCCCTTACTTCCTATTCTATCGTTCCTATACATTGCATAGCCAGTCATTCCCAATTCGACATCTGATATATCAGTGGTGGCCCATGATTCGGTTATACCTATTATGTGAGGGTCTGTATCTTCTACTGTAATGTTTAATTCACTGCTTTCGTTTATTATGCTTCTTGCAATTAAACAAACGCATCTATATCCAGCTCCAGAACAGTTTTCCAGGCTGCTGATTTATTTCTGTTGTCTTTATCTATGCCTGCAGTTTCAGGCTTCTCTGTGAATCCGCCCTGCGCATCTAGTTTAAATATATGCAACCTGTCCCACAGTCAACATATCGCAGCAGGTTCTCTGAGAAAACGGCTGCCCCCTTTTCACTTAGATGGAAGCCATATCTCAGGTACATAGCTTTCCTCCCAACAAAGTATCCCAATAAATATATGAATCCTACCACCCTCTTCATCACACATCTGATAAACTAGTGCGTTGATTTTTATCCTCTTGCAGCTTCTATATGTTGACCCCCTTCCTCCCATTACTGGCAAAATTCCTGAGAGAATGATCTCTTCAACTGTTGTCTTTATCTTCCTCATTAACTGTCTGTACTTCTGTGGTATCCCAGTTGTTCCCTCATTGTCCGCATTATTTGTCCCTACGTATACTAGTATAGACCCTCCCATGTCATGCCCCAATACCTTCTCTACCCTTTCAGTCACATGTTCTATCCTAGCCCCCGGTAAACAAACATCGACGTCCTCACCCTCGTTAAGTGTGCTATGTCTTTTTTAGAATAGAGTCGCCCATGAACATCCTTTCTTTTCTTATTGCCCCCTCAATCACTGCCTCAGAGTAGCTCCTTCTCCGGTTTGAATCTGTCTGGTTGTCGTCTACTCTCCTGTTACATTCTCTTCAGTTCCATTCTTTCCTGTCGCTTTTTCTCTTGCCACCTTTCCTCTTGTGATCGTCTCTTTCATCGACTTCTCTTCTGTCACATTTACGCTCACTTCCTTTCGTCCCATCAACTTTCCTCCCATCGCATTTTCTTCTCTCCTCTCCCTTCTCATTTTCCCTACTATCTCCTTCTCTACGGTCACTTTCTCCCCGTCGCCTTCACGCCTGTCACGTTTCCTGCCGTCGATTCTCGAATTTCTCCCCCTCCTCTCAGTCTCCTTTCGTCAGTCATCTTGCCACTCCTCTGCTCCTTCAGTCTCACAGTATTCCCAACTCCCTCCCTGTCGTCTCTCTCCATTCCACCTGTCTCCTTGCTAATTCTCATATCCATTCACTTCACAATATCTGTCAACCTAACTACCTCCTTCTGCAGACGTTCCACCTTCCAACACCCCACGCACTGAAAGTTGAATCCCTCTTCCTTAGTATCTGCCCATGGCTTCCCACAGCAGGACAAGGCAAAATCCACAAAGCTGTGGCAGTCATCGCACACCAAGTGTTGCTTTTCCTTGACTTGCCGCTTGCAAGGCGCCATATCAGAATTTATTTAATATTAATGAAATAATCTAATTAGCTATTCAAAATAGTTTAATCAACAAGGTTTACACTATTCACTATGTAGTCTTTACGAAGAGTGTTTACTGTGCACAAACGTTATACTTTACGTTAGATTGCCTTGTTTATTTCAGTTATTCAGCTTCCTTGCGAATACGCGGGACACTATAGCCACATTTCCCCTGACAATCGCCCACCGAAGCTTCGGCTATGGCCTACGACTAACTTCCTCAAATATATTTTCTCTGACTGCCGTTTACCTACAGTTGTTTCTGAATGTACTTCTATGGGTAGTTTATGAATAATATTTACGTAATAACAATACCTATCTCTTCAATCCTTCCATGTATTTTCCGAAATTTCTGCACCAATATCCACAATGAACCGAGCCCAAGATTTACCGCCAACACAGCATTATATATATATTATATATATATATATATATATATACATACATACATATATATAGGTTTGCATATTTATTCTATAATTTCAATGTGTGTTTTTATCGGTTTATCTTGTACAATGCATGTAATATTGACTCTATTTTATAGATATATGTGGAGTCAAAATAAATTTGTTTTTCCTTAACCTGTAACTCTTTCCCATACCTGTATATGATGTGCCCCGGCGAACTCGTTAAACGCTGCTAGGAGTATCAATCAACCAATGAAAAGCGTGTATCAAAACAAATAAAATAATGTAATTTATAAATGAAATATGCAACATTTATTACAAAAAAGTTTGAAAGGAGAAAAGTAAGATATAACTATAATCCAGCTAGCCTGTGTGGGCGAATATTAACGTATTCTTCCCAGACAGTTTGTATTTGGGGCGTCAACTTGTCATGGATTCACCGATTATCGAACAATCGAAACAATCGCGTGACGCGATTATTGGACAATGGAACCGATTGCGTGGCGCGATCGGGATCGGGATCGGGTAAGGATTCGAGATCGGGACGTTTGCAGACACTGTCTAATAGAGTGTTCACAACGTTATGTCGGGTCTCAAAAAAATTGTGCAACTACATAAACCGCCCACCTACCAGTTGTGGACGTGTAACTTGCAGCAATCGTAGAAAAGACGCACAGCTCTGCTTAAAACTGTTGAAATTTACGTCATGTTTGTTAAAAGTCAGATAAGAGTATTTCGGGAAGCCATCGTCTGCTTCTACATGTATGTAATGCCAACTGGAGGTGGGTAATTTCACTATGTGTACAGACGTGTATATTAATATTTTAATCAGTTATGTTTCGGTACATTTAATGAAACTATGCATTATAGCATTGCATCAGTTCACCATGACTTTCTATCAAGTGATCGGTATAGTATAGACAATTAACGTCATACACAACCTATTGGTTGATGCACAGTTTTTGGAAAAACTTTGAATATTCGACGGCCATTCTGTTGACACTGTAAATCAACAAGACACGTCCACTTGGCTTGTAATGAAGTTGGGTGAGAAGAGATATCACAAAGATTATAGGTGTGACATTGATGGGAGGAACCCACTCAAGTGTGTTTGAAAAATACGCCCTGCATCGGCCCTGTCGATGTCATAACTGTTTGCTTACCCTGCAGTTGGCCAAAGTTAGCTTGTAATTAATTAATATTCAGAGATGAGATCACGAAATAGCATTTGCAGTATCATTAAAGGTTAAACTCTTCTAAATAATACACTAGTAATAAAAAGTACGAATGAAGATAATATTATCATTCGTACGACATTGACCTGTCTTAAAAAAGAAACGGCAAACGTTGCAAAAGAGAAACAATATAATCTTTGTAAAATTATTAAATTAAATGTATCTTCATGTTCAGTTATAATAATAATGCTCTCTGCCACACAACTGCTTCATTGTAAGTTATCCATCATGTGGGCTCCTAAATTTGAATATGTTCCTTTATGAAATAGTATTATCGTTACGTTCGCTGTTGCTGGGTATTTCCAGGGATCATCAACAATGAGATGGCACAGTTGTAGAATAAACATTATTAAATGTGACTCTACGGACTTGTTGATATCCGAAATACATGTATTGTTCGATAAGACAACAGCAAAATCGTTTGTTATAAGAGCAGATATAAATATATATATATATATTTTGCTCTTGCTAATAGTGTAGTTAACGTTTTAGAATAGTCTATAATATGCTTTAAAAGAGATTTGACTAAATATAACAATTATAAGACAATATAAATAGTTTGATCATATTGTAATACGGTGTAAGCTTCGTATAATCGTGTACGTACAAGACCTGTTTGTACTTTACTGCATACTAATTATCTGTGGTGAAAGAATATCCATAGATATGTGTAAAAAGTGTTCCTTATAACAACATAAGAACCTAAGTGGTGTAATGCTTTCTCGATGTGTGTTAATAGAGAAAGTACCAATGTGCAAAATGTTAATTTGTAAATAGGAAAATGGATATAAGAATATAATTTCGTTGTGAACTCCGATTCCTGAGTATATACTATTGACATAGTATATTATTATTATTGGTCGAATGGAACCGTTGTTGCAGCGACGACAGGGAATACTCAGAATGCAAAATGGCATCGATATATATCCGAATCCTTAGGACATAATATTATCACAGTATATTATTATTATTAGTCGAATTGAATCGTTGTTGCAGCAACGACGGAAAAATGCAGAATCCAAATTTTCGTATATATGTCTAACCGCCATTTTAATACGTGACATAATCTTTATGACGTCGAACACAATGTCGCAAAGCGAACTAACAATTTGGTTGCCACTCTCCAAACAGTGACTCGTGTCCGGTCGCAAGCTCATTCAAACTTCATCTCTGCCACGGGTGACCGAACTACTTCCAAACTGACCTTTGACATTCGTTTTAAATATGGCAGCTATCTTAAATGTTCAGCGTTGGCTTAAAAATTGATTGGAACAATATAACACGCATATGATCATCTTAGAGGTAGCTCGCGACCGCAAGAGAGCCTCTGGTTGGAGATTGAAACAAAGCGCCACAGAGCATCTCCATGATACCTGCAGTCAAGAAGCGAACCGAGAGTTAGCGACGGTGGCGTTTGCATGGCAGACTCCGTCTTGTACGACACAATAGAAAGGTGAACGGCATGTATGGAGGTGAATATGTGTGTGTGTGTGTGGGCGTGTGTGCGTGTGTGAGTGTGTGTGTGTGTGTGCGTGCGAGCATGAGTGTGTGTATGCGTGCGTGCGTATGTGTGTCTACGTGCATGCGTGCGTGCATGTGTGTGCGTGCGCGCCTGTGTGTGTATGCGTGCGTGTGTGCGTGCATGTGTGTTTGCGTCCGTGCATGCGTGTGTGCGTGCATTGGTGCGCGCGTGCGTGTGAGTGTGTGCGCGTGTGTGTGTTAAAACAACATGCGTGCGTGCGTGTGTTTGTTTATGAGCGTGGGTGCTTGTGTGTACATGCGTGTGTGTGCGTGTGTGTGTGTGCGTGTGTGTGTGCGTGCGTGTATCCGTGCATGCGCGAGTTTGTGTATGTGTGCGTGCGTGTCTGTGTGCGTGCGTGTGTGTGAGTTCGTGCGTGCGTGCGTGCGTGCGTTCGTGCGTGCGTGTGTGCGTGCGTACATGTGTGTGCGTTCGTTGTGTGTGTCTGTGCGTGTGTGTGTTTGTGTGTATGTGTGTGTGTGTTTGTGTGTGTGTGTCTGTCTGTCTGTGTGTGTGTATGTGTGAGTGAGTGAGTGAGTGAGTGAGTGAGTGTGTGCCTGCGTGCGTGCGTGCGTGCGTGCGTGCGTGTGTGCGTGCGTGTGTGCGTGAGTGAGGCGCTTTAGCTAGGCAGTTAGAACTCCGGGCTGTCAAATAAGAGGCTAGGGATTCAAGTCCATATACATCCGTTTCGAAACTTGGGCAATTTTGCTTACCCTACCTTGCCTCAGTTCATTCAACTGCTCAGTGGGATAACTTCAATCATCTATATCTAGATGTGGGTGCATATTTTTCGTTTGGACAGCCATGTTAGGAACAGTCTGTAACTCGCCGTAAACAATAAATGTGGGAGAGGCGTATCAATTGAGTAAAAATTGAATGTTTTGCTTTTGATATATGCACATCATAATAGCCATAAAAAGAAGTCAAACGTGAGTACGTGGACATTTAACATGAAAACAACATGTACCTCCCCGATGCAGGCAAGCGTCACTACCAGCAAATACCTATGAAGTTGGATGATTCCCACACTACTAACCACGAAGTGGGACACAGTACAACTAAATCGGTGCAACTTCCTGCTAATAATTACCACCCGTGACTAACTCCAGGTAACGAAACAAAGCATCTCGCTTTAACATCGGAAAGGAGTAACTACACCGACTCACCTGACATCACCTTGGGGTTGAAACGTTTTAACGTCATAGGGGATGACGGGGTCTTTGTAGCCACATAAACTCGTGTCCTTGTGGTCGTAACTGTTGTTGCTTTATTGCTGTTTTCTTCCTCCGATGGTACAAAGTTGTTGTTCGTAGTTGTTGCAGTACTTGTCAAGTTTCCATCGACATCGTCCGAATGCGAAATATTGTCGGTGAATTACACTCGCTTAGTTGTTGTAGTTTGGTCTGTAGTTTGGTCTGCTTCAACGGCGTCGTTCCATGTACAAACACGTCTTCTTTCGTGGTCTTCGAGTCATCGGTCTTTGTGGCAGCTGTAGTCGATATATCAGATGCGATTGCATTAGATTGGTACTGGGTTGTTGCGAGATTCTCGGATGTTGTAGTTTTCTTGGCCGTTTCTGTTGTAGGAGCAGAAGTTGTTGTTGCTATTTTCGTTGTTGTCGTTTTCTTTGTCATTGTTGTTATAGTTGTTGTTGATTTGTTGGTTGTTGTAGTTCTCTCTCTAGGGGAACTTCCGGTGGTGAATTGATTTGAATTTGGTGCAGCAAATTTGCGAAAATATAAGGATATTTGATCAAGATAAGTGATATTATTGAGTGTATAGCATACATAACGTAATTATAGATATATATATTCAGCAATATTTTTTGTTAAAAGTTAGCTAGAGGGAGTAATCTAGGGTAGATTAAAAGTAGGCGATTTGCGAGCGATAATTGGGGACGTTAATGTAATCGGAACGTTGTTGGTCACTGACGAAGTTAACGTAACGTGAACGACAATAGAATAGCGTTATTTGAGATAATCGATGTAGTTAGATGAGTAATTAAAACCTGAAATAACAACCTTTTAAAGTGAATATTGGTACACAGGAAACAGTCTTTGTAAAGACTACCTTGTATCTAAGCCTAACTTGAATACATTGTCATCGACATCGTAACTAGGTAAGGCACGGTATGTCACTGTGTGTTAACAAATATAACTAACTACAACCTAAACAATCTGGTGTAAATTGTACACAGAAAAGTATTTTCAAAGACTATATAAAACTATTTTGAACATAAATAAATTCTGATATGGCACCTTGCAAGCGGCAGCTCAGGGCAAAACGACACTTAGTTTGCAACGACTGCCAGAGCTGGATGGATTTTGCGTTGTCTGGCTGTCCAAAATCATGGACAGAAACCAAAGATGATGGATTCACCTTGGGTGGAATGTCTGATGAAGGAGGTGTGTAAGTTGACGGATATAGTGAAGGAGATGGAGGTGAGACTCAACATAGAAATAGATGGAGCAGAGAGGGATGACGCAGAGAGAGTTGAGAATTCTACAACACAGAAGGAGCTGAGTTGTGACACAGAGACTGAATAAAGGAGACTGAGAGGAGGGAAGGTGACCGGTGTGAAGGAACAAGAAATTGAGAAGACAGAGGGACGGAGGAAAAGAGTTCGGCAGAGGAAAAGAAAACGGGTCAGTGGGGATAGATCAACAGGTAGTCAGACTGTAGAGAACGAAGGGAGACGCGACAGCGATACAGGTGGTGAAGAGGTAGATACCACAGAGGCAGTTAGTAAGACTGTGAGACAGAAGACTGATGGAAGAAGACAGAGTGTTCAGCAAAAAACAGAAAACATGACAGGCGTGAAGGTGACAGGGGAAAAAGTGACTGTAGTGAAGGAGGTAGCCGGGGAAAAGAGACGGGAGAGTAGAGAATAAAATGTGATGGGAAGAAAGATGAAGGGACGAAAGGAAGTGAGAGTAAATGTGCTAGAAGAGAAGATGACAGGAGGTAAGGGGACAAGAGAAAACGCGACAGGAAAGAAGGGAATGGAAGAGAATGTGACAGGAGAGAAGATGGAAAAGACAACAACAAGACATAGGCAAACAGGAGGAGCTACTCCGAGGCAGTGATTGATGGGGCTAGGAGAAAAGAGAGAGTGCTTATGGGCGATTCAATTCTGAGAAAAACAGACAAGACTATATGCGAGGGGAAGGACGTTGTTGTATGTCTACCGGGTGCTAGAATAGAGCATGTGACCGAAAGGGTAGAGAAGGTATTGGGGCATGGCAAGGGAGGGTCTATACTAGTACACGTTGGGACAAACAATGCAGATAAGGAGGGAACAACTGGGATAATTCAGAAGTACAGACATCTAGTAAGGAAGCTAAAGAAGACAAGAGTGGAACAGGTTATTCTCTCAGGAATTTTGCTCATAATGGGAGGAAGGGGGGCATCATACAGAAACTGTAAGAGGATGGCGATCAACGCACTAGTTGAGCAGATGTGTGAAGAAGAGGGCGTGGGATTGACATATTTATGGGGGTACTTTGTTGGGAGAGAAGATATGTACATGAGAGATGGCCTCCATCTAAATGGAAAGGGGGCTGCAGTATTCTCAGAGAACCTGCTGAGATCTGTTGACAGTGGGACAGGTTGCATCTATTTAAACTAAATTCGCAGGGGGGACTCGCAGAGAAGCCTGAAACTGGAGGCATAGATAAAGACAGCAAAAATAATTCAGCAAAGAACAGTCTGGAAAACTGTTCTGAAGCTGGATATAAATGTGTTTGTTTAAATGCAAGGAGTATAGTAAACAAAAGAAATGAACTAAACATTATGGTAGAAGATATTGACCCTCATATAATAGGTATAACCGAAGCATGGGCAACCACCGATGTATCAGATGCCGAATTGGGACTGACAGGATATGTAATGTTTAGGAAAGATAGAATAGGAAGAAGGGAAGGTGGAGTTATTTTATATATTAAAGAATCTATCCAGGCTTATGAAATAAAATTAGACAGAGAAGGAGATTGCGAAGAAGCTGTTTGGTGTAATATAGTTACAACCAGGGGAGAGAATGTGTTAGACATAGTTTTGTCCTCACATAATGAATTAGTTGACAATGTCAGGGTATGTGAGCCACTGGGGAATAGTGATCACAACCAGATACATTTTACCATCAAAGTAAAATCAGAAAGGAATAGTAAAAAGCAGTACAGGAGAAAATTCCACAAAGGAAAATATAAGGACATAAGGAAATATTTATCAAAGATAGACTGGAATAACACACTGAAGAATAAGTCAGCAACAGAATGCTGGAATATCTTAAAGAGTGAAATTGAATGCATCATCGTCAAATTTGTTCCCTTAAAAAAACAAGGGAAACGGTCCAAAAAGAAACACTTATCGAAAGAAGCCATTATAAAAATTAAGTATAAACAAATGATGTGGAAGTGATATAGACGTACTGGAAATGACGAAGGCTACAACATTAATAAAGTAGCACTAAACCAAGTTACAGCTGAAATTATAAATTCAAAGAGAAGCTATGAACATAAATTAACTTGTAATATAAAACATGAGAGCAAGAGTTTTTATGCATATATTCGAAGCAAACAGAAAATTCAGGATAAGGTCGGTCCTCTAGAAGATAATGCTGGAAATATAATATCAGAAGGATTCTTAATGGCAGAAGACCTGAATGAGTATTTTATTTCAGTGTTTACCAGAGAAGACACTAGTTCACTGCCAGTACCAGAGGCTAAGTTCAAGGGGTCAAAATCAGACTATTTAAGACAGTTAATTGTAACCCCAGAAATGGTAGCTAAGAAAATCAGGGCTATGAAGGATAATAAATCACCTGGAATGGATGGTATTCCACCCAAACTACTATTGGAAATTGTAGAACAAATTAGCATACCGCTTGCAACAGTTTTCAACTTGTCATTAGAAGAGGGAGTGGTTCCTTTAGAGTGGAAAGAAGCAAACATTATACCGTTATTCAAAAAAGGTTCGAGAAACAAGTCAAATAATTATAGAGCAGTTAGTTTAACATCGGTGATTTGTAAATTATTAGAAAGTCAAATTAAAGATCACATGGTGGATTTTCTTGTTAAACATAACTTGATAAACCCACCTCAACATGGGTTTCTAAAAGCAAGGTCATGCTTAACAAATATGTTATGTTTTTTGGAAGATATCACTAAGTGGGTAGATGATGGATCACCAGTAGATATCATCTACTTAGATTTTCAAAAAGCTTTCGACAAAGTGCCGCATCAGAGATTACTGCTTAAATTAAAGGCCCATGGCATAGGAAATGGTATAATTAACTGGATAGAAAAATGGCTGATTGACAGAAGACAACGGGTAGTTGTTGATGGGGAGGCTTCAAACTGGAAATCAGTTTTGAGTGGGGTTCCACAGGGATCAGTACTGGGACCTATATTATTCTTAATATATATTAACGATTTGGACGATGATATAGCTAGCAAGGTTTTGAAATTTGCAGATGATACAAAAGTGTTTAGAAGGATTAAAACTGATGGAGATAGACAGCATTTATAAGATGATCTTGACAGGTTGATCAAATGGTCTGAAAAGTGGCAAATGTTGTTCAATTTTGGGAAACGTAAATGTCTTCACACAGGACATGGGATCGAATATGTAGAATATACAATGGGGGGAACTGTACTAAGTACTACTGTAAAAGAAAAAGACTTAGGGCTGACAATTAGTGCTGACATGAAGGTTTCAGAGCAGTGTGGAATTGCAGCTTCAAAAGGAAATCAAATCCTTGGATTGATTAGGCGAAATATAGCATATAAAGAAAAAGAACTAATAATACCGCTGTACAAAACAATAGTTAGGCCTCATTTAGAATATTGTATACAAGCGTTGAGGCCATACCGCAAGAAGGACATAGATATGCTAGAAAGATTACAGAGGAGAGCGACTAAAATTATACCAAAACTGAGGGATCTTAGCTATGAAAAACGCCTAAAAGAATGTGGTTTAACAACACTAGAGACCAGGAGATTGAGAGGAGATCAGATAAAAGTGTTTAAAATATTGAATGGTTATGAAAATATTGATAGAAATATGTTTTTTCAGTTAAGAAAGATAGAAAGACGAGAGGACATGAAGTTACATTAGTAAAGGAACAGTGTAGATTAGACGTAAGAAAGTTTTCATTTTCATAAAGGACTGTGAATGTATGGAACAGATTATCTGATGATTGTGTGGGTGCTAGTAGAGTGAATATGTTTTAAAATAAAATCGACACATACCTCAGAAGGGCTGAATATATGTAGATAAAAGGGTTGGACTCTCGATAAGCCAAAGGGCTTCCTTGTCCACCTGCCATCTAGAGTTAATTCTCTGGATGGCAATCTTGTTAAATCTCCGTCGTCGTTGTTGTAGGAGCTATAGTAGTAGTTGTAGGGATGGTAGTAGCAGTTGTTGTTGATGTTGATATTGGTTGTATTGTTGTCGTTTTTGTTGTTGTGCTATTTGTCGTCGTTGTTGTAGGGGCAGGAGTAGTTGTAGTCGTAGGTTTGATTATTGATTTTGTTGTTGTTGCAGTTCTCTTGGTCGTTGTTGTAGTAGGAACCGGTATAGTAGTGGTAAAAGTAATTGTTGTTGTTGTTGGGTTTTTTTTTTTGTCGTTCGCTAGATCGTTGTTGTTGTTTTTGTAATGGTGCAACAGTCAATATAAATGTTTCCATATATACATACATACCTACGTACATACGAACGTACGTACATACACACATGCATACATACAAACATACATACATACATACGTACATATGTACATACAAACAAACATACATATATTAATAAATATGTTCATACATATACATATATACATGCATACATACATACATACATACATACATACATACATACATACATACATACATACATACATACGTACATACATACATACATGCGTACGTACGTACATACATACAAACAGACACACTAGCAGATGCCTGGTATACACACATGCATACATACTGACAGTTTCTAAGGCCTTTCACACGGGCAATCTAGCTATGGCCGCATGGAATTTCTCTGATGCTAAGCAAAACACAGGCACACATGCACACGCACACGCAATTAAATGCATACAAAGACGTGCATAAATACATAATTGTACTTGCGCGTGCAGAGTCGCACATATCCATGTTACAATGGATTCGTATGGATGCAGAAGTTTTCACCTGGTTGTCGCGTAGACTTACCGGTTATATGTTGCGGGACGAGCCATCATTCTAGAAAAACGCCCCAACCCATATGTATGAGCCACAGAAAGTAGTTGTTTCTTGAGAGAAGTGGGTGTTTCTGTTGACACATTCGGTTTTCTTCAGAGGTGCCTTGTTATTGGGTGAACCAACTTGCGAGAAACATACATTTGGCATTTTCCCTCCCGCTTGCGCTTCGGCTTTAAAAGTAAACTTCATCGTCGAGTAGCTCTGCCAGATGATTCGACACTGGCACGTCATCGCGGCCGTCGTCTGGAACTTTATCTTAGCATCCAGCACTCCCTTTATCTTTCCCGTACATGCTGCAATTTCCCTGGCTAAAATTAACATAAACATTTTTTAAGAGTAGGCAGTCTTTTTCCTAGTTTGCATGTATTAATTAATAGTATGTGTTCTTAAGACTGCAATAACTAGATTGAAGGTATAGTGTCCGCCAAATTATGTTTAGTAAGTAGAAACATCTTTCGTAATTTGGAACATACGCCCCCCGGAGTATGTACAAATGGTAGACAAAACATCCAGTTTCAAAACAACCGCAATACCCTTTCATGTTCAGCAATTTCCCATTTCCCCACGTTCAACACCGCAGACTTCCTTTCACAAATTACTACGAAGGTTAATTCTGGATAGAGGAACATACTACCTTCCTTTAACCAGGACGACCGAGCGGACGTACCGCAGGCGATAAGTGGCTAGAGATACAGTTTTTCAAACTACTATAATCCAGGAGCATTACGATTTAACATGGAAATAAATAATAAAACTGATTTTTATGTATATAGTTAAACAGAATACTATATTGAATATCACATAAAAAGTCCCCAAGTTTCCTATGTGTGTGTGTGTTCGTCATATCAACCTAACATCCTCACACAACTATATACTTATCTTCTTACCACGAACGGATCAAAACGTGTTTTTTAGGAACGTGTATGTACAACATGAAAAAAATTTACTTATTTGATCGTAGTTGCTACAATCATAGACGCCGGACCAGAACCGCTCCTCCTCGTTTTCCGAAGTCACGGCCCCCTCAATATAATATATTAATTTCGTTCCTACGCCAGTGATCATGTATGCCACTTTGGTATTCAAATCAAATCAAATTTTATTTTGCAACTACATCAACAATGATATATCAGTATAAACAAAACAACCGTAAAAAGAGTAAAGTTGTGTTGCATGGTGGTCACATGGCATATCATGTGCCGTCTTCCTATGATCCTATAATTATAAACCAACACTTTGAAATATATAATTATACGTGTATGATTATATGGAACAGACTGAGGGTCCAATGGAAAAACAATTGAATAATAGAAAATTCCTGTTAGTAAACAATTATAAAAGATTTGTCCGAATCCAAACATGTATATAAAAAACAAATGTCTAATTGCACTCCACACATCAGGAATTAAGGCAATGCATGTGGTTAGGATCGTTGTGTACATATTGTTTGCATAATAAGAATTTGAATTTGATGTTTTGTATCTTATGATCAAGATTATTCCATAGTTTTGTAAAATTATGTTTAGGTAATCTAAACAAAAATATGTTCAGGGCTTCTCTGTATATAAGAGGTTATGTTGTCTAGTAATTCTGGTGTTAGTGACTAAATTCCTTTTTGGTATATAGTGTTTAAAGGATTTAGGCAATGTATTATGGTGATAGTCATACATGAATAGTGAAACATGCAAACCTGTATATATCAGCGATTTTAAATACATTTTCAGTTTTATAAATAGGATCGATGTGACTTCTATATAGTTTTTGTTAATTGTTCGTATAACATGTTTTTTTGTAAAATGTCTAACTTTCTTACTGTATTTCCATTGCCCCGAGGCTTGTACACCGTAAATAGAGATTTTTAAAAGCGTTGTGTGGCAAAAAAATATGGCATTCTATTAATTGCAAAACTTGCTCTATATATTTTACAACTGATTATGTTGATACGTTTATTCCATGATAAAAGTTTATCAATATGTATTCCTACAAATTTGACCGATTCTTCTTTGTTATCCTTTCCAACATGATTAATAATTTCACTGTTTATTTAATAAACAAAATTACCTGGTATTTGCTATTCGGTGGACTAAATATACAAATGTTTGTCTTTTTAATATTTAATGACAATTTTTTTGGCACAGAACCAGTCGTACAAAGTGTATTAATTCTTAGTTGATGGCGTCAATTGAAATGTTAACATGAGGACCTGATTGATGTACAGTTGTGGCATCCGTAAAAGATAATAAATTCGAAGACATTGAGCTAATTATGTCTTTGATATAAATTAGAAATAAGACTGGTCGAAATATGGATCCTTGGGGTACTCCACTTATTATATTTTTTGAGAAGATTTACATTTGTGTATCTCAGTATATTGTTTTCGATTTGTTAAATAACTGGGAAACCATTTATTACTTATTCCCCGAATTCCATAGTTTAATTTGTACAAAATATCATGGTCAATTGTATTGAATGCCTTTGAAAGATTCAGAAACACAAATAATGTTTTTTTTTTGTTATTTTATCGTTCGCATCTGCAATATCCTTGAGCAGATGCAGTATTGGGTGAATAGTAGAATGTTTTGCACGAAATTTATACTGATATTTATATAAAACGTTATATTTTTCCAAAAAAATATTAACAGTCTATTGCATACAATGTTTTCCATTATTTTAGAAATCGCAGGAGCAATACTTGTAGGTATATAATTATCAACCATTTTGTTGTTACCTTTGAAGACGGGAATTACTTTTCAGGTTTTTAAGTTTTCAAGAACAGTGCCCGTGACAAAGGTTTGGTTTAATATATGCTCAAGCGGAGTGGCAACTTCATGTATGGTCGCCTGTTTTAGTTTAGTGAATAAGCCGTCGAATCTTTCGGTGCATTTAGTTTTAAGTTGTCGTACAATTATTTATGTTTCTGTTGTCTGGTTGCATGAAAAAAAATACGGGATAGTTTCATCGTAGGTGAGTTTCAAATTGCCTAACAGGAAGAGCTATTGAGTCGCTTATCGATTTACCTATTCTAACAAAACATTATTAAATTCTTCTGTAATTTTGTTTAAATTTCATTTCTCTTTTCCGTTTATGATGAAGGTTTCAGGTAGATTGGAGTATTAGTTTTGTTTCAGTATTTTTGTCATAGTATATCCCACGTTTCTTTGATATTGTGCTGACGTTCGTTTATCAATTCTGTATAATAAGCACTTTTTTGCTCGGTTAATTTTATTAAAGACTACAATAGTCTTTATATTTACTTATCATTTCGGGATTAGATCTATTTAATTTCTTTCGAAGTAACTTTGCTTTATTTAGAGATGAAGTCAATATGTCTGATGTAATCACCGGTTCTCTTTTAATGCATTTTTTCTGAACCTTCACAGATTTAATTGGACAGGATATTTCAAAAAGTGACTTGTGTATTATCATAGAATTATCATAAGCTTCGTTCGCATCGGCAGTGGATAATATACTTGAGTAATTGGCATTAGCTAATAGATTTCTAAATGTTAAAATATTTTTGGTCAACTGCCGTACCTGCTAATGCACTGATTTGTGTGGACGGTTTCGGCCTCTATTACGGGTGGACATAAGACCGCCACCCACCTTTGCAACTTCTACTTTTGTTTTTTATTAATTGTTTAGAAATTAGCAACTTTGTATAGGAAGTTAATCATTTGATACACATGTATTGTATTTTCTTGATGACCATTTTTGTGCTGGCTGCTAAGCGATATTCTCATTGTATATTGTTATGTTGCTAGTACAATTATTAAATGACCTATATTGACACTTACTCTTTGTGTGTTCTTGTAGCAAAAAAATATCAGGTTTCTGCCATTGTGTATCATTAGGGTATAAGCGTTAAGCAACAGCAGGGGATAAATTATGTTATTCGTGTTGGTTTGGTTGTATGCGGAATAAAACCTTGGGATATTATTTTATCTATGAAGTCATTGGTTTTTTGATTGGTGACAAGGTTTAGCAAATTAATGTTATAATTGCCTATCGCCTGAATTTTTGTATCCTGTATTTATATTATTTTACTTATAAACATATCGATATCTGCCCGAGGAGGAGAGTTAGGACGATAAATGACACCTACTAAAATAGGTTTATTATGTTTACCTTGACCTCCAAAAAGTATGCGTTCAATACACGAGAGTAACTATAGAAAGTTCTTCACCTTTAGAGTAGGTCAAGCTTTCGTTAACATATAATTATTTTGCAAAATTGTATTAAAAAATTTAATGTGCTAGTCAATTATGTAATATTGTTGGGAATCACGAATTCTAAATATTTCTTTCAAGCCAATTATATCAAGTTTGAGGTCATTTGAATATAAATTCATTAAAAAATAGTTCTTGCACAGAATCCATGTGTGCCTCTAAACTGCGACAGTATAAACAGAACATTGATAAGTATATATTGTCACAATGGAAAACTTTTGAGAATTCAGCTGGAGTAAAATATTTACAATCATTGGTATTTAGTGAGAAAGGAGAATCATGACATATGCCATCTTCGTAATGATTAATTTCATTGGATAACGTTCTAAAGTCAAAATTTCCATTTATTTGGATCCTGTCAATACTAATATTATCGTCCATTTGCAAATCTTATGAATATATCATATTAAAGAAGCAATATTGACTCGTCATACCGCGAATCATCATGACTGACTATCAGCAGAACACTGTTGAAGTTGGAACATTGCATTTTAAGCATAACATTTGTTCGTTTTCATGCGAAAGAACACAGGTAAATAATAAAATTATTATTTGACGTATGTTGAATATACACAGTATCACATGTAAATTGTACACATTTGGTACAATGTGGCTTACAAAGTATAATACATTAGTTTTCAACAAAAATAGGTATAAAATAACAACAATACAACTTGCGTGATATCTTACACGCACTGATACAACATTTATTTAAGGCGGCATAAGCCAAGTGTAACGGTGAGAGCAAGGAAGGTGGAGTTTGTCGGCTCTGTGCATAGATCCAAACAGTTCCCTAGGTGAGATTGGCTAAGTAATGTGAATATGAGGAAAATAGTGAATATCATAAATGGGTGAAATAAGTTTTAAGTCATGTGGAGGTGCAGCGGTAGGAAGAAGATGAATGGGGTGTGGTGAAATATGTGGGTCAATATGATTAAGTGCAACTAACAGGAGGAAGATTACATGCCACATAAAGGCCATGAAACGTTTGTATAGATGCCGTGACTGACAGGAATTATATAATTTGTATTCGATATGTTACTCGATAAATTATCATTTTTGCAAATTTGTTCGTCTTTTGGACAGTTGCATATTACACTGTATGTGGAAAAGTTAAGAAAGGTGTCGAGGAAAGTGTTATGTAGTGTGTGAGACATGATATTCACTCTACATCTGTATTTAAAACATGGACGATCTCAGAATGCAACTTTAATATAAAATGCGCGTATTGCTAGAACAGCGAAGAACACATAATGTAGTCCTAACGAAACTTGTCGTGGATATTTGTTTACATGTAATGTGTATTATGTTACGTAACACTGAGAGGCGTGAACAGACCGGATCCTAAGTGCAGGCAAAGTAGAAGCAATAGGACCACTTGTTGGCACCATCCAGACATGTTCACGTTTCCTTTAACGAAACACATTGGAAATGTTAAGACTGTTTAACATAGCAACGCAGCAACGACAGACCAAACACACATGAGTCAAGACTGCATCGTTGGTTGCTGTGGATTCAGCTGTTTATTATCATTATTATTATTATTATTATTATCAAACTGCCAGATCAACTAGCTAGATGTACAATTAAATAAATACCAATTTACCAACATTTACAATTCATTTACATCCTCTCAAACTCACATTGATGACTATATAATACTTCCCACCCTATGCGTTTTGACCTTTTGGCCTCTTTACAATATTCAAGCCATCACTATTTGCACATTACTGTATTTATCACATGCATCCGAAACGATAATATGTTTGTCTTAGGTGTAAACTTTCACTTTGTCTTTTTCCTGTGGTTACTTACTTTGTAAATTTGTAACCGTATTCTAACCAAAAGTTAATGTTAAGAACGACATTCTGTTCCATCTGGGTATCTCGAAATTCTTCTTTTCGAGCCGTAAGACCACATTAGATGTTATATAGGCAGCCATTGTAAAAATACCTGATACCCCTCAATTTCGCCCAAATCTGGTCACGGATTCTGAAATATTGGTGCGTTCTGCAAAATAGCCACCTTGGTAATTTGGCTCTCGGTAACGAACGATGCGTTCAAATCTAAACAAGGTTTGACTCGATTAGCTATATATGCACAGTTCTTCGGTTTATAATATTATACAAGTGCAACAAACAAAATAGTAATGGTTAATGATTAATTCGTATTACTGAGGTCTTAGTCACACCGTTTTCAGCTTCAAGAAGTTACTTTGGCCAACTTTTAATTTGCTTCTACATAATTACCTGTATGCATTGGTCATATACAGTGCACTCGAAATAACTCGAACTCACATAAGTGAATTTTCGCTTAGTTACGTCAATCGTTTCCTCGGTCCAGGGCAAAGGTCCCAATAAGGGGACTTTCTGATAACTATCAGAAATTCCATTTATCAGTATTATCATGGGTCCCTGGAAGATCGACCTTATCCATAGTACACTGTATATTTTCCTTTATTCTTGCTCTAATAATTAATGTTCTATATAATTATACATATGAGTTGTAATGTAGATCCCTTAGCGGGGACCGAATGATTATGTTTAGAGGAAAGAGGAAAGTGACGTCATAACTAGGTCAAGGTCAAGTACCCGGATATAGGTCAAGGTCAAAGATCAAGACCAAGTACAAGGATGTGGGTCAAGTGGCGCCCCTAGCGGATAGGTAGCGAACTAAAACAGCGCACATAGCGGATTTTTTTCGGAACTCTAATAGTACAAGTAGCGCCCCCTAGCGTTTTTTCGGAACTGTTTTCCCCTGGTGGATAGGTCGTGAACTACAAGTGGTGCCACCTTACGGACAAGGTTTGGACTAAATGTAGGAGTACTGCCAAAATTGGTGCGTCTTATTTATGAAAATTGGCGTCCCTTGGTGGAAAGGTTACGAACTGAAAGAGATGTACAAATAACTCCCCCTAGCGGATTTCAGTGAACCAAATATCGATACTGCTTAAGTTCGTGTCTCTTGTTTCTTTTTTCTCTTTTTACTATAAAAATAGGTCAAAGACGTCATTAAATAGGTCAGTGACGTCGTTAAATAGGCCATTGCGCATGCGCAATGGTGTCTTTTCTTATGTCGCATAGATTGTCGACTATTTGTTTAGGTGTAGGTCTCTCCTAACCTATACATTTACAACTTTAACATAGGTCCAAACCTGACGAATAGATAGAGAGAACTAATAAAATAAGTTAAATTATGGCATATCTGATCACCATACAGATTTACGACCTTCCCCTCACCCTGTTTGTAAATTTTTGCCTATCAATGTCTCTTATTACTTGCATATTGCATACCTATAAATGTTATTAATGGCAGACGTGAAGTGATTCCTGTAACATTCTTTGAGACATTTTGTGCGCGAGGTGAGTTGGTTATACAGGTAGTGGTTTGGTTAGACCTTGTTTTGAACTTGCACATATATGCCAAGGGCAGTGATTGTAGGGACAGGTATAGATACATACATTCTGGGCTTGTTTGTTTGTTGCGGGCGTGAGCGCGCGCACCCTGTATGACATCATTAAACTGCTACGCGCAGTAATTTTGTATGCGAGATGAGTTGGTTATACAGGTAGTGATTTGGTTAGACCTTGTTTTGAACTTGCGCATATGTAATGTAATTCCATCATTTGATCATCAACAGTGACATCATTAAACTATAAACTGCTACGCGCAGTAATTTTGTACGCGAGGTGAGTTGATTATACAGGTAGTGCTTTGGTTATCCATTGTTTTGAACTTTCGCGCTTGAATATAACCCCATCATGTGACGTCATGGTCATTGACGTCGTGTAATAAGCGAGTGGAAAATTTCCCTGTAAAATTTCATTCTAGAAGTTTCTTTGGTAATTTGTTCAGCACACTAAAAAAACTGACGCTACTAACCGGTAAAAGCTGGTATGAACTCGTAATGAATGCTCTGTATACATAGATACATGGATAGAGACAGACACAGAGACACACATAGAGACAGACATAGATACATACATAGAGACAGACATAGATACATACATTCATACATAGAGACATAGAGACAGATATAAATACATACTTACATAGAAACATACATAGAGACAGACATAGAGACAGATATAGATACATACATAGAGACAGACATAGAGATATACATATATACATATATACATACATACATAGAGACATAGAGACAGACATAGATACATACATTCATACATAGAGACAGATATAGATACATACTTACATAGATACATACATAGATACAGACATAGATATATACATAGATTCATACATACAAATATACATACATAGAGACATACATAGATACAGACATAGAGACATACATAGATACATACATAGATATATACGTAGATACATACATAGAGACATACATAGATACATACATAGATACATACACAGAGACACACATAGATACATACTAAGAGACAGACATAGATACAGACATATATATATATATACATACATAGAGATATACATAGATACATACATAGAGACATACATAGATACAGACATAAAGAAAGACATATAGATATACATAGATACATACATAGAGACATACATAGATACATACATAGAGACATACATAGATACAGACCACCGCTACATACAAGTTCATACCAATAGGTACACACATAGAGACATACTTAGATACATACATAGAGATATACATAGATACATACATAGAGACAGCCATAGATACAAACATAGAGACATACATAGAGACAGACATAGATACATACATAGAGACATACATAGATACATACATAGAGAAGATACATATATAGAGACAGACATAGAGACATACATAGATACATACATTGATACAGACATAGATACATACTTAGATACATACATACATAGATACATACATAGATACATACGTAGATATATACATAGAGACAGACGTAGAGATGTACATAGATACATACATAGATACATACACAGAGACACACATAGATACATACTAAGAGACATACATAGATACAGACATATGTACACACATAGAGACAGACATAGCTACAAACATAGAGACATACATGAATAAATACATAGAGACATACATAGATACATACATAGATATATACATAGAGACAGACGTAAAGATGTACATAGATACATACATAGAGACATACGTAGATACATACATAGATACATACATATATTTATACATAGAGAGAGACATAGAGATATACATACATACATACATACATACATACATAGAGACATAGATACATACATACATACATAGAGACATAGAGACAGACATTGATACATACATAGAGACAGACATAGAAACATACATAGAGACAGACATAGAGAAACTCATAGAGATATACATGTATACATACATATAGACATAGAGACAGACATAGATACATACATACATGGAGACATAGAGACAGATAGAGAAAGCCATAGAGATATACATATATATACATACATACATAGAGACAGACATAGATACATATATAGATACAGACATAGAGACGGACATAGACACAAACATAGAGACATACGTAGATACAGACATATATACACACATAGAGACAGACATAGCTACAGACATAGAGACATACATAGATACATACATAGAGACAGACATAGATACATACATAGAGTCAGACATAGATACATGCATAGAGAAAATACATACATAGAGACATACGTAGATACATACATAGATATATACATAGAGAGAGACATAGATATATACATACATAGAGACATAGAGAGAGACATAGATACATACATACATACATAGAGACAGACATAGATACATACACAGAGACAGACATAGAAACATACATAGAGACAGACATAGAGAAACTCATAGAGATATACATGTATACATACATATAGACATAGAGACAGACATAGATACATACATACATGGAGACATAGAGACAGATAGAGAAAGCCATAGAGATATACATATATACATACATACAGAGAGACAGACATAGATACATATATAGATACAGACATAGAGACGGACATAGACACAAACATAGAGACATACGTAGATACAGACATATATACACACATAGAGACAGACATAGCTACAGACATAGAGACATACATAGATACATACATAGAGACATACATAGATACATACATAGAGTCAGACATAGATACATGCATAGAGAAAATACATACATAGAGACATACGTAGATACATACATAGATACATACATAGATATATACATAGAGAGAGACATAGAGATATACATACATAGAGACATAGAGACAGACATAGATACATACATACATACATAGAGACAGACATAGATACATACACAGAGACAGACATAGAAACATACATAGAGACAGACATAGAGAAACTCATAGAGATATACATTCATAGAGACATAGAGACAGACATAGATACATACATACATGGAGACATAGAGACAGACATAGAGAAAGCCATACAGATATACATATATACATACATACATTGAGACAGACATAGAGACATGTATAGATACAGACATAGAGACAGACATAGACACAAACATAGAGACATACATAGATACAGACATATATACACACGTAGAGACAGACATAGATACATACATAGAGACAGACATAGATACATACATAGAGACAGATATAGATACATACATAGAGAAAATACATACACAGAGACAGACATAGAGACATACATAGATACATACATAGATACATACATAGAGGCATGCATATATACATACATAGATACATACACACAGTGGTGAAAGACTGTTTGAATGTTTTGTTAGATGCCGGTGTGAAACTATCCGACGTGACAGTCGAACAGTTGTGTAATATCAATACTTGATTGCAAGAATCCGTTTCGAAACAATGGCGAAACACTATGAAACAAATGGTTCTGACAGTAATGGAGGGTGACCTGTAAATAACTTTCTTTTGTCTTGTATACGATTAAACTTTGCAAGACTCTGTGTCAATGGCTAGTCTCTGGTTCTTGTAGTTATGGAGTGTGACATGTAAATACATTTGTGTTGTTCACGAATAAACTGTGCAAACCTTATCTTGTGTCTTTACTTAACAAAATTAAGACCAACGACTTCCACGAATCAAACTTTGACTAGCGAGATGTACGAACCAATCATTCAAACAAACTTGTCTTACAAGCGAAACACAAAACACTTAGATCAACGAGCGACAAGAACCAAACTTGTCGAACAAACGAAACACCAAACTTAACAGGTTACTGCATCAAATTCCACCAAAAGGGGGCAAATAGACGGTTTATCGCGTAAGATTCCATCAATTTTACGGAATTCCATCGGAATAGATGGGTTACTGTGTGAGATTCCATCAATTTGACGGAATTCCATCGGAATAGACGGGTTATCGCGTAAGATTCCATCAATTTGACGGAATTCCATCGAAATAGACGGGTTATCGTGTCAAATCCCTCCACTTTCAGGCAATTCGACAGTTTATTGCGTCAAAGCCCTCCACTTTCAGGCAATTCGACAGTTTATCGCGTGACATCTCACCTCTTTCAGGCAATTCGACAGTTTATCGCGTGACATCTCACCTCTTTCAGGCAATTCGACAGTTTATTGCGTCAAATCCCTCCACTTTCAGGCAATTCGACAGTTTATTGCGTCAAAGCCCTCCACTTTCAGGCAATTCGACAGTTTATCGCGTGACATCTCACCTCTTTCAGGCAATTCGATAGTTTATTGCGTGACATCTCACCTCTTTCAGACAATTCATCAGTTTATCGCGTGACATCTCTACCAAACTTAGGGCACGAGACTACGGTCGAGACATTGCATGGGACTACTGACAAGACATCGCATGAGACTACGTGTTCCAAGAACCATTCCGTTCTTTACATTTGAACAGTAAACAAGTACATCATGAGCTTATGTACTAGTCTACCAGCGACCAACAAGCCTACATCATCATCATCACGTGCAGCCTTCCAGTACCCAGATTAGATTACAAGAGACATTTCGCACATCGAGACAACTTGAAACGACACAGTATCCTCAGTCGCTGTGTACTGTCGACAAACGCTACATTGCTGAAATCGCTTGTCCTGAAGCTCACTACGACATCTGTGTAACACCAAACACTTATACCAAAGAGTGACAAGAACCAAACTTGTCGGACAAACGAAACACCAAACACTTAGATCAACGAGCGACAAGAACCAAACATCACATACCTTCATGTCAAGAGACGATCATCTGTTCGGATTCACATCCAACGAGACGACCATAGGACTCGTGTGAGGTATCGCTTCTTTTAACGGAAAACATATGTATATGAAACATCCATCTTTACAACGTAACAATTCTATATTTACAAATAGTGCGAGCGATCAGACACGATACGACCTTCTCGAGAGTCGAAAAAGGAAAGACCAGAATCGTCGGAAGTATGGTATATACACTAGTTTTTGGCGTCATCTCATTTGCATAACCAATCAGACCGAACCTACATCACGCGACTTCCATTAACACAAACACTGTGCACGTTCATGAGAGAGGCAACATCCGACGTCACTCAACGGACACCAATGTAATTAGTCAGAGTATTGCCATCTACCGACCATGATAGATCTCTATTCGTTGACACACTTCCGGGAATACCGGAAGCATAGAGACCGCCATGACAGTCAAGTAACTTCCGGTGCGACGACACTTCCGACCTAGCGTTCCTAGTAGGGGCTGCCATAGCAAGCGAATTTGAAAACTGCTATGATCGAAAACGACGTCACTTCCGACGTATCGTCCCTAGTAGAGGCTGCCATGACAGTCAAGTGACTTCCGGTACGACGTCACTTCCGGCGTAGCGCCCCCTAGTGGATAATCGGAGTACTACGTCACATTATAGCGCCATCTAGCGGGTAAAAATATATAATTAGGTTAGTTAGAGAAAAAATAGTTGGGGATAATCTCGCGAAAATTTAAACAACAACCAACAAGGTGGTTGTTGTATAAATTTTCGCGAGATTAAAGATGGATGTTTCATATACATATGTTTTCCGTTAAAAGAAGCGATACCTCATATGGTCGTCTCGTTGGATGTGAATCCGAACAGATGATCGTCTCTTGACATGAAGGTATGTGATGTTTGGTTCTTGTCGCTCGTTGATCTAAGTGTTTGGTGTTTCGTTTGTCCGACAAGTTTGGTTCTTGTCACTCTTTGGTTTAAGTGTTTGGTGTTACACACATGTCGTAGTGAGCTTCAGGACAAGCGATTTCAGCAATGTAGCGTTTGTCGACAGTACACAGCGACTGAGGATACTGTGTCGTTTCAAGTTGTCTCGATGTGCGAAATGTCTCTTGCAATCTGGGTACTGGAAGGCTGCACAGGATGATGATGATGATGATGTAGGCTTGTTGGTAGCTGGTAGACTAGTCCATAAGCTCATGATGTACGTGGTTACTGTTCAAATGTAATGAACGGAATGATTCTTGGAACACGTAGTCTCATGCGATGTCTTGTCCGTAGTCTCATGCAATGTCTCGACCGTAGTCTCGTGCCCTAAGTTTGGTAGAGATGTCACGCGATAAACTGATGAATTGCCTGAAAGAGGTGAGATATCACGCGATAAACTGTCGAATTGCCTGAAAGAGGTGAGATGTCACGTGATAAACTGTCGAATTGCCTGAAAGTGGAGGGTTATGACGCAATAAACTGTCGAATTGCCTGAAAGTGGAGGGATTTGACGCGATAAACTGTCGAATTGCCTGAAAGAGGTGAGATGTCATGCGATAAACTGTCGAATTGCCTGAAAAAGGTGAGATGTCACGCGATAAACTGTCGAATTGCCTGAAAGTGGAGGGCTTTGACGCAATAAACTGTCGAATTGCCTGAAAGTGGAGGGATTTGACACGATAACCCGTCTATTTCGATGGAATTCCGTCAAATTGATGGAATCTCACACAGTAACCCGTCTATTCCGATGGAATTCCGTCAAATTGATGGAATCTTACGCGATAACCCGTCTATTCCGATGGAATTCCGTCAAATTGATGGAATCTCACACAGTAACCCGTCTATTCCGATGGAATTCCGTAAAATTGATGGAATCTTACGCGATAAACCGTCTATTTGCCCCCTTTTGGTGGAATTTGATGCAGTAACCTGTTAAGTAGAGTAGAGTATAAGATACTTCTACTCACGCACCGAGCACTGACTGGCTGTGCACCACAGTATATCACCAAATGTGTGACCCGACGTCAGCCAACTCGATTGTTGCGCTCCAGTGAACACAATCATCTATGTGTACCACGTGCAACGCGTCGCTGGGGTGATAGATCCTTTTGCGTGGCAGGCCCAACACTATGGAACTTGCTGCCGCAAAAGTTGACTGCAACAACAATGACAAACACTGATTTTAAATCAAACCTTAAGACTTACCTGTTTTCCCGAACATTCTGTAAGGCGCCGTGAGCAACGATTGTTGGAACGGCGCAATATAAATGTCACGATTTGATTTGATTTGAAGTCTGGTGTTTCGTTTGTTCGACAAGTTTGGTTCTTGTCGCTCGTTGATCTAAGTGTTTTGTGTTTCGTTTGTAAGACAAGTTTGTTTGAATGATTGGTTCGTACATCTCGCTAGTCAAAGTTTGATTCGTGGAAGTCGTTGGTCTTAGTTTGGTTAAGTAAAGACACAAGATAAGGTTTGCACAGTTTATTCGTGAACAACACAAACGTATTTACATGTCACACTCCATAACTACAAGAACCAGAGACTAGCCATTGATACAGAGTCTTGCAAAGTTTAATCGTATACAAGACAAAAGAAAGTTATTTACAGGTCACCCTCCATTACTGTCAGAATCATTTGGTTCATAGTGTTTCGCCACTGTTTCGAAACGGATTCTTGCAACCAAGTATTAATATTACACAACTGTTCGACTGTCACGTCGGATAGTTTCACACCGGCATCTAACAAAACACTCAAACAGTCTTTCACCACTATGTGTATTTATCTATGTATGTATCTGTGCATGTCTCTATGTATGTATCTATGTATGTATCTATGTATGTATCTATGTATGTATCTATGTATGTCTCTATGTCTGTCTCTGTGTATGTATTTTCTCTATGTATGTATCTATGTCTGACTTTATGTATGTATCTATGTCTGTCTCTATGTATGTCTCTATGTATGTATCTATGTATGTCTCTACGTGTCAATATATGTCTGTATCTATGTATATCTCTATGTTTGTGTCTATGTCTGTCTATATGTCTGTATCTATATATGTCTCTATGTGTGTCTATGTCTGTCTATATGTCTGTATCTATATATGTATCTATGTCTGTCTCTACGTATATATGTATATATGTATATCTTTATGGCTTTCTCTGTGTCTGTCTCTATGTCTACATGTATGTATGTATCTATATATGTCTCTATGTCTCTATGAATGTATAAATGTATATCTCTATGTGTTTCTCTATGTATGTTTCTATGTCTGTCTCTATGTATGTATCTATGTCTGTCTCTATGTCTCTATGTATGTATGTATGTATGTATGTATCTATGTATGTCTCTATGTCTCTATGTATGTATATCTCTATGTCTCTCTCTATGTATATATCTATGTATGTATCTATGTATGTATATATGTATGTCTCTATGTATGTCTCTATGTCTGCCTCTGTGTATGTATTTTCTCTATGTATGTATCTATATCTGTCTCTATGTATGTATCTATGTATGTCTCTACATGTGTATATATGTCTGTATCTATGTATGTCTCTATGTTTGTGTCTATGTCTGTCTCTATGTCTGTATCTATATATGTCTCTATGTCTGTCTCAATGTATGTATGTACATATGTATATCTGTATGGCTTTCTCTATGTCTGCCTCTATGTCTCCATATATGTATGTATCTATGTCTGTCTCTATGTCTCTATGAATGTATATCTCTATGGGTTTCTCTATGTCTGTTTCTATGTATGTATCTATGTATGTCTCTATGTATGTATCTATGTCTGTCTCTATGTCTCTATGTATGTATGTATGTATATATGTCTGTCTCTATGTCTCTATGTATGTATATCTCTATGTCTCTCTCTATGTATATATATATATATGTATGTATCTATGTATGTATCAACGTATGTCTCTATGTATGTATTTTCTCTATGTATGTATCTATGTCTGACTCTATGTATGTATCTATGTCTGTCTCTATGTATGTATCTATGTTTGTCTCTATGTCTGTAGCGATGTCTGTCTCTACGTGTGTATATATGTCTGTATCTACTTATGTCTCTATGTTTGTGTCTATGTCCGTCTCTATGTCTGTATCTATATATTTATCTATGTCTGTCTCAATGTATGTATGTATATATGTATATCTCTATGGCTTTCTCTATGTCTGTCTCTATGTCTCCATGTATGTATGTAACTATGTATGTCTATATGTCTCTATGAATGTATAAATGTATAGCTCTATGGATTTCTCTATGTCTGTCTCTATGTATGTTTTTATATATGTCTCTATGTATGTATCTATGTCTGTCTCTATGTCTCTATGTATGTATGTATGTATCTATGTCTGTCTCTATGTCTCTATGTATGTATATCTCTATGTCTCTCTCTATGTATATATCTATGTATGTGTCTATGTATGTATCTATGTACGTCTCTACGTATGTATCTATGTATCAATGTATGCATCTATGTATGTCTCTATGACTGTCTCTATGTATGTATCTTCTCTATGTATGTATCTATGTCTGTCTCTATATCTGTATCTATGGCTGTCTCTATGTATGTATCTATGTATGTATATATGTATGTCTCTATGAGTGTATCTATTGGTATGAACTTGTATATAGCGGTGGTCTGTATCTATGTATGTCTCTGTGTATGTCTCATTGTATGTATCTATGTATGTCTCTATGTATGTATATATGTCTTTCTTTATGTCTGTATCTATGTATGTCTCTATGTATGTCTCTATGTATGTATCTATGTCTGTCTCTATGTCTCTATGTATGTATGTATGTATCTATGTCTGTCTCTATGTCTCTATGTATGTATATCTCTATGTCTCTCTCTATGTATATATCTATGTATGTATCTATGTATGTATCTATGTACGTCTCTATGTATGTATCTATGTATCAATGTATGCATCTATGTATGTCTCTATGACTGTCTCTATGTATGTATCTTCTCTATGTATGTATCTATGTCTGTCTCTATATCTGTATCTATGGCTGTCTCTATGTATGTATCTATGTATGTATATATGTATGTCTCTATGTGTGTATCTATTGGTATGAACTTGTATATAGCGGTGGTCTGTATCTATGTATGTCTCTGTGTATGTCTCATTGTATGTATCTATGTATGTCTCTATGTATGTATATGTGTCTTTCTTTATGTCTGTATCTATGTATGTCTCTATGTATGTATCTATGTACATCTCTATGTATGTATATATATATATATGTCTGTATCTATGTATGTATCTTAGTATGTATCTATGTGTGTCTCTGTGTATGTATCTATGTATGAATCTATGTCTGTCTCTATGTATGTATCTATGTCTGTCTCTATATCTCTATGTATGTATGTATGTATGTATGTATCTATGTCTGTCTCTATGTCTCTATGTATGTATATCTCTATGTCTCTCTTTATGTATATATATATTTATGTATCTATGTATGTATCTATGTACGTCTCTATGTATGTATTTTCTCTATGTATGTATCTATTTCTGACTCAATGTATGTATCTATGTCTGTCTCTATGTATGTATCTATGTATGTCTCTATGTCTGTCTCTGTGAATGTATTTTCTATATGTATGTATCTATGTCTGACTGTATGTATGTATCTATGTATGTATATATGTATGTCTCTATGTATGTATGTATGTATGTCTCTATGTCTCTATGTATGTATATATATATATATATCTCTATGAATTTCTCCATGTCTGTCTCTATATATGTTTCTATGTCTGTCTCTATGTCTCTATGTATGTATGTATCTATCTATGTATGTCTCTATGTCTCTATATTTGTATGTATATTTCTATGTCTCTCTCTATGTATATATCTATATATGTATCTATGTATGTATCTACGTATGTCTCTATGTATGTATCTATGTACATCTCTACGTCTGTCTCTATGTATATATCTATGTATGAATCTATGTATGTCTCTATGTATCTATCTATGTATGTCTCTATGTTTGTAGCTATATCTGTCTCTAAGTGTTTATATATATGTATGTATCTATGAATGTCTCTTAGTATGTATCTATTGTTAAAATTAAGCATTTGCGATAATCGGGCGAACTAAGTTTATGTAGCTAGTGTCTCTCTTATTCGCTAGGGCGCTGTATAACCTAAATAAATAAGGCAGTCTAGCGTACGCAATCTTACGAAAAGTGTAACATTTGTGCACAGAAAACAGTCTTCTTAAAGACTACATAGACAGTGAATAGTGTAAACACAGTTGACAAAACTATTTTAAATAGCTAATTAGATTATTATTATTAAATAAATTCTGATATGGCGCCTTGCAAGCGGCAAGTCAAGGCAAAGAGACACTTGGTGTGCGACGACTGCCACAGTTGGGTGGATTTTGCCTTGTCCGGCTGTACGAAGTCATGGACAGAAACCAAGGAAGAGGGATTCACCTTTCAGTGCGTGGGGTGTTGGAAGGTGAAATGTCTGGAGAAAGAGGTAGCTAGGTTGGTAGATATTGTGAAGGGGATGGAGATGAGAATCAGCAAGGAGACAGATGGAATGGAGAGAGACGACAGGGATAAAGTTGGGAATACTGTGAAACTGAAGGAGCAGAGTAGTGGCAACAAGACCGAGGAAAGGAGACTGAGAGGAGGGAAGGTGATCGGAGGGGAAGAAAGTGGAGGATCGACGGCAGGAAATGTGACAGGTGTGAAGGTGGCAGGAGAGAAAGTGACCGTAGAGAAAGAGGTAGGAGGGAAAAAGAGACGGGAGAGGAGAGAAGGAAATGCAATGGGAGGAAAGATGACGGGAAGAAAGGAAGTGAGAGTACATGTGACAGAAGAGAAGTCGGGAGGGACGATGACAGGAAGAAAGGTGACAAGAGAAACAGCGTCAGGAAAGAATGGAACGGACGAGATTGTGACGGGAGAGCAGAAGACAGGGGAACAAGATTACAACCAGACAGATGCAAACCGTAGAAAGAGCTACACTGAGGCAGTGATTGAGGGGGCAATGAGGAAAGAGAGGGTGTTTATGGGCGATTCGATTATGAGAAAGACAGATAAGACTCTAAGCGAGGGGGAGGACGTCGTTGTTTGTCTACCGGGGGCTAGGATAGAACATGTAACTGAAAGGGTAGAGAAGGTACTGGGGCATGGCAAGGGAGGGTCTATACTAGTACATGTAGGGACAAATAACGCAGAGAGGGAGGGAACAACTGGGATAGTTCAGAAGTACAGACAGTTAGTGAAGAAGTTAAAGAAGACAAGAGTAGAACAGATTATCCTCTCAGGAATTTTGCCAGTAATGGGAGGAAGGGGGCCGACATATAGAAACTGCAAGAGGATGGCGATCAACGCACTAGTTGAGCAGATGTGTAAAGAAGAGGGGGTGGGATTCGTAGATTTATGGGGATACTTTGTTGGGAGGGAAGATATGTACATGAGAGATGGCCTACATCTAAGTGGAAAGGGGCAGCAGTTTTCTCAGAGAACTTGCTGCAATCTGTTGACAGTGGGACAGGCTGCATCTATTTAAACTAGATTCGCAGGGGGGATTCACAGAGAAGCCTGAAACTGGAGGCATAGATAAAGACAGCAGAAATAAATCGGCAAAGAACAGCCTGGAAAACTGTTCTGAATCAGGATATAAATGCATTTGTTTAAATGCAAGGAGCATAGTAAACAAAAGAAGTGAACTAAACATTATGGTAGAAGATATTGACCCTCACATAATAGGTATAACCGAATCGTGGGCCACCACTGATATATCAGATGCCGAATTGGGACTAACAGGATATGTAATGTTTAGGAAAGATAGAATAGGAAGAAAGGGAGGTGGAGTTATTTTATATATTAAAGAATCTATCCAGGCTTATGAAATAAAATTAGAAAGAGAAGCAGATTGCGAAGAAGCTGTTTGGTGTAACATAGTTACAGGAAACTCAACGTTAACAGTTGGGTTAGTTTATCGAAGTCCAAACATAAGCATAGAAGAGAATGAAAAAATACAAAACGCTATAAAGGAAGTAAGCAAATGGAACTGTATTATTATGGGGGACTTTAACCATGGGCATATACAATGGAAATCTCTACAGAGTATGGGGAGTGAGGACCACAAGTTTTTAGTTTTAGTACAAGATAGTTTCCTTTCTCAACATGTGCTAGAACCAACCAGGGGAGAGAATGTGTTAGACTTAGTTTTGTCCTCACAGAAAGAATTAGTTGACAATGTCAAGATATGTGAGCCACTGGGGAGTAGTGATCACAACCAGATACATTTTACCATCAAAGTAAAATCAGAAAGGAATAGTAAAAAGCAGTATAGGAGAAATTTCCACAAAGGAAGGTATAAGGACATGAGGAAATATTTAGCAAAGATAGACTGGAATAACACACTGAAGAATAAGACAGCAACCGAATGCTGGAATATCTTAAATAGTGAAATTAAGTGCATAGTCGATAAATTTGTACCTTTCAAAAAACAAGGGAAACGGTCTAAAAAGAAACACTTATCGAAAGAAGCCATTAGAAAAATTAAGTATAAACAAATGATGTGGAAGTCATATAGATGTACTGGAAATGATGAAGACTACAACATTTATAAAGAAGCACTTAATCAAGCTACAGCTGAAATTAGAAATTCAAAGAGAAGCTATGAACAAAAATTAGCTAGTAATATAAAACATGACAGTAAGAGTTTTTATGCGTATATTCGAAGCAAACAGAAAGTTCAGGATAAGGTCGGTCCTCTAGAAGATAGTGCTGGAAATACAATATCAGAGGGATTCTTAATGGCAGAAGACCTGAATGAGTATTTTAGTTCAGTGTTTACCAGGGAAGATATTAGTTCACTGCCAGTACCAGAGGCTAAGTTCAAGGGGGCAGATTCAGACTATTTAGGACAGTTAGTTGTAACCTCGGAAATGGTAACTAAGAAAATAAGGGCTATGAAGGATAATAAATCACCTGGAGTGGACGGGATTCCGCCCAAACTACTATTGGAAATTGTAGAACAAATTAGCGTACCGCTTGCAACAGTTTTCAATTTGTCATTAGAAGAGGGAGTGGTTCCTTTAGAATGGAAAGAGGCAAACATTATACCGTTATTTAAAAAAGGTTCGAGAAACAAGTCAGAGAACTATAGACCAGTGAGTTTAACATCAGTGATTTGCAAATTATTAGAAAGACTAATTAAAGATCACATGGTGGATTTTCTTGTTAAACATAACTTGATAAACCCATCTCAACATGGGTTTTTAAAAGCGAGGTCATGCTTAACAAATATGTTATGTTTTTTGGAAGACATCACTAGGTGGGTAGATGAGGGATCACCAGTAGATATCATCTATTTAGATTTTCAAAAAGCTTTCGACAAAGTACCACATCAAAGATTACTCCTTAAGCTAAAGGCCCATGGCATAGGAAATGGTATAATAAACTGGATAGAAAAATGGCTGAATGACAGAAGACAACGTGTAGTAGTTGATGGGGAGGCTTCAAACTGGAAATCGGTATTGAGTGGGGTACCACAGGGATCAGTACTAGGACCTATATTATTCTTAATATATATCAACGATTTGGACGATGATATAACAAGCAAGGTGTTAAAATTTGCGGATGATACAAAAGTGTTTAGAAGGATTAAAAGTGATGGAGACAGACAGCATTTACAAGATGATCTTGATAGGTTGATCAAATGGTCTGAAAAGTGGCAAATGCTGTTCAATTTTGGGAAATGTAAATGCCTCCACACAGGTCATGGGAATGAAGAGGTAAAATATAAAATGGGGGGTACTGTTCTAAGTACTACTGTAAAAGAAAAGGACTTGGGGTTAACCATTAGTGCTGATATGAAGGTTTCAGAGCAGTGCGGAATTGCAGCGTCAAAGGGAAATCAAATCCTTGGATTAATTAGGCGAAATATAGCGTATAAGAAAAAAGAATTAATAGTACCGCTGTACAAAACAATAGTGAGGCCTCATTTAGAATATTGTATACAAGCATGGAGGCCATATCGCAAGAAGGACATAGATATGCTAGAAAGAGTACAGAGGAGAGCGACTAAAATGATACCAAATCTGAGGGATCTTAGTTACGAAATACGCCTAAAAGAATGTGGTTTAACAACACTAGAGACCAGGAGATTGAGAGGAGATCACATAGAAGTGTTTAAAATATTGAATGGTTATAAAAATATTGATAGAAACTTTTTTTTCTCAGTTAAGAAAGATAGAAGGACCAGAGGACATGAAGCTACATTAGTAAAGGAGCAGTGTAGATTAGATATAAGAAAGTTCTCATTCTCACAAAGGACTGTAAATGAATGGAACAGATTATCTCCTGATTGTGTTGGTGCTAGTAGCGTGAATATGTTTAAAAATAAAATCGACACACACCTAAAAAAGGCGGGATACATGTAGATAAAAAGTATTGGACTCTCGATAAGCCAAAAGGCTTCCTTGTCCACCTGCCATCCAGAGTAATTTTCTGGATGGCAATCTTGTTAAATCTTGTTAAATGTGTGTCTTTGTGTATGTATTTATGTATGTATCTAAGTATATCTATGTATGTATCTATGGTTGTCTCTGTGTATGTATTTATGTATGTATCTAAGTATCTCTATGTATGTATCTATGTATGTATCTATGTACGTCTCTATACATGTATTTTCTCTATGTATGTATCTATGTCTGACTCTATGTATGTATCTATGTCTGTCTCTATGTATGTATCTATGTATGTCTCTATGTATGTATCTATGTATGTCTCTATGTATGTATCTATGTATGTATCTATGTATGTCTCTATGTCTGTCTCTGTGTATGTATTTTCTGTATGTATTTATCTATGTCTGACTCTATGTATGTATCTATGTCTGTCTCTATGTATGTATATATGTATGTATCTATGTATGTCTCTATGTCTGTCTCTACGTGTGAATATATGTCTGTATCTATGTATATATCTATGTTTGTGTCTATGTCTGTCTATATGTCTGTATCTATATATGTCTCTATGTGTGTCTATGTCTGTCTATATGTCTGTATCTATATATGTATCTATGTCTGTCTCTATGTATGTATGTATATATGTATATCTTTATGGCTTTCTCTGTGTCTGTCTCTATGTCTACATGTATATATGTATCTATATCTGTCTCTATGTCTCTATGAATGTATAAATGTATATCTCTAAGGGTTTCTCTATGTCTGTCTCTATGTATGTTTCTATGTCTGTCTCTATGTATGTATCTATGTATGTCTCTATGTCTCTATGTTTGTATATATCTATGTCTCTCTCTATGTATATATCTATGTATGTATCTATGTATGTATCTATGTATGTCTCTATGTATGTCTCTGTGTATGTATTTTCTCTATGTATGTATCTATATCTGTCTCTATGTATGTATCTATATCTGTCTCTATGTATGTATCTATGTATGTCTCTATGTATGTATCTATGTCTGTCTCAACGTGTGTATATATGTCTGTATCTATGTATGTCTCTATGTTTGTGTCTATGTCTGTATCTATATATGTCTCTATGTCTGTCTCAATGTATGTATGTACATATGTATATCTGTATGGCTTTCTCTATGTCTGTCTCTATGTCTCCATATATGTATGTATCTATGTCTGTCTCTATGTATGTATCCATGTATATCTCTATGTTTGTGTCTATGTCTGTCTATATGTCTGTATCTATATATGTCTCTATGTGTGTCTATGTGTGTCTATATGTCTGTATCTATATATGTATCTATGTCTGTCTCTATGTATGTATGTATATATGTATATCTCTATGGCTTTCTCTGTGTCTGTCTCTATGTCTACATGTATGTATGTATGTATCTATGTCTGTCTCTATGTCTCTATGAATGTATAAATGTATATCTCTATGGGTTTCTCTATGTCTTTCTCTATGTATGTTTCTATGTCTGTCTCTATGTATGTATCTATGTATGTCTATATGTCTCTATGTATGTATGTATGTATGTATGTATGTATGTATGTATCAATGTCTGTCTCTATGTCCCTATGTATGTATATCTCTATGTCTCTCTCTATGTATATATCTATGTATGTATCTATATATGTATCTATGTATGTCTCTATGTATGTATTTTCTCTATGTATGTATTTATGTATGTTTCTATGTATGTCTCTATGTATGTATCTATGTCTGTCTCTATGTCTCTATGTATGTATATCTCTATGTCTCTCTACATGTATATATATATGTATGTATCTATGTATGTATCTATGTACGTCTCTATGTATGTATTTTCTCTATGTATGTATCTATGTCTGACTCTATGTATATATCTATGTCTGTCTCTATGTATGTATCTATGTATGTCTCTATGTATGTATCTATGTATGTATTTATGTATGTCTCTATGTCTGTCTCTGTGTATGTATTTTCTATATGTATGTATCTATGTCTGACTCTATGTATGTATCTATGTATGTATCTATGTCTGTCTCTATGTATGTATGTATCTATGTCTGTCTCTATGTATGTATGTATATATATATATCTCTATGGCTTTCTCTGTCTGTCTCTATGTCTACATGTATGTATGTATGTATCTATGTCTGTCTCTATGTCTCTATGAATGTATAAATGTATATCTCTATGGGTTTCTCTATGTCTTTCTCTATGTATGTTTCTATGTCTGTCTCTATGTATGTATCTATGTATGTCTCTATGTCTCTATGTATGTATGTATGTATGTATGTATGTATGTATGTATGTATGTATCAATGTCTGTCTCTATGTCTCTATGTATGTATATCTCTATGTCTCTCTCTATGTATATATCTATGTATGTATCTATATATGTATCTATGTATGTCTCTATGTATGTATTTTCTCTATGTATGTATTTATGTATGTTTCTATGTATGTCTCTATGTATGTATCTATGTATGTCTCTATGTCTCTATGTATGTATGTATGTATCTATGTCTGTCTCTATGTCTCTATGTATGTATATCTCTATGTCTCTCTCTATGTATATATCTATGTATGTATCTATGTATGTATCTATGTACGTCTCTATGTATGTATTTTCTCTATGTATGTATCTATGTCTGACTCTATGTATATATCTATGTCTGTCTCTATGTATGTATCTATGTATGTCTCTATGTATGTATCTATGTATGTATCTATGTATGTCTCTATGTCTGTCTCTATGTCTGTCTCTGTGTATGTATGTATCTATGTCTGTCTCTATGTATGTATGTATATATGTATATCTCTATGGCTTTCTCTGTGTCTGTCTCTATGTCTACATGTATGTATGTATGTATCTATGTCTGTCTCTATGTCTCTATGAATGTATAAATGTATATCTCTATGGGTTTCTCTATGTCTTTCTCTATGTATGTTTCTATGTCTGTATCTATGTATGTATATATGTATGTCTCTATGTCTCTATGTATGTATGTATGTATGTATGTATGTATGTATGTATGTATGTATGTATGTATGTATGTATAAATGTCTGTCTCTATGTCTCTATGTATGTATATCTCTATGTCTCTCTCTATGTATATATCTATGTATGTATCTATATATGTATCTATGTATGTCTCTATGTATGTATTTTCTCTATGTGTGTATTTATGTATGTTTCTGTGTATGTCTCTATGTATGTATATATGTCTGTCTCTATGTCTCTATGTATGTATGTATGTATCTATGTCTGTCTCTATGTCTCTATGTATGTATATCTCTATGTCTCTCTCTATGTATATATCTATGTATGTATCTATGTATGTATCTATGTACGTCTCTATGTATGTATTTTCTCTATGTATGTATCTATGTCTGACTCTATGTATATATCTATGTCTGTCTCTATGTATGTATCTATGTATGTCTCTATGTATGTATCTATGTATGTATCTATGTATGTCTCTATGTCTGTCTCTGTGTATGTATTTTCTATATGTATGTATCTATGTCTGACTCTATGTATGTATCTATGTATGTATCTATGTCTGTCTCTATGTATGTATGTATGTATGTATGTCTCTAAGTCTCTATGTATGTGTATATGTATATCTCTATGAGTTTCTCTATGTCTGTCTCTATATAAGTTTCTATGTCTGTCTCTATGTCTCTATGTATGTATGTATGCATCTATGTCTGTCTCTATGTCTCTATATATGTATGTATATCTCTATGTCTCTCTTTATGTAAATATATATGTATGTATCTATGTACATCTCTACGTCTGTCTCTATGTATATATATATGTATGTATGTATGTATGTCTCTATTTGTCTATCTATGTACGTCTCTATGTTTGTAGCTATGTCTGTCTCTAAGTGTCTATATATATGTCTGTATCTATGTATGTCTCTTAGTATGTATCTATATGTGTCTCTGAGTATGTATTTATGTATGTATCTAAGTATCTCTATGTATGTGTCTATGTATGTATCTATGTACATATATACGTCTGTCTCTATGTATATATCTGCGTATGTATATATGTATGTATCTATGTATGTATGTATCTAAGTATATATCTATGTCTCTACCAATGTATGTGTCTATGTATGTCTCTATGTCTGTCTCTATATACGTATCTTCTCTATGTATGTATCTATGTCTGTCTCTATGTATGTATCTATGTATATCTCTATGTATGTCTCTATGTGTATATCTATTGGTATGAACTTGTATATAGCGGTGGTCTGTATCTATGTATGTCTCATTGTATGTATCTATGTATGTCTCTATGTATTTCTATATGTCTTTTTTTATGTCTGTATCTATGTATGTCTCTATGTATGTATCTATGTATATCTCTATGTATGTATATATATATATGTCTGTATATATGTATGTCTCTTAGTATGTATCTATGTGTGTCTCTGTGTACGTATCTATGAATGAATCTATGTATGTCTCTATGTATGTATGTATGTCTGTCTCTATGTATGTATCTATGTATATTTCTATGTATGTCTCTATGTCTGTATCTATGTATGTCTCTATGTATGTATATATGTATGTTTCTATGTCTGTAGCTATGCCTGTCTCTATGTGTGTATAACTATATGTATCTATGTATGTCTCTATGTTTGTGTCTATGTCCGTCTGTATGTCTGTATCTATATATGTCTCTATGTCTATCTCTATGTATGTATGTATATATGTATATCTCTATGGCTTTCTCTATATCTGTCTCTATGTCTCCATGTATGTATGTAACTATGTCTGTCTATATGTCTCTATGAATGTATAAATGTATAGCTCTATGGGTTTCTCTATGTCTGTCTCTATGTATGTTTTTATGTCTGTCTCTATGTATGTATCTATGTCTGTCTCTATGTCTCTATGTCTCTATGTATGTATGTATGTATGTATGTATGTATGTATGTATCTATGTCTGTCTCTATGTCTCTATGTATGTATATCTCTATGTCTCTCTCTATGTATATATATATGTATGTATCTATGTATGTATCTATGTACGTCTCTATGTATGAATTTTCTCTATGTATGTATATATGTCTGACTCTATGTATGTATCTATGTCTGTCTCTATGTATGTATCTATGTATGTCTCTATGTATGTATCTATGTATGTATCTATGTATGTCTCTATGTATGTATCTATGTCTGTCTCAATGTCTGTATGTATGTATGTATGTATGTATGTATGTATGTATGTATATATGTATCTATGTCTGTCTCTATGTCTCTATGTATGTATATCTCTGTCTCTCTCTATGTATATTTCTATGTATGTATCTATGTATGTATCTATGTACGTCTCTATGTATGTATTTTCTCTATGTATGTATATATGTCTGACTCTATGTATGTATCTATGTCTGTCTCTATGTATGTATCTATGTATGTCTCTATGTATGTATCTATGTATGTATCTACGTATGTCTCTATGTCTGTCTCTTTGTATGTATTTTCTATATGTATGTATCTATGTCTGACTCTATGTATGTATGTATGTCTGTCTCTATGTATGTATCTATGTATATTTCTATGTATGTCTCTATGTCTGTATCTATGTATGTCTCTATGTATGTATATATGTACGTCTCTATGTCTGTAGCTATGTCTGTCTCTATGTGTGTATAAATATATGTATCTATGTATGTCTCTATGTTTGTGTCTATGTCCGTCTGTATGTCTGTATCTATATATGTCTCTATGTCTATCTCTATGTATGTATGTATATATGTATATCTCTATGGCTTTCTCTATATCTGTCTCTATGTCTCCATGTATGTATGTAACTATGTCTGTCTATATGTCTCTATGAATGTATAAATGTATGACTCTATGGGTTTCTCTATGTCTGTCTCTATGTATGTTTCTATGTCTGTCTCTATGTATGTATCTATGTCTGTCTCTATGTATCTATGTATGTATGTATGTATGTATGTATCTATGTCTGTCTCTATGTCTCTATGTATGTATATCTCTATGTCTCTCTCTATGTATATATATATGTATGTATCTATGTATGTATCTATGTACGTCTCTATGTATGAATTTTCTCTATGTATGTATATATGTCTGACTCTATGTATGTATCTATGTCTGTCTCTATGTATGTCTCTATGTATGTATCTATGTATGTATCTATGTATGTCTCTATGTATGTATCTATGTCTGTCTCTATGTCTGTATGTATGTATGTATGTATGTATGTATGTATGTATGTATGTATCTATGTCTGTCTCTATGTCTCTATGTATGTATATCTCTGTCTCTCTCTATGTATATATCTATGTATGTATCTATGTACGTCTCTGTGTATGTATTTTCTCTATGTATGTATATATGTCTGACTCTATGTATGTATCTATGTCTGTCTCTATGTATGTATCTATGTATGTCTCTATGTATGTATCTATGTATGTATCTATGTATGTCTCTATGTCTGTCTCTGTGTATGTATTTTCTATATGTATGTATCTATGTCTGACTCTATGTATGTATCTATGTATGTATCTATGTATGTCTGTATGTGTATCTCTGTGTCTGTCTCTATCCATGTATCTATGTAGACAGAGCATTCATTACGAGTTCATACCAGCTTATACCGGTTAGTAGCGTCAATTTTGTAGTGTGCTGAAAAAAATACCAAAGAAACTTCTAGAATAATATTTTACAGGGAAATTTTCCACTCGCTATAACACGACGTCAATGACCATGACGTCACATGATGGGGTTATATTCAAGCGCGAAAGCTCAAAACAATGGATAACCAAAGCACTACCTGTATAACCAACTCACCTCTCGTACAAAATTACTGCGCGTAGCAGTTTATAGTTTAATGATGTCACTGTTGATGATCAAATGATGGAATTACATTACATATGCGCAAGTTCAAAACAAGGTCTAACCAAATCACTACCTGTATAACCAACTCATCTCGCATACAAAATTACTGCGTGTAGCAGTTTAATGATGTCATACATGGTGCGCGCGCTCACGCCCGCAACAAACAAACAAGTCCAGAATGTATGTATCTATACCTGTCCCTACAATCACTGCCCTTGGCATATTATTTTCAAAACAAGGTCTAACCAAACCACTACCTGTATAACCAACTCACCTCGCGCACAAAATGTCTCAAAGAATGTTACATGTTCAGGAATCACTTCACGTCTGCCATTAATAACATACATAGGTATGCAATATGCAAGTAATAAGAGACATTGATAGGCAAAAATTTACAAACAAGGTGAGGGGAAGGTCGTAGATCTGTATGGTGATCAGATATGCCATAATTTGACTTATTTTATTAGTTCTCTCTATCTATTCGTCAGGTTTGGACCTATGTTAAAGTTGTAAATGTATAGGTTAGGAGAGGCCTACACCTAAACAAATGGTCGACAACCTATGCGACATAAGAAAAGACACCATTGCGCATTTAACGACGTCACTGACCTATTAATGACGTCTTTGACCTATTTTTATAGTAAAAAGAGAAAAAAGAAACAAGAGACACGAACTTAAGCTGTATCGATATTTGGTTCACTGAAATCCGCTAGGGGGAATTATTTGTACATCTCTTTCAGTTCGTAACCTTTCCACCAAGGGGCGCCAATTTTCATAAATAAGACGCACCAATTTTGGCAGTATTCCTACATTTAGTCCAAACCTTGTCCGTAGGTGGCACCACTTGTAGTTCACCAGGGGAAAACAGCTCCGAAAGATCCGCTAGGGGGCGCTACTTGTACTGTTTTAGTTCAGAAAAATCCGCTAGTGTGCGCTGCTTGTATTATTATGGTTCCGAAAAATCCGCCATGGGGCGCTACTTGTATTATTTTAGTTCCTTAAAATCCGCTAGGGGTGCTGTTTTAGTTCGCAATCTATCCGCTAGGGGGCGCCACTTGATCTACATCCTGGTACTTGACCTAGTTATGGCGTCTCTTTCCTCTAATCATAATCATTCGGTCCCCGCTAAGGGACAGCTATTACTACTCATATGGGCCATTCTTGTGAAAAGTGTACAGTAACGGTAAAGTAACATGTAAAAATTAAATGTTTAATTTGTTTTTAGCGAGTACTATTATTATTAAATGTGCTATTCACATCAAGCAGCGCAAATTAATCTGATCTATTATTATATTTTTGTTATAATATATTCATGGATAAAAAAACTTATGTTTACTAGAGTGCAGATCTGCTGGTGTCCAAAATTCGTGCATCGCAAAATTCCGTGGCAACATGGTATTGTGTACTTTTTAATAAACCTAAAACATTTACATTGAATGATGACATGCCAGCCAGGTTTACTAACAATCATAGTTGTAGCATTAAAAACAGTCTGTTAACGTACGAATCTCACATGTTTATGTTTCGGTTCAAATAAGTGCGGAAACGGGGACTTTTCAAAAACGGCTGACTGGAATTTGGAAAGGCAAAACCCGTAAACACACATACCCAAATCCCAATAAATTACATCCACGACCACGGTTAATCCTCTTGCTATGGTTTCATATACTGATATTTTAGTGTGCATTTTCGTTTATTGCATGTCAAATACTGGACAATGCAGTTTTACTAACTAGAAAGGCGAGACCCTTGCCTAGGGCTAGGCTAGTTACTGTAGTAGAGGCTCGACAGACTCAGACTCGGTGACAGCCCCAGCGGCAGCTGACACTTACTGCAGCCGTCCGCGGCGGCGGATGTTATAATTCTACTTAAGCCATTGCTTGAATCAACTCACCTCGGAATCTGACATGTCAACTGTGTGTGTGACGTCAATGGTCTTTGTGTGGTTCAGTGCGCGTGCATATGTATATTCATTATACTCGGGCTACAGAATTAATCATCCACGTGGCAACAAGCTCAACATAATTCCCGTAAACACAACTGTTTATCGGCTTTTTGCGCAGATAACACCAAAATTATGCATAAACATGCAAGACATATGTAGCAGAGAAAGTACTTATGGGAAATTAATACGATTTGATACGGTACATCTCGAAAGTATATTAGCTTACAAAGAATCCATTTAAATCATAATTAGTGTTAACAATAACACGAAATTAGCATTAACGTGATCAACAAATTGAAATGGTTTTTACATCATCGAGTTTAAAGTTTACAAAATTTGTCATAATTAGTGTCAAGCTGACTTCCTCATCGGAGAAAATAAAAGAGATTGAGCAAAAACGGAATCTTAATATATGTTTAGCTCCACGAATACATCATCAAAATCAAGCGTTAATTGGTGACCAAACGTCAGTGTTTTAAAGGATTATGTTCTGTGAGCTTAAAGGCCATATCCTGGGAGACAAAAATGCTAATAAGTATAAAAATATGCATGTACATATGTGTTCTGCAATATAATGACAACCGCGAAACCACACATTTGCTGAAACATTTCTAAAATTGACATTAAACGGGACCTGTCTTGGTGCAGGCTTAGAAAAGTCTGTTTTCCGGAAATGCCGCGAGGGGCAGAATCGTGACGTTAGTTGTGGAAAACATTCCCGGGATGGCAAGCGTTCTCGGCGGCTGGATTTCTTTGGTGGATGTTTGAACTGATATACATTCGTTCACATATAGAAATGGTGAACAAATGTGTTGTTGGAAACTGCAACAATTCGAATCTGACTGGCCATTATGTGCACAAATTTCCCAAAGAGCCAGTTATTCGGCAGAAATGGGACCGTTTTGTTCGAAACGGCAGGGCCGGCTGGACGCATGCTACGGCAACTAGCATTATTTGTGGTTCGCATTTCGTTGCGTCTGACGACTTCGAAGGCTTCGTACACTGGAAGATGGGTTTCAGGCGTAAGTCAGATGTAAAGAAATATGCCGTTCCTTCGAAGAACACAACAGAGGCAAAGCCGAAGGCGAATCGGTTACCGGCGAATCTGCGCAAGTGGGCCCGATCAGTTGTCGAAGCTTCTTCACTGGTTCGTGTCTATACGGTGCCACGACGGCTGACTAACATCAACATTGTCGATCTCGGCAATGGCATCCTCACTGTCACCGAAATATATATGATCAAACGTTTCGTGATCCGCGTCAAAATTGATATCGCTTTCTGAACTACTCGAGTAAGCCGCCATTTGTATCGAGTTGTTTACATGACTCCGTGCCACTGCGCAAGGCCGCTGGCGTGAAGCCGCTGCACTAACTGACGGCGGAACCACGACTGACGTCACGTTTCAGCAACAAATGCAAACCCGGCATCGCTCGGAAGTTTCCGTAAAATGGCAAATTTAAAGGCTCTTTTTATGTCGTATGCTCATATACGATATTTAAACATTTTGACAATATCATCATTTGAAAGGGTATCAACCATTTGTTATTAAGGGACAGAGCACATTTTATCCCAGGATATGGCCTTTAATAGTGTAACAGATATCTTGCTGACACATATGTATTACATTAAAAACAATCCAAATGAATCGATTAATTGATTACATATTTTAATATTTAGTCCGGTAATGCATAAATATGTTTCTAAACTTCACCGAATAATAAATCTTTTAATAGATCAGATCTTAAGATATGCGAATCTTCTTTTTCCATCGCGCTTTACCTAGTATTGTATTAATGGGCAAACAAATAATAAGAATAGTTTGTTTTAAACAAATATATCATAATTAACGTTATAAATATAGTTTTCATTAAAACGACACGATTGACATGGTATATTTTAAATAACCCCGTCGATGGCGTCATTCCACCAAAAATAATATCATATTACTATTAGATTTGCAGAGTTAAATATATAAACCGACAAATATATATTGACAACGCACGATTACAATAAAAATATCATTAAGTTTATAATATAGCTGGAGACAACGAGTGCTCACATAAACTGCCCCAGTGATACGTCTGCGTTTTATTTTCCAAGCAAGACTTCCGGTAAATATATGTCCTCTAACAAAATATTTAGTTTAGTCCTAAAAAGTTCATCAGATCTTAAATAAAACCACTAGTTTTCATTCATTAGCTTATTACATGATGGTAAGCATACACGAACATATACGAACACACACGAACATACGCATTCATACACACAACTGTACATACATATATACATACTTATAATTAAAACGCTCATTCGCAATATGTAACACAGTCAGCGTCATTCTGTCCCTATCAGTACGGACTAACAATGAATGGCAAATAATTACCAGTGCTTCTGGTTGTCGTTTCTTTGAAGAATAACCGTCTTCTGACACAACAGTACAAACTCATACAGTTATAGGAGATACCCAGTTAAAGGATGCTACTTTAAATACCATATATTATTGTGAACCGTTCCTTGTTTACATCTACGGGATAGTTGAATTGGCGTGGTAGCACACGCATAATATTAACGTTAATAAACGAAGTTACCTCGGAGTCACTCATGGTAGAGCAGTTCATTAACGCACAATACACAGGGAAATTAGGTGGTCACATCTATTCCAACATTTACTTGTTCTAGGACTGTGCATTATCATATATACGTGATGCTTCAAGTGCAATTTAAACATGTTGATTGCGCGGGATGCGGGAAAGTTACGTTGACTCAAAAGGTCGTCCTCATTTACAGACACTAAAGTGCTCACCCCTATGATAGCGCTACATAGAGTAGCTTGGGGCATTACGGTCACGTTTTTCTGGAAATCGTCTCCTCTGACAATCCTTTTGCTAAATCTCTTATCTACTGAATGCATCGAATTTACACAGGCGCAGAACGTTTTTTGATACAGGTTGTTCAAACATCGCCACACGTCAATTACTTGGCCACTATATATTTCGTTGATGTACCCACATTATTGGAAACAAGTTGTTGGCAAAATAGTTAATTTCAGAAAGAAACAAACGTCCAAGACACGTGTTAAAGGTTGCGTTTAGTTGTGGCGCCCTGTATCCCTGCAAGTACATCAATGCGTTCATTATCCTAACCATGTTTTATTCAAACATCACTAAATTCTTACAAGAGTACTAACAAACATTTTCCATGTAGAATATACGGATATAACATATAAAATACCAATGATAAAAGTAGCTTCTTATCAGAATATTTCACGTAAGCCTACGATTAGTTTAAGCTGTCTTGCATTGTGCAAACGTCGGAATAGTTCGTTATATTACAGCTGACAAGTGCAAGACCGTCGATAATGATAGCATGTCAGTCCTTGTAGACAATTTCAACAAATGGCACTTCTGTTAGGTGGCCAGTTTTAATTTGTATGGCTACAAATTAACTAGTTCGGACCATTGCGGCCGCTGCATATTTCTAGAGTCACACTCTGCTATGATATTCTTAGTCACAATCGGGCTATATTTAAGTAGATTCTCAATTGTTCTTGTTGTCTCTGTCAGTGTATGAATGTCACTGTAATAAACAGGTGCTAGATGCCTAATTGGTAGAAGTGTGTGGATAACCTGCTTCCAACCGTGGCCAACGTTTCACAAAAAAGGACTGCGTTAGGGGGTGGGTGGAATCAAAATGTCCCCTGCTTGCCCATTAATGCGTATTCCGCCATCCAAGTATAATGTATACATACTTACTTACTTATGCCTGTCTTGCTCTTACTTGAGCATAGGCCGCCAACAACTGCTCTCCAGCGTCTCCTGTTCTGGGCCATTTTCTCCAGTTGTTTCCAGGTGTAGCCCATCCTGCTGGTGTCTGCTTCAAGTTGTCGGCGCATGGTGTTTCGTGGTTGGCCTCTTTTCCTCTTTCCCCGAGGGTTCCAGGACAGCATTTCTTTGGTGTGGTTTGCGTCATGTTTCCGGAGTGTGTTTTTGATATAACTTGTGAAACCATGTAGGCTATGTGTATCAATTTTATCAATGATAATCCTTGGAGTTGTTAACTTGTTAACTGCTTCTTTTATGTTGTGTCGAATATGTTTTTGGCATATTCATGATTGAATCTTAGAATAAAAAGAGTATTTATTCATCGTGTGTCATGTTGATGGATTTTAAAGTTGCGTAAATAATCTAGATCTAGCAGAAACATTCAAGTAGATCGGGATTGACTAATTTATAGTAAAATTTCAGTTGTTGCATTTTATAAATATCACCCTGTTTGGGGAATTTTAGTTTTTGAAAAATCGGATTTGTATGTGCATTATATTTACTCACAGATTTTATTCTCATTGTTTGTTTTTGTAAATTAAAAACTCGATGTGCTTGATGACCCTATAACAAAATACCATAATTAATATAAGGAGGAATGAGGGACGTGTACATAGTAGATAGTAAGTTTTGTGGTAAAACGTGTTCCAGTTTATTCAATATTCCATTTGTTTTATTTATTTTGTTAGCTATTTTATTGGTATGACTTTGCCAGTTTAGATGACTATTTAATATTGTTCCAAACAAATTAAAATCACTTACAGCGTATTGCTTACGATTAAGTAAATCACTTTTGCAGAGATCTAGAGCTTTGTCGTTTAGTCCGTAGTAGTTTAATTTATGTAATAGTATACCGTGGTCGATGGTATTAAAAGCTTTTGATAGGTCAATATAGATATTCATAGGCGTTTTGAAAGTATCAATGTCTTGTGTAATTCGATCTATTATTCCCAGGGTTGCCAGTTCAGTGGAATGTTTTTTCTAAATCCATTTTTGGCTATTGTAGTATAGTTTTTTGGACTGGAAATATTCGTGTAATAGATCAAACATAGTTCTTTCAAATATTTATGAAATAGCTGGTAGGATAGGAATTGGGCGATAATTTTCAAATATTGAGTTATTGCCTTTTTTAAAAAGGGGAACAACTTTGGCTATTTTTAATTTGTATAGAAATATACCAGTCATTATTGATTGATTGATAATTAAAGTGACCGCTTCACAGATTTCGTTTTTACAGCTTTTAATAATTTTGTTGATATATTATCTTTCTAACATCTGGACTTTGAATTTAAGTGACCAATTATAGTTATTGTAGTGTCCACATCTATTGTTTTAAAATTGAAAGCGTATGTACTTGGATTGTTTAAATAATCTTTGTAAGATTTGTTACTTATTTGAGATGCAATGGTACAACCTGTATTCGTAAAAAACGAAATAAACTGATTGGTTATGATTTGTTTATTATATATATATATATCTTTTAATTTTAAAAAATCAGGAAACTGGTCTGAATTTGATTTTGTTTTAATAATTTTTTAAATAATTTTATTATAAACCATGTTTGTTTTATATCATGTTTATACTTTTCAAAACTGGACTGATAGTGCATTTGTTTGGCTATTCGAATATTTCATTTTAGAATTCCATTGTAAGTATGCAAATTAGTTTTGTGTATAACATATTGTTCTGTGTTTGCAGGTGTTTGTTTCAATTTTGAATATAATTTATCTCTAAATTTAATTGACTTTATGATTCCTAGAGTAATCCAGGGCGTTTTCTTATATGTATATTTGTTAAATTGTCATATCTTAGTGGGTACGAATTTGTTTATAGCATTGGTAACAATTTCTTCAAATGTGTTGTAGATATCATTTAGATCTGCATATACGTCACTATATAGCTTATTGCAAATATTTGAGTGTATTAATTTAAATTTATTAACTGTTTTGTTTAATTTGTATAAACTTGGGCGTTGGAGTGTTAACAGTTTGATGGTGATTACATATGTTGCTTATTAATATACCAGCAGAGGATTTGAAAAACTCTTTCGACAAGTTACACAGAAAAATATCTATGAATGTGCCATGGTCGTTTGAAAGTTTAGTTGGTAAAGTAATTTTGGAAAAAAATCGATGTGAAGCGATTGTGTCAAAATCATTTCACTTTTAAATTTGTTCAGTTTCACTAATTTAATAGCAAAGTCATCAATAAATGTTCGGTAGTTTTCATTGACGTCTCTGGGGGGTCTATATATGTATATATATTTCCAAGAATAATGGGTTTTTTCATATTGTTGCATGTTATTTCGAAAAAGTGTCCTTCCCAAATGTTAAAGTTATCATATATGTTTATTGTTTTGTATCTATGTTTATTACTTAAATATATCGCTAAACCAGCACTTGAACTACATATTTTGCCTTGACATATCTATAACCATCTATATGAAATAATGATGTATCAGATTCATCAGCATGTCAGGTTTCTTGTAAACAAAAAGCACTTATTTCCAACCCATTGTTTCTAAATGTTTCTATCGTTTTCTTAATTTCATCAAATTTTGCATTTAGACTCTGGCAATTTAGATTTAACACAAACAGGTATCATAATTTCTCTGTAGATAATGAGTCAATTGTTCATCTTCAGAATAAGGCGAATGATTAGTAATTTCTATTTCATAATCTTCTCTATCATCATTGTTTCCGCTTCTAAATCCATTTGGAGGGACTAAATAATAGCTGAACAATGAAAGTTGTTAATCATATGATCGCTTTTGAGTTTCGGGGGAACATGGAAATTGAACTAGTAACCGGAACGATAACATAAAGTACAATTTAACAAAATTGTCATCCAGATAAAAACGCTCACGTACATGGATAGTGAAAAGCCATTAACGTAGTGAGAGTTCAATATTTGTATGTTTACGTGTAATACGACCTCCTGATTCACGTATTTGCATAATATACACACAATTTGTTCCATCAATTTACAATCTACTGTGATAATGATTACTTCCACTTCCTAATAGCTAACATACACTATTCCGTCAGTATTGTTGTTTTGTGGTCGTTTATTTAGCAACATGCTTCCTGATTTCAATACAACAATAAATAGGGCGGAGGTGTCTAGAAATACAACTATTTTATATATATATATATATATATATATATAGGTAACATTACATTGCATGCTCATATATAATGCATATTTAAAACTAAAAGATCTCAAATATAATGCTTAATTTAGACTAAAAGATCTGTGTTAATGTTAATGTATACAATGTTTTAAACGTTACTGTGAACAATTACAGTATGACACAATTACTAATCGGGAAACGCGCCTATTCAACCAAGAAAATGTTCATTTATGTATATTGGTATATGACCTCCTGCCGTGTATAACGAAAATCCTTTACAAAACGTTGCATTTAGCAATTCGACATCTACGCGAATAATTTTCTCCACGTACCTCTAATAGGATGCAACACAAAGACTGTTCAGTATTATACGTAGATATTGTTCCTTCAAAGGCATGCAACTCTCTGACACAAGCAACGCTGCTCGTGTATATGTACACACGCATTTAAATAATAACTTATATTTAGAAACACCGCTTGTTTGCGACATTAACATAATTAATTAAGTTGAGAGGATTGGCCGCTGCATGATATTAGCAATAGCAACGGAAGTTGTTGAATATGGTGGTGGGGTAAGTTGTTGAATGAGAGCATATGGGGCAAAACATGTTCCAGTCTCCGTAAAAAGAAGAAGAAGAAAAAGAAGAAGACGAGGATTAAGAAAAAGAAGAAGACGAAGATGAAGAAGAAGAAGAATAGAAGAAGAAGATGTTTATTTGGTTAACCCCAAATTCATAATTCATATGTGCTACATCGATTGTGGTTTGAGACTAAATAGGCAAAATGTACACATGTGTGGGTATATATATATTATATATATATATATATATATATGTATATATAAGCTTATAAACGCATAGTATATGTATATATACATATATATTATCCGCCTACAAATTACGTTGAACAGGTAAATAGGTAGGCACATCAAAATTATTATATAATATGCTGATGTCTCCCCAGCCTACATATGGGGTGGGGGATTTCCCTTGGTTCCGATGCTAATGTATTAACAGAATAATCGTTTACACAAAAACAGATGAAGCAAATATATTATCACAGTTTACCCATATCATGCAGTTTGTAAAGTTTTCATATCATGTAGTTGACAACTTACAACATTGTCAGGGATAACAAACAAAGGTGGTGGTGTGGCCATTTATATTAAGAAAGAGCTTTACGGCCGAATATGTGAAACCAAGTTGATTGTAGTTGAAGATGTGTTTGAATGCGCATCTGTTGAATCTAGAATTAACAGAAACAAGACTGCAAACATAGATTTGTTTAAATACGACAATCATAGTGCCACGAAACAATTTATTGATTTGATGTATAGTCTTGATCTCTACCCTTTAATTAGAAGACCAAGTAGAATTACTTCTACCTCTGCAAACTTGATAAACAATATCTTCACTTTAGAACTTGAATGCAAGATTGACAGTGGACTGTTAGTAACTGATTTTGCCATCATCTCCCTATATTTGCTTTGTGCAAATGTAATATAAAAAAGTATAAGTAGTTCTTCAAACGTAACATTAGTCATGAAAACATCAACGAATAATGACGATGTTAATCAAGCATATGACTATTTTCTACAGACGTTTTCAAAAAATGTACAATAAACAATGTCCACTAAAAATTAGCAAGCCTAAAGTGGTTAAGTTGAATTTGAAAAACACATTGTTTACCAAAGGACTGAAGAATGCACGTATAAAGAAAAACACAATTATTTAAAACAGTCTATCGTGTAAATCAATTAATTCCGAAATCATGTATAAAACATGTAAAATAAGTTAAATAGTATTCTAAGATCTGTTCAAACAGTACTTTAACAGTCTTCTTGAAGAGAAAAGAAATTATATTGCTGGTACCAGGAAAATATAAAAACATGTAATGGAACAACTCATTCAGGGAACCACTTCCCCGACCTTCTTGTTAATATTGGTGTAACTGCCAGTAATAAAAAGGATATGGCAGATATGTTCAATAATTTTTTTAATAACTTACGCCCGAAATTATCATACCTGTACTTACAAATGTTTCAATTTATGACTATTTAAACAATATAAATAAACATAATTTATTTTTAACTCCAGTTAACGGAGAGGAGGTAATCGGAGTTGTAAAACAATGGGAAATTAAACATAAACTAATTATGAAGATGTAAGTATGAATTTGATCAAAAAGGTTATTGATTGTATTGTAAAATCTATTTCTTGTATTTGTAACCTACCTTTTAGCACTGAAATATTCCCGGAAAAATGAAAATTGCAAAACTTGTCCCACTTTTCAAGTCTGGGGATAAGTATGCCTGCACTAACTATATACATATTTCATTGCTGCCACAATTCTCTAAAACTTTAGAAAAACTATTTAATTCTCGCTTAGATAGTTTTATTACTAAACACAATTTGTTGAGCCCAAGTCAATATGGATTTATTCAAAATATGTCAACAGTTCATGCATTAGTAGATATGATTGATAGAATAAGCCAAACGTTAGATGGAAAAAATGTGCTGTACGTGTCTTCGTAGATTTTAAAAAGCATTCGACACGGTTGATCACCAAGTATTATGTAAAAAAAAAAGAATTTTGTGGAATCCTCGGAACTGGTTAAACAGTTCTAGAAAACAGAAGACAAGTTGTGTCAATTGATGAATGTAAGTCTGCTGTACACAATATATCATGTGGATTGCCGCAAGGTTCGATTTTAGGCCCCAAGCTATTTATATTATACGTTAATGATATGTGTAACATATCTAAGCTTGTAAAATATATACTCTTTGCAGATGATACGAAAAGTTACAGTGCAGATAGCGATATCAAAAGACTGAGTGATACAATGTGCAGCGTACAAGACACAAAGTCTACTTGGTTTGCAGTTAACATTAAACATTTCTAAAACAAATTATGTGTTATTTGAAAATCGTATGCTTAACAGGGATGTCGTTATAAATATAAGGAATGTTAACATTAAAAGAGTACGTGTTATAAATGTTTTGGGGGTGTATGTTTATGACTTACTTAATTGGAATGTTCATGTTTAACAAGACGAGATTTAACAAGATTGCCACCCAGAGAATTAACTCTAGGTGGCAGGTGGACAAGGAAGCCCTTTGGGTTATCGAAAGTCCGACACTTTTATCTATGTGTATCCCGCCCTACTGAGGTATGTGTCGATTTAATTTTAAACATATTCACGCTACTAGCACCCACACAATCAGCAGATAATATGTTCCATTCATTCACAGTCCTTTGTGAAAATTAGAACTTTCTTATATTTAATCTACACTGCTCCTTTGCTAATGTAACTTCATGTCCTCTAGTCCTTCTATCTTTCTTAACTGAGAAACAAATATTTCTATCAATGTTTTCATAACCATTCATTATTGTAAACACTTCTATCTGATCTCCTCTCAATCTCCTGGTCTCTAGTGTTGTTAAGCCGCATTTTTTAGGCGTATTTCGTAACTAAGATCCCTCAGTTTTGGTATAATTTTAGTTGCTCTCCTCTGTACTCTTTCTAGCATATCTAAGTCCTTCCTGCGATATGGCCTCCACGCTTGAATACAATATTCTAAATGAGGCCTAACTATTGCTTTGTACAGTGGTATTATTAGCTCTTTTTCCTTATACGTTATGTTTCGCTTAATTAATCCAAGGATTTGATTTCCCTTTGAAGCTGTAATTCCGCATTGCTCTGAAACGTTCATATCAGCACTAATGGTTAACCCTAAATCCTTTTCTTTTACAGTAGTACTTAGTACAGTACCCCGCATTGTTTATTCTACCTCTTCGTTTCCATGTCTTGCGTGGAGGCATTTACATTTCCCAAAATTGAACAGCATTTGCCACTTTTCATACCATTTGATCAACCTGTCAAGATCATCTTGTAAATGCTGTCTGTCTCTACATCACTTTTAATTCTTCTAAACAGTTTTGTATCCGCAAATTTCAACACGTTGCTTGTTATTTCATCACCCAAATCGTTGATATATATTAAAAATAATATAAGTCCTAGTACTGATCCCTGTGGTACCCCACTCAATATCGATTTCCAGTTTGAAGCCTCCCCATCAACTACTACACGTTGTCTTCTGTCAATCAGCCATTTTTCTATCCAGTTTATTATACCATTGCCTATGCCGTGGGCCTTTAGTTTAAGCAGTAATCTTTGATTTAATGTTAAAAACGTAAAATACAAGTTTTCCAAATATACAGCTATAATGTATAGATGTAGTCATCTGCTTAACAAAAACAGTATGTATATTCTATATTGTTCACTGTCTTTGCCTTATTTATCATACTGTGTAGAAATATGGAGTAATGCATACCCGAAAAATATTAATGGTATTTTCTTACTATAAAAATAGAGTTATTTGCATTATATAAGGTGGATTTGGATCTCACGAATGCACTTTTTCAACAATTACATATCGTAAAATGTCTAGACATTATAGAACCGAAAACGTTATTATTTATGTACAAAGCTTACTACTGCTGTTTACCATCAAACATTCAATGTATATTTGTTATGCGGCAACGTCGTACTCGTTGAGAGCTAATCATGATTTAGAACGGCTCCGCGTTCATTCCACAATGGGATCGATGCGTCCCTGTGTCTACGGAGTGCGGTAGTGGAATTCTCTGAGTAATGGCATAATTAATATAATTACATTTGAATCTGTATACAAAAAAAGTATATTTTACAAATATCTTACTGTATAAGTGTTAACGTATTGAACCATGCTATGTAATATACAATAATCTGCGTATCGTGCATCACAATAAATACATTGAGTGGGTGCACAATATGTATTGGTTTTAGTGTTTGAAAAAGGAAAAAAGCACACGTGTGGGAAACCTAATAATTTACCTTAATATGATTGCCAGGGGTAAACGCACATAAAACTTCGTGTTTACCCCCTTCAAAAAATATATACACCCTTGTGTGTGTATATCGTATTTTGTAGATTATGTATAATTATATCGCATCAAATATATGGAGGTGTATATGGTTATGTATGTGTATACATACACTGTTGTCTTTTCCTATAAATTGTTGCCAATGTTAGAGTAAACGAATCATTCATTCATTAAAAAAATCATAAAAGCCCGTTATGCCCACATTTTCGAAATGTTCATATTCATCGACATGAACCAGTCTATATTATCTCAAATACGCTTTTAAGGCATGTAGGATTCGTTTTGTGCCAATTATCACAACAAAATGTTTTTTTTAATGCCGTTTTCTTCTACATTAAACATGTTACAAGACTGTGTTATAGCACTTAATCGTGTAAGCGTTTAGAGCAACTATTTCAAGCAATCAAACCGGTTTTGCTCTTTAGAATTCATTTAGCTCATTATCAGATCTTCCATACGGAAAACGCAACGGGGACGCGCTATTGAGACATATGTGCCGGTGTATCACGGACAATAGTGTTCTCGGTGATACACCGGCGGCATTTTAAAAAAAAAGCTCCTTCAATTTAACTATGTGATTCTACTTAATGGTGGAGTTTCCTTATAAGCTCATTGTCTATAAAAGTGTTCAGCTGGCATGGTGTCCTTCGTGTGGGCCTCTCGGTGTTGAACAAATCTTCGTAATGTGTGTGTTCTTACAATTTACAAATATCAACAAGTAGGCTACATTGTTAATTGGAAGGAGTGTCCTACGTTATTGTTCAAACACACTAGACAGCCGACAGACGTGTCACAACACTTATCTCCGCTTTGTTGACCATTGCATCAAATAATACGCCAATTAGGCAGATTAAATAAGTTCAAACATCCAAGAATGGATAATCAGCAACATCATTATCTTAATTATATAATCTAATGACAAGGACATCTTGAATAGCGCTAATACCAGGCCAATAATACGCTCATACACCAATTTATATTATAAAATCAATATCATAGCCGTCATAGAACAAAAAATATAATAAATATTGTAACGTCCAGAAGACCAGTAAGACCAAATTCATATGCGTGCGTGGGTGAGTGCCATCATGTTTATATATGTTTGTGCATGTGTGCGTGTGTGCGTGTGTGTACGCGCGTACATATGTTTATATACATGTGTATTTGCGTGTGTGTGTGTGTGTGTGTGTGTGTGCATTCGTGCGTGCGTGCAAGCATGCACATGTGTGTAATAATCAATTCACCCATATTCCTTTGAGTAGAATGGAAGGGACATTAATAACAAATATTATGCCGATTTAATTATTTACTTTTCATCACATATCGAATAAACTGTTTTCTTTGAAGTATGACTATCGGTTGTTAGTTGCCCGTATTTGGGATTTTTTGGTAGGTTAATACTGATTGCTTACGGGAATGCATACGTCCATGTACCCATTAAGGTCAACGGACATTACCGGAATTAGAAACCATTTCTACTGTAGAATGTACATCAAACTTTATTGGTATCAATACAAAACGCCCAGAACACATTGTACTGATACATATTCAATCATAAAGTAAATCTAATTTCACAAAATTACGATCGACTTAACTGGTCAATATAATGAATCAAGCACTCAAATGTGTGGTAGCAATATCACAAGTACATGTTTGTATTTCTAGAATGTAGCATCTGCATTAATAATTCATTAATGATATTACATAACCTATCAACAACATAATACTACTATGCATGGGTAAATCCAACTAAAACATATTCAATCTATAAACAATAAGTCAGTAATAGCATTTTAGGAGTGACAGACAAATTAATCAAAAGCACATACACATTGTCCTCTGTGTACAATACGACTAGGCAACTGTTCTTTTTGACGAGCAGCAACAATCTGGTTAGATTGCCAGCGGATGAGTGGCAGTGTAATGGACATGCAAATGTAAAGGGTATGTGTGATTACTTTTACTAAAGATGTCAAATGATAGTCAATGTTTGTCATCTCCTACGTGAGAACATTGCTTGGTTTTATGGTTCACTTGTATTGAGGTCTGCTGTACACGCATTTGTGTAATTCAAGCCAGCGTCGTATCTCTCTTGTCTTTTTCTTATATTCAATATTTGCCTTCGTCTTCGTCTGAAACATTTGGAATTGTAAATAAAATACATCAGGTCATGTTTAATTAAACCGAAATGCCAAAATGCAAGGCCCGCCACGTTTAAATGATAAGTTGCAGGTAGAACAATTACAAATTTGTCGAAATAATAAAGATGTTATATCGCTATTTTACATTTTGCCACCGTATGTGGTATGTGCGTGCGTGCGTGCGTGAGTGCGTGTGTGCGTGTGTCAGTGTGTGTGCGTTTGTCAGTGTGTGTGCGTGTGTCAGCGTGCGCATAGTGTGTTGTGTGTGATGGGTGGTGCTTGATGCGTGGTGCGTCGTGCGTCATGTGTTGGGCGTGCGCATGGTGTGTTGTGTGTGGTGCGTGGTGCGTGGTGCGTGGTGCGTGGTGCGTGGTGTGTGGTGTGTGGTGTGTGGTGTGTGGTGTGTGGTGCATGGTGTGTTGCATGTGTTTGCGCACGTATTCGTGATGGTGTACTTGCTTACGTGCATGTTTATGAGTGTCTAAATATGCGTGCCGTACGCAATATGGCGAGGCTACAATAAACACATCATCTCACCTGGTAATTGTGAATCCGATACAGGCGACGACACTGATGAGGAAAAGGACTATGCCTATCACGGTGATGGAAACTACAAGAGAAACAAAATAACTTAAATTACGACGAATTCCAGATGGGTAACTACACTGACCCACCTGTCATCACCTTCACCTGAGGGCTGACACTGAGTAACTACACTGAGTCACCTGATATCACCTGAGTGTTGACATTGAGTAACTACACTGACTCATCTGACACCACCTGAGGGTTGACACTGACTAACTAAACCTACTCACCTAACAGCAACTGAGGATTGACACTGAGTAACTACACCGACTCACCTGACACCACCTGATGTTGACACCGAGTAACTACACTGACTCACCTGACATCACCTGAGGGTTGACACTGAGTAACTATACTTATTCACCTGACACCACCTGAGGGTTGACACTGAGTAACTAAACCGACTCACCTGACAGCAACTTGAGGGTTGACTCTAAGTAACTACACCGATTCACGTAACATCACCTGAGGGTTGACACTGAAAAACTACACCGACCCACATGACATCACCTGACTGTTGACAATGAATAGCTACACCGACTCACTTGAGATCACCTGAGGGTTGAGACCGAGAGACGTTTCGGATGAGACAGTCGGCGTTGTCACCCGGTAGACGTTAGTGTCTCTGTTTAAGTCCATTGCTGATTCTGACACCCTTTCCTCTCCGCCGTTTACTTCCGTTGTTCTAATGTTGTCATTTCGCGCAGCTGAAGTGTTTCCGAAGTCATTTGAAATATTAGTGACATAGAGTAACGACGTTGTTCTAGTCGTTCCACCAGTACTTCCTGAAGGTGTCTGCGATACAGGCGCTATTGTGATATGCAAAGTACTGACACCCCTTTGTTTTGTTGACTTTGATTCCACCGTCATCGACGACATTGTGGTCGCTGGAGATGTAACCGCGGATATCGTGAATTCTTTAGGTTGCTTTTGTGTTGTTATTGTTAAATTAGTCGTCGTCGATTTCGTAATTAATGTTGATAATTTGTGATTGTCTGGTAATTCAGTAGTAATGGGTGTGGGACTTTGTGTTGTTACCGTGTTTCTTGTTGTTGTTGACATTGAAGTTCCTGGTGTTTCCGTAGTAACAGCTCTCACTGTCGAAGTTAACGCAGCTAGTGTTGTAGTTTGTTTATTGCTTGGACTTCCTGTATCAGTTGATGGTTTCTTAGTAGATACATCAGCCGAAGTTGGCGTCGTGAATTCTGTTAGTGGCTTCTGTGAAGTAGTTTCTCTCATTATCGATGGTTGTTTGGGAGTTGTTGTCGATATGGTGAAAGTCATTGAAGTCGCTGTGGGGGTCATTTTCATAGTAGTAGTTGTTGTTTTTGTTGTTGGTGGCGGTGGTGATGGTGATGGTTTTGTTGTCGTAGTTTCTTTCTTCGTTGTAGTCTTCGGTGTTGTTCTCTTTGTAGTAGTTGTTTGTATGTTTCGGTATTGACATTCACCAGATATTGTTGTCGCCAAGGGCGTTGCTGCAAGAAATAACGAATGGTTGTTTTGAGTGTCACGCAATAATCGTTTTTCACCTACATAATGGCAGCCTTGATCAAATAACTGTCAATTAGTTTATTGAACTTTTGGAACGGTCTTTGGAAGGATGCGTTATTTCGTTTTCACAACCAATTAACTCTTGTCAATACAGTTGTTTAAACGTATTATACTGCGTTATTTTGTTTTAAAACACAATAATCTTAGGCAGTTATTTTAATACTCGCGATTGTTCTTTGTAATCGAAAGATACTGATCACGGGGGTCAGGCTGATTACATGGGAGATCGTGGAAAAAGTATATATTACCACCAATACGCAAATTCAAATACACACGCACTCGCACACACACTCGCACAAACGCACACGCACACACAAACACACATATGCATGCACGCACGCACACACTCACAAAAAACAATCGCCTATCATAGACACACGCACGCATGCGTACATGCACACACATATACGCGCGCGCACGCACATACCCTCACAATGCCACAGATAAATAATTGTTAACATGAATTTTGTAAACAATTTTATGACGTCCCAAATGTTCATTACTTCTTTCGGATACTCACGGGTTAAGTTTATTCCCGGCGATCCGTCAAGCGCGATCTGCACCATGATACATATGAAAAGAAGACAGGCTTTGCGACCTCTAGCTTTGTTTCCAATGACACATTCAGTTTTCTTCAAATGCGATGTGTTGCCTACTCCAGTGATGTTCACGCAGACATGCAGAAGAGAACCTGTGCGCTTGGCGATGGCGTTAAACGTAAAAGTCCAGCGTGGTGACCAGACGCTGCAGTGGCATGTATTCGAAGCTGTCGTGCTCAGCGTGATGGTCATATCGTCGATATGTGTAAACCGTCCCTTGCAGGTGGACAGTTGACTGGCTGGAATATATAGTCGACATATTTTTGTGACCGGTATCAATTATTACCACATAGAACAAAAGATTAGCGAGTAATGGCAACGCTAAATATATTTAGTATACGTTTCCTTTATCTTTTTTTTTTACAAACAAAGGAAATATGACACAAACTTTACTTTTAAATGCAAATGTAACATCAAGGCAACGTGTAGAATGACGTACTAACCGTAGGCCACTTCCAGGCAAAGCAGCAACAAAACCATGTCCATTCGGCTTATTTCCGTCATGCTTCTAAGAAGTCGTTCAACTCTAAATAATTGGAAATAAATTAAACAGACTATATATAATTATATATATGTATATAGTTCACTCCTGTTTTAGCGTTCTTCTATAACAGGGATATATTATTTAGTCCGTTTTATCGTTGAGCCGCCTCGCATTAAATTGACTATGCAATCGTGGTATTTGTGTAGTGTGGTTTGGGAAGAGTAAAAGGAAATCTTGTGAGTAGTCAGATGATGAAGCACAAGGCTGCGCGACGAACATGTAGAACATTAAACAATTACGAATTATTGACAATGGTTCATATCATTACATTAACGTGCGACTGTGGTGTCGAAGCAATGATAAGTATATCATTAGCGATACAAATTATTCATTCTAAACATTTTGTTTACACAAATTAATTCACTTATTATATTATTTTACTTTAATATGCTATGAAGTACAGCTGTGGTGCTTTTCTAAGAAAGAGATAGATAAACGATTGTGTTATGGCAGTATCAAGTTGTGCTTCTAATAAACTGTGCATCTATCTCACTGACGTTCCTATAAGCATATCCAAAATAATTGTTTCCGAGTCAATTATTTCATCGTGTTTTCAATATGTCTTCAACATTACTTATTGCGATCTCGTCACATTACATCATCGTACAGTTCTTCGTTTAAAGATTTGCTTCTTTTTTCTAACATTTCGTTTAACATCTTTACTATTCTCAATTTACCCGATGGTTTTGACTTGTCGATCGTTTATTTTCTCTGCTAGTGTATATTCTCTCAGAGCCTTCACAACGTCCTTATTATGTATTTCCAACCTTGTCTTGAATAGTATGCAGTGGCGTAACGAGGCCAAGTCCTGCTGCAAGAGTTAAATTGACACCCCCCCCCCAAATTGAGTTCTGTAATTGAATATATATCGCTAATGATATATATCATTGCTCGGACACCACAGTTAAACGTTAATGTAATAATACGAAATATTGTCAATACTTTAGAATTGTTTATTCATGTTCGTCATGCAATCTCGTGCTTCATCATCTGACTAGTTATAAGACTTCCTTAATATTCTCTTAAATGATAAACATGCTCATGACGTTTTGTGGGAATATATAACTGTATACTCGAAGGCACCCTAAGAGGCAATACAAACTATGTAAACGTTACGATTAAATGACAGCAACACACGGACACATTCTCTCGTACATACCTCCAGAGATGCGACGCAAGACACGCAGTGACTTTAATTCAGTTGTACTTCTATGCACCGATTCTCCGATGTTAACTGTCAGTTGAAACATAATTAGTCAATGGAGTAGGTTGATATGTAGGGTACACATTTGAATAAGATATTTATAAACCTTATTTACGACATTAACATGGCTAACTAAGTTACTAGGAGTGGCGGCTGCATGCAATTAGCATAAACAATTAAATATAAATTTAGCTGACTTTAAAGAGCATCAGCTGAACATAATTAAGGCAAACAAAATGCGTATATTTAGTGTGGTAATGTGTTTATCGTATGGAAAGAAACAACTTCAGCATGTGTTGCGCACCAAACACCCGATGTATACTGCATCTAAATTTGCAGGCAAGTTACGACGGGTATGTACTTCCTTATGGCGACGGCATAAAATCAGGTAGTGGATATTTTGTTTTGTTTTAATGTGTAGCATTATCAACAACAAATATATACTACCAATCCAGAAACACACACAAACACAAACACACACACACACACACACACATATCTATATATATATATATTTATAACGTAGACCAATATAAATTGTCCCCAACTTTCTACAATATTTCATGAAGCCTGTTTTTAATATCGGAAGGTCTGAATACGAAAATCAGTTTTTTTTTATTTCGTGACCTACTGATTTGTAACCATTTATGCTAATGCTAGTTCTGAACTATCAGAATAGTATGGTGTATTCCAATATCATTTAATATTTTTTTGCATTTATTTATTTATTTTAGTTTGCATTTTATATTTATTTGACAATGTCACCTATCACACTTTGTCTTTTCAGATGTAGGCATTTGAGTAAGTTATCCAGTGTCTTCTAATTGCTCATTTTCTAATTACTCAAATGGATATTATATGTATAGTTAGGAATACATTAACTACTAGTGTTTTTACTTCCAGTGTAATCCTTTCGAACAACATATAATTATGTAATTAATTCACTAAAAAAATGATGTTGTGGCTATTGCAGCCAGTATGTGTTTATTTCAGAAAATTGTTTTAATTGAATTGAAAAATATTGATTCTTATCATTGCAACGATTTAATAGGCAAGCTTAGATGAACGCCAGTTATATTCAAGTGTGCAATCAACCAGGCTGGATTGCACTGGGTCGGGATACCCTAAGTTGTTAGATAAACCTACTCTCCAGTTGATGTTTCTGTCACAACACTAATCCCAGTACTATTTACCATTGCGCCAATTAATGAGCCGATTGTACAGATTAAAGTGGCTTTTAGAGGAGTGCGCCCTGACTTTAGCATATATTATATTGTTACTTCAATCGTTCAATCTCATGTCAGAGAGGTGATGTCATATACTACATATATATATATATATATACTGCTAAATTTCTATGATAATTGACTCTGCTTCATCAGAATATCAACCAATAAATCAATATAATTATAAAACGGTAGGTTTGTGTGTGGGGGGTTATGTGCATGTATGAGTGTGTGTATATATATATATATATATATATATGTATATATATACGTGTGTGCTTCTATATGTGTGTGTGTGTGTGTGTGTGTGTGTGTGTGTGTGTGTGTGTGTGTGTGTGTGTGTGTGTGTGTGTGTGTGTGTGTGTGTGTGTGTGTGTGTGTGTGTGTGTGTGTGTGTGTGTGTGCGTGTATATATATATATACACACACATATATATACATATTTATATATATATATATATATATATATATATATGAAGGAGGTGTGCAAGTTGACGGATGTAATGAAGGAGATGGAGGTGAGAATCAACATGGAAATATATGGAACTGAGAGGGATGGCATGGAGAGAGTTGGGAATACTACGAAACATAAGGAGCAGGGATGTGACATGGATACTGAAGAAAGGAGACTGAGGGGAGGAAAGATGACAGGTGCGAAGAAAGAAGGAAATGAAAAAAAAAGACAGAAGGACGGAGAAAAAGGGTTCAGCAGAGGAAAAGAAAACGGTTCAGTGGGTAAAAATCAACAGATGGACAGACTGTAGAGAACGAGGAGAGACGCGGCGGCGATACAGGTGGTGAAGAGGTAGATACCACAGAGGCAGTTGGTAAGACTGTAAGAAAGGTAAACAGGTCGGTATTGAGAAGCTGCAACAGAATGAACGCAAGAGTTATGCATATGCCAGTGGTTATGGGTGATTCTATTATCAGGAAGTTGGACAAGACAATAAACAAGGGGGGATATAACCGTGTGTCTACCAGGGGCAAAGATAGGGAATGTCACAGAAAGAGTTGGCCAGGTCATAGGTGATGGCAACGGGGGATCTATTCTTGTGCACGTGGGCACCAATTATGCTGAGAAGGAAAGTTCGTCGTTCATCATTTGTAAGTATAGAAGACTGGTCTGCACACTGAAAGAGGCACGCATTGGACAGCTCGTGTTATCGGGTATATTGCCAATAATGGGTGGCAGAGGATAATACTACAAGAATTGCAGAAGTATGGCCATCAACATACTGGTACAGCAGTTATGTATGGAGGAAGGAGTCGGCTTCGTAGACATGGGAAAGCTTTGTAGGGAGAGAAGGTCTGTTTATGAGTGATGGGTTACATCTGACAGGAAAATGAGCAGCAGTTCTACGGAGCGAGTTCATTAGGTACAGATACAGTTTAGTTTTTAAACTAGATGCATGGGAGCTACGTCGAGCCACCTCAAAGAAACAGTACAAACAAATCTACAAGGGAAGGTTCACCAAATATCCATAAAAATGAAGAAGTTAGATTTGCATGTTAAATGCCAGAAGCATCATAAATAAGAGAAGCGATTTAGTCAACATGTTAGCGGATATAGACCTCGATATTACTGGCATCACACAATCATAGACACATGAGAACATGGTAGATGCTGAATTAGGTTTATCGGGTTATGTCATGTTTCGAAAGGACAGACAAAATAGAAGGGGAGGCGGAGTCATTCTGTATATTAAAGAATCTGTACAGGCATATGAAGTACAAATAAAAAGGGAAGCAGGTTGCGAGGAAGCTATTTGGTGGAACATAGCAAGAGTATGATGTAAAACTGCACACTGCTATAAAGGAGATAAGCAAAGGGGAATGTGTTGTAATGGGTGATTGCAATCATGGACATATTCAATGGACATCACTAGAGAGTGCTGGAGGTGACGACCAACAGTTTCTACTTCTAATACAGGACTGTTTCCTTATCCAACATGTTTTGGAACCAACCAGAGGTGGGAATGGTTTGGATTTAATATTCTCTTCTCAAAACGAATTAGTTGATAATGTTAACATATACGAACCTTTCAGATATTGTAATCATAACCAGATCCTTTTTACTATAGAAGTACAATCAGGGAATAATGGTAAAAAGCGATGGAGGAGAAACTTTAACAAAGACAAATATAAATGTATGAGATCGTATTTAGCACACATAGATTGGACAAACTGAATGAAGGACAAGACGGCAACAGAATGTTGGACCATTTTGAGAAATGAGATTAAGGGCATTATTGAAAGATTTGTTCCCCTAAAAAGCAACGGAAACGATCTAGGAAGAAACACCTATCAAAAGAAGCTACACGAAAGATTGCTTTCAAACAAATTATGTGGAGAGTTTACGGAAACACTGTAAATATAGAAGACGAACAACTAGCCTTTAACCTAGCTACAACCGAATTTCGAAAAATGCAAACGAAATTTTGAGCACAAATTGGCGAATTTGTGTCAGTTTAGGGGTGAACAGTTCGTGTAGGTAACATATTTGTTCATTGAACGTTTTGCCTTTACTGGTTTGTGGGTGTGTGGCCTTGTACATCTATTGAAATTATGCGATTTTGAATCATTGAGTGGTATTTCTTCATGTATATCTGTTGTTTCGTGATTCATATATGTTGAACGTTATATTTTTCTAGATGTTTGTGTTTTGAATGTACTGACTTTGGACGCCGTGTGCATTAATTTTATAGTCCTACCCATCATTCATATCATAGTTTGACCTATTGACCTACCAAGAAGCGCCATCTGGTGACGTTACGTGTCAGTTTGGGGGTGACCAGATCATATAAGTAACATGTTTGTCCATTGAACATATTGACTTTGCTTTGTGTGCATGTTTTAAATATGCGATTTTGCTTCTTTGGGTGGTATTTCGTTTTGAGTGTATGTTGTTTGGAGTGTTATATCTGTTGAAGGTTTTTCTTTGAAACGTGGTAATTTTGGACCCCTGTGCTTAAATTGTGTAGTCTTACCTATAATTCATGTCATAGTTTGGCCTATTGTTCTACCAAGAAGCGCCACCTAGTGATTTACGTGTCAATTTGAGGGTAAACAGTTTGTATAAGTAACATGTTTGTCCATTGAAAGTATTGACTTTACTGGTTTGTGGGTTTTTAGCCTTTTATGTGTCTCGAAAATATGATCGTTTTTCTAGATGTACGTCTCTTGAAAGTGTCGATTTTGCTTCTGTGAGTGGTAATTCGTCTTGTACGTCTGTTATTTCGAGTTTGATATCTATTGAACTTTATATTTTTCTAGATGTTTTTTTAACGTGCTGACTTTGGATCCTGTGTGCATACATTTTATTGTTTTGCCCGTCATTCATGTCATAGTTTGATCCCATAAGTCTATCATACATGTACTACCTAGTTGACATGATGTAACCTTTTCCGTTCTGAATTTCCCACGCCTGCATTACTTCATCATTCATGTGCGCGCACATACACAATTAGCATCCAGAAGTCTATCACAGGCGCACCTAGTGGACAAGATGTAACTTTTTGTCCAGCTCAATTCCCCACGCAGTTACAGTTCCTTAGTCCATCATATCATCTTTACGCACGTGCGACATGTCACGTTCGTGCATGCGCTCTTACTGGCCCCGCCCACGCCTACCATTCATTGATTCCTCTTCATTCCCGCATTCGCGCATGTATACATGTCCACTCGCGCCTGAATATATGTCCACTCACGCATTGTTATATAGACATATGCAAGGGACTGTGTTCCTTCATTGGTAGACGTGACTTCCGTCATGAATATAGGGTAGTAACCTTTGTCATCGCTTAAACGTTCTGAGACAAGTGATGGAGAAACGTCTATACAAAATTGTAAGCCAGTGATATAGAGGCGGATATATGATGAATATAGCTATTCGGTTTGGTGGGTCAGATTCTTTCCTGTCGAACTTTTACCTGTGCCGAGTCGAAGCGTACGGTCGGGTGTTTAAATTTGTTTAACACGCTTATCAATATAGAAAGGTGATGTTTAATGAAGACGCCGAATGCGCGGAAAGTATCAAAGAGCAAGGTCAGCATACATGACGAAATGGAGCAATAGAGCCACAAGGAAGACGAAAAGAGCATCCGAGTGTGGTGCTAACCGCGTCGATTGTATGCGGAACTTATTGATGACAAAGTTCACGACCTCGAAAGAGTTGAGAGAGTACTTGCTGGCTACTGGAAACGTTGATCTAGTGGAGAGGGTACCGTTGAAAGAAAGTTTTTTGGGGGTCTGCTACGGTAATAAAAAATGGCGAAACACGTTCGCAAAGTTATTGATGGAGGTGTGTGATAAATGCTGAAGATAAAACAGGGTTAAGTACCTCGCTTGCGCCAGTCTCCGATATGAATACGTCGTTGAACCATCCTTTTACGTACGTTACGTTTATACTTGTTAAATAAAAATCGAACACAACGCGATAGTATACGAGTGCACACGTATTTTATTGAGCAAAGATACAAGCGAAAAACGTCACAAGCAAATCGAAGTCAAAGCTAGTGTTATCCACGACTACGAACCGCCACTGGAAACGGTGTTTCGTCGGTTTGTGAAGGGTATAGGTGTCTTGCTCCGACACCCGCTGCTTGACAGGTCGTTATTAGGGTCGCTCATTGCAAGGCTTCGATGCCGCTCTAACTCCCCACGTATTTCGGGACGAATGCGGCTTAGTACTTTGCCGACCTTCCTTAGCGTGTCGATGCGTAGGACGAGCCCTCCGTTGCACAAGGAAGAGGAGGATGACCGCTTAACAAATAGTATAAAAACGTACAAAAAGAATCCGACTGCTGCTGCTGTTGCTACAACGACTACCGTTCGACCCCGATTTATAGTACCCTATAAACCCGTCGAGCTGTTTACATTTCTTTAAGTGTCCTCTCACCGACGACCGAGAGTTGCATTCCCGAGGAGTTCCATAGAGACGTGTCATATGACGCGCGAACACTTCCCACTGCATCGGTGGAGTTGCCTTCTTCTTATTATTTACGTGTACTATTATTTTTACATTATTTTAAAACTGAGTTGTAAAAGTAGATTATTTTTTGCAATGCCAATATGACTTTAATTCAAATAAATTGTGTTAATATTTTTTGTTATGCATTTTTATGCTATTATTTGCGTCTACTATAAATAACTGTTGTCTGACTAATATATTTACTCCGACATGGATATTTAAAATAGTAAGTTATTTTACACTGAGTTGTAAAAGTACATTATTTTTTTGCAATGCCAATATGACTTTAGCTCACATAAATTGTGTTAATCTTTTTGTCATGCATTTTTTTGTTATTGTTTACTTGTACTATGTATTGTCCACTTTTCTTTTTTATGAAATGGTTAAATTGTCTGACCAATTATACTTACTCCTGTAATAAACAGTCTTAAGTCAACATTATATCAGGCATTTAATTACTGATATTGATCTGCTCTCATTTCAATGTACGAATATGTTGGTTAATACTGCTACCATATGTTTGTTTAAAATGCATTAGAATGTTGGTTAAATGCATTAGAATGCATTAACTCATACCACCAGAAATACAGTTTTATTATCCAGTTTCTTTTTCGGGCCATCTTGTCAAATGGTAGCAGATTTTTTCTATTACATCGCTTTTTTTTCTTGTATTTTTTTCTAAATATAATCTGTTTTTTCTATCTCTGACACTTTAAGTAGCTATTTATCATGCACCGCTTTAGCTTTACATTAACAAAATACAAATATTGCTTAAAAATATAAAGCGTACTCGGTGCTCATGCTCAACTCCATGCTCAGACTCGAGATTTCATGCACACCGGAGAATCCGTGCTCTCGGTGGTTATAAAACTTCTTGAGTACGTGCTCAACCGAGTACGCCGTCCTGAGTACGAGAGCGAAAGAAAGAGCTCCTTAGACACAATGACGCTGTTTTATTCAAATGCACAAGCGGCCAGATGGAACTCTCTCGTTGACGAAGATAACAAACCTACATTTATTTATAAACTTCCGATTATAAAACGATGACAGGCGAAGATCTTCGCCGTTGTGAAATGTTTTATTCTGTGGTGTAATGCGCAGAGGAACATCGATAAAATAATGCTAAAGGAACGTACCTCACTGTGCACGATGGAACCATTATGGTACAAGACAATTCAAAAGATAAAATATCGTAAAATCGTTAGTAACATGATTGCCAGATTGGTCACGCTGTATCGTTTCTGTTATTCTGTATCAATGTATCATTCATTGACATTGGCATTGTATGTCAGTACGATGACCGCGGGTTGGACGATGTTGATGTTACCAGATTGCCATATAATATTGGGAATATATGATGTTACGTTGTTTATAATAAATAAGTACCATGTACACACGTCGTTTTGAGTCGGCATTCTTGCCTGTGTTACAACTTATATTATTTTGTCAATCTGATAAACTGTTATTTCCTATGCCATGGTAGCACACGTTATTTATTGAATTCATGTTCTTAGCATAAACATTGTTACATTGTAAGAAGTCTTGAAAAGTACTTGTAAGGGAGCCGCCATTATTTATTTGCTGTGCCGGAGGATTCGGGAGACAAACATAGTATAATCTGAAATTCACCCCACGTCCAATTATAATAATATATCGTACACTGTCCCAAATTCGTGCGTTATGCAATTCAGTGGCATTTAATAATAACTTCATAACAGTTTCAATAAAAAGTTCAAAATGGTTATTTCTTTTTTGAACTAAATCCGTGTTATACAATTAAATAACCGTTTATTTTTTATAAAGATACACATAAATATATTAATATTACTGTACATGTGTAAACATGAAGAAAATACATACACATAAATAATGTCTATTGTAGCTTACTATAGCACTGTATCTAAACGGATTTATACTACACCGCCCAAAATGCCCACACTTCGAAACAGCAGCCAACCAGTTTCGAAACCGAATTAAATAAATTGAGAGTCCAATTTTCTAACACTATGCCGCTGTGCCACACATGACACAGTGCTGAGGAAGAGTTTTGCAGAAGTTAATTTATAACCACATTTCACGGTACTTTATTATAACGTACTCGGTATAGTATTCATTAATGTAATGATTAATAATGATATAAAATACTGTAGTAGTGCCAAAAGTAATGTAATGATATTTTGGTGTACAACTATACATTTAAAAGGATACTGTACAATAGCAACACTCTTAGTTGTATCTAAATAGTTTGCACACACAAAGTTATCTGTCCTGTACTTGTCTTTATGCAATAACAATCTCAGTCAGATGTTCAGCATCACCCTTAGCCTCTCTATGGCTTTTTAGTACATCGCTCTTCCACTCACAAAAGGAAGACTTCATTGTTTTTATAATTGGCATAGTTTGTCTAACTTCAATTTGGAAAAAAGGTTTACCCCTATTTATTAGAAAGTTATAAACAATAAGTTGTTTGTCATTTCAACCTAGTTAATTTTTGGTTGCCTGGTAAATATGATCATATTAATTGTCTAATTGTACACCTTGAAAACAATAGTTTACGAATGTCCATTGCGCTGATGCTATATATAATTTATTATATGAATTTAATTTGTTAACTTATCCAGGATGCATTGCATATTTTGTGTATAGTCAACTTCCAAAGGAAGGGGTCATACTTCGTGTGTTGAAAGCCTATCCTTGCCCCCGCCTTGTGTAACAAAATAATGAAATATCCTGACATCCAGCATTGGGTATGTCTAGAAATTATATTAACGTTGCATGGGCTAATAGCCTCAACATTTGTTTATGCTATTAATGTATAGACAAACGATAATATTTATAATATAATTAATCTGTACTATTTATTACATTCCATTACTCCCAATTTAGAAAAAAAGGTTACAAATAATAGTATTTACAGTTTTAAGCAATGGCATATAACATGGCTGTATTGACAGGTTAATTTTATGGCCCCGAGATTTTATTTTGTCTTGTGAATGTACACATGTTGTATCGGTGTGGCTTAATGTTCGGATGGTACTTTATTAATCGTCCAGCTAAACGAAACTGTTTTGAAGAAACGTTTTGTACGAGTCGCTCGGCAACTGATTGTGAAATTGTATCGCCAAGCACTGGCGATAAACGAACGGTCCCCGTCGTCGAAAAAGGTGCACAAAACATAAACGTTGTAACATTGTGTCGTTAGATTTGACAAATGTTCAGTAAACAGTGCAGTTTGAAGCATAAAACGGAATCTTTCGCTAATTTCGTGTGGAACCACTTCTTCAAATGGATTGATTACATCTCGGAAGCGACTCGGATATCCAGCTGCTGTCTTCTCGTAAACATCGAACTTGGACAACGAATTCGACTAATTTTTACGTGAGCTGCCATCTTAGACTTTGTTTGTTTGAGTACGGCGTTGAGTAAGGTCCGTAGCATACTCGGAATTTAGACGTTTCATGCTCAAGTCTGAGAACGATTTCGTACTCGGTGCTCATACTCAACTCCATGCTCAGACTCGAGATTTCATGCTCACCGGAAAATCCGTGCTCACGGTGGTTATAAAACTTCTTGAGTACGTGCTCAACTGAGTACGCCGCTTTGAGTATATGCTCAACTGCGTGCTAAAGAAAGAGCTCGTTAGACGAAGCGATGCCGTTTTTTTCAAATACGTAAGCGGCCGAAATGGAACTCTTTCATCAATGAAGGTAAGAATCAGTGTAAACAATAATAGTGTTGTCTGGCTAGATTACACGATGGCGGAGGAAGATTGTAATGCGAGTGTTCCCGTTGTTGCAAAGAAAAGGGCTAAGCCATGGGGGGAAGTTGAGGAACAACAGTTGATAAAGGAAGTTCTGCAGCGTGAGGACACGCTGTTTGGGGCAATAAGGGGATGTGGGGCAAAGACCGTGCACCAGCAGCGCCAAGAAACGTGGCAGCAAGTTGTTGAGCTTTTGAAAGCGTACGTGTCGTGTGAAATTGTAAGGTTTAACTAAGCCAAGCCTAAAGCCGCGGTGGCTAAATTGTTATCATAATAACCTCATAATATTAAAATATAATGTAGTGTAATCGGCACTTGTGTAGAATCCGGACCCACCACGATTTCGCCGTTATAACGTAAATATGCCTAGAATAATGTTGAGTCGTGGAACTAACACACTGAGGTATCAAAAAGTTAGGCAAAACTCAAGTTATAACGGCAAAATCGAGGTGGGTCAGGATTCTTCACAAGTGCTGTGTAAATCATTGTAAGTAACCATATTAGCATTAAAACAAATTGGACCGCGTCATCTTGCAAATTGCAAGTTGCAGTAATATTATAATTATAAATACTCTGAAATTTTGACATTATGATAAAAACCAACGTTAGGCCTTAGTGATGCAACTGCTGTTATATCACTCTACCTCACGCTTCCCAGTTGTGATGTACATAATAAAACAACAATTTAAAGAAGAAACCTTTTCAAATATTCATTTTCTAAATGTGTAACACATGTAATATATTTTGTAGAAATTATAACATTAAACTACCTGTATACATTGTCATTGAATATTTACAATATGTTGTGTCTTTTCATAGGGTATCAACAAATGTTCGTGATACAGAAGAAATAAAAAAAGTATCGCAATATGAAGCAACGAGGTATGCACACGCACACCAGTACGCGCGCGCACGTGCACACACACACACAAACACACAACATCAGATGAGGAAACAACTCATTTGCAGATAGAAATATAATGTTGGTGCATACAATTATTAATGTTTCCATATGAGAAGCATGTTGTATTAATGGAAGATGAGACAGAACTTTCATATGAAACTTTTTATTCATGATAATTTGTTACATATTATTTGTTTGAAAAGTGGTAATTGATGATGACATTTTATGTTATTACAGCAAAAGCTAAGATAGATGCAATGCGTCGCAGTCGCTACAAGTCTGGGGGTGGCCGGTACCTCCTTCCCTGACACCAGCAGAAGAGGCTATGGCTCAAGGGGAGGCCAGGCATCCATGGCATCGACAGAGGGATATATACTGATGGTAAGCAGTGTTCCAAACAGTGTCATTGCATTTAGGCAAACAAACTTGTTTACAGAAAATTATTATCTGAATATAAGTGAATAGAAAATGTTGTACGGTTTAGCGTCGCATTATGGTCACCTCATTAAATGTGTCAAATTATTTCTATGACCTATCAATTAAGATTACCATGTCCCAGTCTGAAGGGTTACCATAATACAGTGCACTCTGGATAAGTTGAACCTCCAAGTACCCATGGAAACATGTCGACTAGTTATCAGAAGTTCCATTATTCAAACCTATGATTTCACATCTTATAGACCCAGGACACAGAAAAAATATTGACTTTACCCAAAAAATATATGACTCGCGTGCATATTCATTCCACATAATTGTCGTTATTTTTCTGTCCAATCATATGAAGGGGATAAGTGTGTTGAGAAACTTTTATTGCACTACTTACAATAACACATAGAGATGACCAATGATTTCATTTATTTAAATTAAAAAAACACGTGCATTGCGACAAGGCGAACACTCTGTATATAACTGAAAATTTGTCATAGGTAATGTTCAATGTGCATTTAACATATGAAAGTAAGAATACAAAAAATTTACTACACCATGAACATATTTGCTTATTTGCTTCTAAATTATGCAAATATCTGGGCATAAGTCAGTGTAAACTGTCGAACCTGCCAACTACATTTTGCAGCAGTTATATGCAGCATTGAAGCAATATAGACCTGTGGTAAAAAATTTGTTTGCAACTTCTTTTAGAGCAATACAACAACAGCAGTTGTTCCAGTTCCACCCAAAAGGAAAACGTTGAAGCCAGTTGCTCGACATCTAACCGTGTCACCTGTGGTAAGTAATTCACCTGTTTCACCATATTTATTATTATTCATGTTGTACACACAATGCATAGAAAAGCTAACAATTCTGGAGTAATATTGGAGAAAATGCTATGTTTATGCATGTAATAATAAATAACTTAAGGATAGCCACAAGTCGTAAACCAGCATTTAGCCATTTTCGTATTTAATAATTTTTAAAACATTTCACAAATTTTTTGAAAAGTACTGAAGTTAGATAATTTAAATGTTCAACCAATTATTGACAAAATTTGGTAAATTGTCAAATATGACCCACAACAGCGAACTGGGCATTAAGTCGCACTGGCCTAATCTGCACGTGATACAAACACAGCTGTCTAGGTTATGTCCCATCAATTTTGGCAGAAATGAGGAATGCATACATCATAATCTTGTCTTTCAATGTCCTTTTTTCTCAACAAATAATCCAAAATTAATAAGAAATACTTAATGTATGGTTGTTATTGGCAGTTTTTACACGTAGCCCAATTTTGCAGCATATTTCTCTCAAAACGTCGCTTTTTAAATATATGCTCACTGTCAGCAATAAATATTCAAAAACTTGTGATGATATTTAAACATGTGAGTATTTTGTAGGTTAAAATCTGTGGATTCCAAAAAAGTATAAAACTTTATTTCACAATTTTGCCGTGGCGGGTCAAATGTAAATATTTCACGTGCAATGACTCATAATATAAACACTGGTGAAATTTTGTTAAATATTTTTTTTACAGACACAAGGAACAAAACCACAAAAAGAAAAATGCAGCAAGAAGAAGCAACTATGCACAACATTGAGGAAGACACCAAAAGAATATTGCTTGAGCAGGAGAAACTAAATTTGGAAATTGAAAAGCTAAAGAAACAAAATCGAAATCTAGATTTGGAATTTGAATTGGTGACGTTGAAGAAATTGCATTGCAATTTGAAAGTAACGAATGAATTTGGCATTAACTTAGAATAAATGATGACAAATTCAGTTGTTAGTTTCAAACTGCAATGTAGGCTTGCTTAGGTTAGAATACTGGTTATTTTTGCACAAATGAGGGTTGTTGACTTCTGATGCTTCCTATAAGTTATGTGTATGTGTCATATGTGCAAACCTAAGCATTTTTAGAAAGCTTGTAAACTGCTATGAAACTTATATGTGGTAAGATTTAACAAAAAGACATGATTCAAATGTGTCACGGATTAGCGAGGTCTCCGTACACTAGATGGCTCAGTCTAGCAGGGTTCTTATATATCAAGGTCAACGCATATGAGAAAGAACGGTTATCGTGAACAAGCAACAAAATAACGAGGAAAATTTAATAAACTTTATTACAAGATATCTTCCTTTTGGTAAATATATCGATTAACAAAATAAACAGAATAAAGAAATCCCGTAACCAAATCTTAATAGAACATAATAAACAATAACACTGAATCTTTCGATTATCAAATTCCACTTCCTTTCTAAGGTGGATTATACCGCTACACGACCATACACTAGGCGCCAATTGTTATCTAAGAATAACTCCCATAATATAAATACACAGTATAAGCTAGTCCTCGCGGACTCTCATTACAGTAATATGTTACAACACACACATATATTTATATATATGTGAATACTTCATGGGTAATAATACCTCACTTCAAAACCCACAGATAACTACTAATCATAATACAGCAAATAATAGATACGTTCAATCAGAAAATAAACATTTAAATTTGGGCTAGTCCCATCTCGAATATATACGAACGTTTGTTGAAGTCAACACGCCGAGCTCAGAACAACAATAGAACGGTGTATCTCGGGCGCACGAGTGATGATGCCGGGCACTTGACGATTGCCGTCGTACGCCGCGAATTCTCGAGTCGCGTCCGTTCAATGATCGCACGGTCGCAAACGATTGCGAAGTCAGTTGAATACGTTCAACCGAAAGACGAAGTCGGGCAGTAGACGCTTACCGCCGGCCGCTACGAATTCGAAAGAGAGGTCTTGTTTTGTCGCAAACGATTGAGAAGTCGGATGAACGGGTTCGCGCTAATGACGACGTCTGGCAGAATACGTTTACCGCCGGCCGCTACGATTCGCATTCGGTCAAGCTTTCTGACGATATCGCTGTGAGACCGCTGTGAGAGGATGGCCCGTGCTGGGTGAGCGCGTCGCGATTATCGCTCATCGACGCAAATACGTTAGGGCCGACCGGAACGTTGTCTCAAAGTACTGCTGACGTGGCGGCATGATTTCTTCGAAGTTCGATCGATTAGTCACTCTGGACACTGAATATTACACACACACAAAAGCTTGGGAACGTAACCTACGTTAACGATTCCCACCACGCTTTACGACTTTCCTTGCCATTCTCTTGGCAGCAGGGCAACCTGTCTAGTTCAACCCTGGATCTGTCCCAGTCCTTCGCCAGCGCCCAGATGGCGAAATGCGTACAACAAACGTTTATATAAGCAGACCTAATTACACATCATATGACAGGTTTCCATCATTTCTATTGGCTAATGCAATATACTATTCAAACTAGGCATTGTGGAACACCCTCTCTACGATTACGGTGAAACCACCTGCTTGCCTAGAAACACTAGCAACAGAATACCACGCTTCACTGAGCGCATCTGCAACCGAGTTGCTGTAATTACGTAACTAAGGCGGTTGGTTAACAATACGTCTATCTACTGGCTTGACCTTCCTCATTTATAAAATTAAACCTCAGGAAAGTAGATTTAAACATCTAGAAATAGCAGAAATGCTACAAAATGTTAGAGTATTTGGTAATAAATGTATAAAATAAATATTGACTGATAAAGATGGCCAAGAAGACCCATTTGCATTACACAGCGTTATGTATTCATAATTGCAATGACAATAAATACATAAACAAAGTTATGACACATGTTGAGATGTTTAGTATATATAAAACTATACTATTATTCAATAAAACAAATCAGCAAAAGTCATCAAACAGTATTCTAACCTAAACCAATGCAATTGCATTTTAGTAATGCCATATAAAAAACATAAAATAAATGTATTTGCATTTATAATATTTATATTTGAATGTAATCCCATTAACATTTAATTTCAGTGTTGTTTTGAATAATGTATATGCTGGATAATTATTCAAAAAACACTTAAATTCAAAAGTTATTGACATTACATTCCAATAGTCCTATTACTAAATGAAAACACATTTATGTCATGTTTTTTGATATTACATTACTAAATGTACATTGTTGTACATTTCTTTTAATTCTGCTGAAATGGAAGATTGCAGATTTGTTGTAACATGTCTTCTTTGTTAGGTAATTTGAATGTAGTATTTTTCAATATGAACTCACATATTACACAGTAAAGATGGCTTCTCACAACAACTCCGCAGTACTCAACCTTAGCAGATTTAAAAGAAATTTGCAACAATGTGACCTCTCATTACTGCCCCATCGTTTTGTCCTGGAACAGGAATGAAAGGTATATCATTGGGTGGAGGCTGGTCAACATCAGTAGCAATGTCAATTATGTCACCATGATCTATCCCATTGTTGTGTAACACAGCACATGCTACAACATAAGTGACAGCATTATGTGGTGTGGTTCTGAGTTCAGTGTGTAAACACTGGAAACGTCTCTTTAGGACACCAAATGTATGTTCGATTAGAACACGGGTACGGCACAATGAATTATTAAACCGTGCTTTGCCAGGTGATGCAGGATGAAGTATAGGAGTCATGAGAAAACGTAGGCATGGATACCCTGAGTCTCCCAGCAGGAATCCTTGATGTAGTCCTGGAAATATAATGTAACGTTTCATATTTAACCACAATTAAATTTAATATTTCTTTGCAATTGTCATGATATGTTGCATTTGTATGCATCGTGAAATATTTCATGTTTATTATGTTGTATGAACAAATATTAAATATATATATATATATTTTTATATTAAATATTACTTAATATAAATGTTGACAATTAATGTGTACATTATTATATCTGAACTATTAAATAATTATTGTTTAATAACATTACACAAATATGTGTTATAAAAAGTAAACACACTTCAATTATGTAATATGTAAAAATTTAATAGGATATTCTTACAGTAATGTATATTTACCATTTTTAAATTGTACGCATAGATCGGAGCCTCGGAAGATCCGGCTGTTGTGCATAGAACCTGGCCATCTAGCAGTGCAGCTGGTTATTCTGTACATGGCATCACAGCACATCTACATGCAAACACAATTACATTGTTTACATACTTGTGGACATGGCATTTCATGTGATGCACTATTTGTATATTTCACATAGCCTATAAGTTACTATTTGGTTATATTTACTGCATTTGGATCACATTATGATGCAATGACATTTTTATGAAGTTTTACTAAATGCTATTTATGTGAAGATGAACTTTGTGATTGGCATTGGATAAACCATCTATTTAATGCTTTCCTTCGCACATATTCATTTATTCTTTGTACAAAGTATGTTGTGATTACTAGTGTTACTTTTTTTTTACAGTTTCTTCTTTACCTGCACATTCAGGAAATGGTAACCCTTTCTGCCTCGTTGTTGTGTGGTCGTTGGAGGCGGATGTGCGTGCCATCGATGCAACTAAGGACATTCGGGAATCCTACAATGACATGACATGTTTTTTTTAAACAATATTGACATTTTCTTTAAAACAAAAATTCCATACATAAAATAGGCCGTATATAGATCAGTTGTCTTGCAGGGCTGTAACTGTAAGGTGAGCCGCAACAAAAATGTGCATTTGTACTTTCCCTGTTTCTGCCAATTTCACACTTGATTCGACGATATTTTTTTAGATAAAAACACTATTTAAATAAAAACAAATAATAAAAAAACCTATTAATTACAAAAAATATTGACACATCGGGTATTGATCTAATACCCTTTAGAATTCCGATCAAACGTTTTATCGCAGAGCTAATATACCTCACCATAATTTTTGGCTTAAATCAAGTTAACTCATTTGGGCGTACTCTTTACAGTATATTTTGTACAATTAAACGTGAAAGAGAAATTATCACAGTATTTAATTATGACAATTCACAGTATGTAACAGAAACTGCATAATGAAACAGTAACCATAAATTGCACCTACCTAGCATGCATGATGCAGATTGTAATGAAACGTAAATAATTGTTATCTAACAGACGGCGGCACTCTCACGTCAGACAGTGCCGCCACCTGGGGTACTACCGGGGTTTGGGATAATTCCGTTTTGTAGTGTTGCTTACCTGCAATTCTTGCGAATGCTTTCTTTGCATCGAGTGCACGCTGACCAGTGGGGAAAACAATAAATTGCCTGGATGCGGCACATATCAATCTGAATATTCTTCTGATGCAGCGACCTGCGGTCGATCGGGAAATTTCAGTCGCCGATGATTGTGTGAATGGCCCCTGTGGCAAAAAAACGCAGGCATACCAACAACTGTAACAACGCTGGCAGAGGGTTGTTGCGCTGTGTCTCGGAACATGTCGTAGTGTCTCCTGCCGCTAGATTTCACAAATGTTCAGCAGATAGTGCAGTTTGAGGTATAACACGGAATCTTTTGCTGATTTCGTGTTGCACCACTTCTTGAAATGGATTGATTACATCTCGGAAGCGACTCGGACGTTGGTATCGAGATGCGTTTCTTCTCGAAAACATCGAACATGGACAACGAATTCAACTAATTTCTATGTGAGCTGCCATCTTTGTTTGTTTGAGTACGGCGTTGAGCAAGGTCCATAGCATACTCAGAATGTAGACTTTTCATGCTCAAGTCTGAGTACGATTACGTGCTCAGAAAGTGTTATAACCTCCGTGAGTATGAGCATGATGTGAAAGCGAGGCTAGAGCATGAAATTCTGAGCACCGAGTACGGCTTTATAACCTCGGCCCCTGGTGTAGTATAGTTACAATTACAAATGTTTCAGACGAAGACAAATATTGGATATAACTATATAAGAACGACGCAAAAGAGATACGACGCTGGCTATAGAATTCCACAAACGCGTCTGCAACAGAACCGTAGAACCAAGAACATATCTCGTGCAGGAGATAACACACATTGACTGTCATTTTACAACTTTAGTTAGTTAGTAAAAGTAACCAGGCATACCGTTTACATAGCCATTACATTTACACTGTCCCTCATCCGCTGGCAATCTATCCAGATACTAATTGTTGCTGCTCGGCAAAAAAGAACAGTTGCCTGGTCGTAATGGACACACGGAGGACTATGTGTAAGTGCTTTTGATTATTTTATGTATCACTCCTAAAATGCCTCGATACAGAATCATGCATGTTGAGTCACGCGAGGTTGTTGCGCGTACACCTGGGCATATTGCCATATTGGGAATGAACAAATATGTGCCGGTCAGTTGTAGGCGTGTGTGTGTGTCTGTGTGTGTGTGTGTGCGTGTGCGTTTGTGCATGAGTGTTTGTGTGTGTGTGTGTGTGTGTGTGTGTGTGTGTGTGTGTGTGTGTGTGTGTGTGTGTGTGTGTGTGTGTGTGTGTGTGTGTGTGTGTGTGTGTGTGTTGTATTTATTCAGTTTCCAACAGGTCCAGTGGACCCAATAACAGGACTGATAACTGAAACAATACATATAAATAATAAAACAATAATATAATAATAAAAACAATAAGGACATAAAAAACACACAATATCAACATCAAATATATCAGGCAAACATCTGTTATACATAGAACTGTCTTTGAATTGAGGATCTAAATGGTTCAGCTCCTGAATATATATCACAAGTTGGGTCATTTAAATACAATGTGTTGAAAGTAGTCATACATCTATTCAAAACAGTGTTTTCTAATGTTGATTCTGCTATTGGAAACTCTAAAAGGGATGTAGTTTCGTAGATATCGTGAAGGACTGTGAAATTGGATAGCCCCTACCAGATACGACGAGTCTAGTTGGGAGTGCACACACTTGTTTAAAAACATAAAATCTGCAACTTGATGTTGAAGGGAAGGTAGTCTAAAATGATGGCAAAGCTCAAGATAAGTGTCGGAGGAGTACAGTATTTTGGATTTGTAACATAGATATTTAATGAATTTCTTTTGAACTCGTTCGATTGTGTCAATAAACGTACGTTGCCAGGGATTCCAGATAACGTTGCAATACTCCAATTGGCTTCTGACTACAGATATATACAAGGATCGCAAAGCCTGTACATCGGTAAATGTTGTGCAAACGCGCTTAATAAAATAACTCCTCTTAAAAGCTTTCCAAACACAACGATTAATATGATCTTTAAAAGTCAAACTGTCGGTCAATGTGATACCGAGATCTTTGACAGCGGTGACCTTGGGCAGAGACTGGCTTAAAATCGTGTAGTCATAGGATATATGTTTCTTTTTGTTAGTGAATGACATTATGCAGCATTTCTCAACGTTAAGTTGAAGGTGCCATTTCTCACACCAAAGACATACACTGTCCAGATCCTTCTGCACCAACTGACACCCGGTCACCGACGTAATTTCTTTACACAATTTGGAATCATCAGCATACAATGACATTTCACATGAATCAACAAGAATAGTAAGATCGTCAAGGTAGCAGGATCCCTTTTGAACTACTTTTAACACCATATAATATTGTCATTAACTTGATGTACCATAAAATAGCACATGGTTTAAATTTGGTAGGAAATAATTTTGTTTGCATAAGTTATGCTAATTACCTGACAATATGGCTGCCGCGACAGTCGAAAGGGGCTTAATTTTCAAACATGATAAAACTAACTATACACAGCAGGGATATGAAATTAACAACAGTCAAAGATAACACATAAAGGCATATTCTGAGGGAAATAGATATTACAAAAAAAAGAAATTTTAATATTTTTACAACATTTATACTTTTTTTTTTTAAATCACATTCCACCATTTAAACACAAAATCGTTCCATCATTCCTTAGCCAATTATATAAAGAAACAATGCTGAAAAAATCAGAGCAATATCTTTAATGGTGTTGGAGATAACATGTTTGAAGGTAGAACACATTCACGAAAAAATGATAGTTGAGTAAAATGCGTTTAAAGATTTGCACTGCAATACGTGGCTATGGAACAAACAAATTCCAGCTTCACTAATTAGGGTTTTTTCTTCTAATTAGGGTTTTTGTCATTTTATACTTGTTTAGCAATAATTAAGCTACAACTATAGTACATTAAAAAATATGTACAATTTCAGAAAAATCACACTTTTAATGGGATCCTGCTACCTTAATATACAAGATAAACAGAAGTGGTCCAATTTGTGAACCTTGTGGTACACCAGACAAGACAGTGTGTGTGTGTGTGTGTGTGTGTGTGTGTGAGTGCGTGCGTGCGTGCGTGCGTGTGTGTGTGTGTGAGTAGGTGGACTAATATTTATAACGGTAATAACATTGCAAGACAATTCTGTTGATAGGTTATGTAAAATCCTTAGAGAATTATTGATGCAGATGCTACTAACTAGAAATACAATTGTGTATTTGTGATATTGCTATCACAGAATTAGCGTACCTGGATTATGTATGTGCGTGCGTGCATGCGTTCGTGCGTGTGTATGTGTTAGCGTGTGTGTGTGCGTTCGTGCGTGCGTGCGAGTGTGTGTGAGTATGCAGACTAATACTTATAACGGTAATAACATTGCAAGACAATTCTTTTGATAGGTTATGCAAAATCCTAAGAGAATTATTGATGCAGATGCTACTAACTAGAAATACATATATATATATTTGTGATATTGTTATCACAGAATTAGCGTGCCTGGATTAATAGTATTGAACAGTTAAGCCGATTGATAATTAATTTTCTGAAATTAGGTTTACCTTATGAGTCAACATGTACGAATACAATGAGTAGTGGGCGTTTTGTATTGATACCAATAAAGACAAGCGTAGAAACGGTTTCTAATTCCGGGAATGTCCGTTAACCTTGTTACATGGACGTATGCTATCCCGTAAGCAATCAGCACTTATCTCCCAAAAAAATCCAAAATACGGGCAACTAACAACCGATAGTCATACTTCGTAGAAGATAGTTTTTTCGATATGTGATAAAAAGTAAATAAGTAAATCGACATAAAATGTCCTTTCCATTTTACTCAAACGAATACGTGTGAACTGATTATTACACACACGTGCATGCTTGCACGCACGCACCAATACACACATACACATATATACACATGCATATAAACACACACACACACACACACACACACACACACATCAAATTGGTCTCACTTGTCTTTATGGACGTTACAATAATTATAATTGATGACATTGCTAAGACGTTGATCTTATATTATAAACTGGTCAATTTTTGAGTGTTATGAGCAACATTTTGGGCGGATATTAGCGATATACAAGCCGTCCCTGTTATTAGATCCTATAATTAATATAATGATGCTTAGTATATAATTAGAGTATACTGATACTTGTTATCCATCCGTAGATGTTTGAACAAAGCTTAGTTATTCAGACTGTCTATTTGGCTTATTGTTTCATACAGTGGTAAACACAATGGAGATTAGTGTTGTGACATGTCTGACGGCTGTGTATTTGAACACTCTTTCCAATTAATGATGTAGCCTACTTGTTGCTATTTGTATACTGCAAGACCACACACAAAATCTATTCAACGCTCAATGGCCCATAAAAAGGACATGGCGCCAAGGCGGACAGTTTAACTTAAACAATCAACCCATAAGCAAACAACATCATTAAGCAGAATCACACATTTAAATTGAAGAAGTGGTTTTATCTCAAAAATACGCTGGTGTAACACCGAGTGTAAATTAAAAATAGCGAAATCGGTTTTGGAAGCTCATAAGAATATTAATTAAATTCATTTGCCTCTTCCAGGCTGGTGCGACGACAGTAGTAAAGGCGGTGGTCTAGCGTTGATGGTGGTGCGGCGCGGTGGAAGTGGAAAGTACCCGGATGTAGGTCAAGGTCACGTGGCGCCCCTGGCGGATAGTTGGTGAACTAAAATATGTCTCGCCAAAACTAAATTAGCGCCCCTGGCGGATAGCTGGTGAACTAAAATAGCACCCATGACGATAGTTGATGAACTAAAATAGCGCCACCTGGCGGAATTTTTTTGAACTATGATATGTTGACCCGCAGTGCAAGTGGTGCCACCTGACGGACAAGTTGTGAAGTAAATGTTCGAGTACTGCAAATATTCGTGTCTCTTGCACTTTCCCGCCAATTATGCAAATGAGTTGAACGGATTTTGCTCCCGGAAGTGCAATTGACCAATCACGAGCGAGCTGAGCATTGTGGGCGTGGCTAGTTATGCAAATGAGCTTGGAAAAGTATTTCCCATGTTAAAGCATAGGGATTTTCCCCATGTTAAAGCATAGGGAATTTTCCCCATGTTAAAGAATAGGGAATTTTTACCATGTTAAAGCATAGGGATTTCATCATCAACTGAAAGCACCTAGTTAGATAAGTTGTGAACTAAATAACTACTCTGCAGTCCGCGCTTGTGTACATTCTACTCGGCAGTCCGTGCTTTTGAATTTTCTACAATCCGTGATCTTTCGGCACGCCCACGTGACTTTTCGGCACATTCTCTAACTATATAAGCGCGGTGTTTTGCCAATCGGCCCGTCATTCGTATCACGACGACGCCATGGCTAACATCATGTTGAAAACACCGAACTACCACATGCATGCGGCCTTCAGCGACAGCGACGTAGACGAACCGTGTATGAAAGACATATCTCGGTCGTAGTCTCGTCTCTTGTCTCGTCGGTACTCTCGTGTGATGTGTCATCCGAAGTCTCGTGTGATGTATCATCCGTAGTCTCGTGACATATCTCGGTCATAGTATCGTCTCTTGTCTCGTCGGTACTCTCGTGTGACGTGTCATCCGAAGTCTCGTGTGATGTGTCATCCGTAGTCTCGTGACATATCTCGGTCATAGTCTCGTCTCTTGTCTCGTCGGTACTCTCGTGTGACATGGGCACTGTGTCGTTTCCAGCTATCTTTCCGTGAGAAATGTATCTTGCAATCTGGGTACTGGAACGCTGATGGTGTGGACTTATTGGCAGCTGGTAGACTACTCCATAAGCTCATGATGTAGGTGTTTACGGTTCAAATCTAAAGAACGGAATGATTCTAGGAACTCGTCGGCCTGAGTATAAGTTCCGACTAGTGAATTGGTTACCCGCGTATTTATAAACATGAAGCGCTACGCTAGAAGTTCCGTCACACCTCAAGTCATGTGACTGTAATGGCTGACTCTACAGTTCTAACATTCGCGGAAGTTTGTCGACGATGGAGTAGTCACACACACAGACACACACACACACACACACACACACACCACCACCACCACCACCACACACACACACACACACACACACCCCACACACACACACACACACCACCACCACCACCACCACACACACACACATACACACACACACACACACACATAACTGTTTAACGTATCTGTACTGAACTACACAGATACATAACTGGCTAACGTCTCTGTACTGAACTACACAGACATAAGTGTCTATCATCTCTACTGAACTACACAGACATACTTGTGATGTGTAAGACTATTAGTATGGTTCCCAACATATGCTTTGCATTACACTATGAAAAAGACACAAGATGAGGTTTGCACAGTTTATTACAACACAAACGTATTTACATGTCACAGTCCATAACTGCAAGAGTGTGGATGAGTCTTGCATTGTAGGCAGGTGAACGGAATCCCAGTTGGTAGCAACCGGGCCAACGATACACATGTCTATGCCAACTATCTTCACTGTTGAAGGTAATGTCACACACGTGACAGGTAAAACGAGGCAGGAATTTTCGATGTTTCGTCGGAGGTAACGACGTTGGGTTAACGGTTGGATTGACTGACGAAGCTGCTGACAGAGACGAAATTGGTTTGGTCGTCAAACTGGTCGTCGGACTGGCTGCAGCATTGCACTCCTTCTCTTGCTGCTGAAATAGTGAAGGAATGAGTTTAATAACGAATGGTCAACTGGTATGTATAAGAGAAATATACTATTATATTCTTTGCATCAGGCTTTGACTTAGAACAAGACCTGAATAGCATTTGAACACTATGAGAAATTGAAACTTATTGTTAGCTCTTCAAGTTGTTCTTTACGCCACCGCTGCTTATCTCGCTTCCTTTTGCAGTAGCCCTGCTGCACATGAACGTTCCATCCCCCTTTACAGCTGAAGGTACTGCCACACATGCCACACATGAGGCCGACATAACGTAACAAAACCTTCCGACGTTTCGTCACAGGTGCCGATGTCATTATCTCTTCAAGTTGTTGTTTACGTCGCCGCTGTTTATCTTGCTTCCTTTGGCAGCAGCCCTGCTTCACATGAGTGTTCAAACTCCCTTTACAGCTGAAGGTACTGCCACACATATAGCAAGTATAACGAGGCAAAAGCTTCCGACGTTTCATCGGAGGTGAAGACGTCGGGTTGCTAGTTGGTTCGTCCTCGTCGCTGTCGCTGAAGGCTGCAGGCGCATGGTAGTTGGGTGTTTTGAGGTTGGCGTTATCGTGGTACAACGGTGATGGTGGTCGGTTGACATCCAGTGACTGCGGTCGGGTGCCAGATGCCACGAACGGTCGGCAACACGGTTCGTCTACGTCGCTGTCGCTGAAGGCCGCAGGCGTGTGGTAGTTCGGTGTTTTCAACATGATGTTAGACATGGCGTCGTCGTGATACGAATGACGGGCCGATTGGCAAAACACCGCGCTTATATAGTTAGAGAATGTGCCGAAAAGTCACGTGGACGTGCCGAAAGATCACGGATTGTAAAAAATTCAAAAGCACGGACTGCTGAGTAGAATGTACACAAGCGCGGACTGCAGAGTAGTTATTTAGTTCACAACTTATCTAACAGGGGTGCTTTCAGTTGATGATGAAATCCCTATGCTTTAACATGGTAAAAATTCCCTATGCTTTAACATGGGGAAAATTCCCTATGCTTTAACATGGGGAAAATCCCTATGCTTTAACATGGGAAATACTTTTCCAAGCTCATTTGCATAACTAGCCACGCCCACAATGCTCAGCTCGCTCGTGATTGGTCAATTGCACTTCCGGGAGCAAAATCCGTTCAATTCATTTGCATAATTGGCGGGAAAGTGCAAGAGACACGAATATTTGCAGTACTCGAACATTTATTTCACAACTTGTCCGTCAGGTGGCACTACTTGCACTGCGGGTCAATCTATCTTAGTTCCAAAAAATTCCGCCAGATGGCGCTATTTTAGTTCATCAACTATCCGCAAGGTGGTGCTGTTTTGGCTCCCATATATTCCGCTAGGGGGCGCTGTGGGTCAACCTATTTATTTCCCAAAAAATCCGCCGTGTGGCGCTAGTTTAGTTCATCAACTATCCGTCAGGGGGGGGGTATTTTAGTTAACTATTTTAGGGTTTTTGCGGGAACTATTTTAGTTCTCCAACTATCCGCCAGGGGGCGCCACATGACCTTGACTTACATCCGGGTACTTTCCACTTCCACCGCTAGACCACCGCCTTTACTACTGGCGACAATATCACGTACGCACGCAAACAATCAACACGCGTGAACGAACGCACACACAGCCACACACGTACACGCGCACACAAGCACGCGCGCAAACACACGCACACAGACACAAGCACGTACACACGCACGCACATACACAAAAATACCCGCACCCATACGCACACGCACGATGTTGTATCAGAGTAAGTCGGGTAATTGTTCAGTTCAAATTTAATGTTCGATTGATTTAATTGGTTGCACGAAACAGTGTCATAATATGTTTGCATTACCTGGATTTGTTTAAACGGATATTCTACTAATACATTAGAGTCGGAACCGAGGTAATCCCCCAATATATTGGTTGGGGAGGTATGAGCATGCTAGGGAGACCAGAGAGTGTTTGCCCCATATGCTCTTATCCAACACCCTCTATGCCCCCCCTGCCCACCATATTCAACAGCTTCCGTTGCCCCAGCTAATATTATGCAGCGGCCAATCCTGCCAACTTAATTAATCATGTTAATGTCGCAAACAAGCGGTATTTCTAAATATAAGTTATTATTTAAATGCGTGTTTACGTATGAACGAGCAGCCTTGCTTGTGTCAGAGAGTTGCAGGAGCACTCTCTACACTGTAACTGCTATTACTGAACACTATTTGTGTCGCATCCTATATCTCTAGAGGTACGTGGAGAGAATGATTCGCTTAGATGTCGATTTGCTAAATGCAGCGTTTTATAATGGATGTCGTTTCCACTAAAGGCATTACCCCCCTAACAAGGTACGAAACCATAACCACTTTTCTGAAACAATAATAGTATAATAGGACACACGTACACAAACACACATCAATATTTAAAATATATTTTAAAATACATATAACCCGCCAATAAAACAGCAAGATAACCCTACAATATGACGACGAAAGTGGATGGGTGTAGGCGAATTAAAGCAAACGAAAACTGGATAAGACAAAGACAGAAGATACGTAACATCGAGGCATAACTTAAGCTGTGATTCCATATATACGAAAACGGCATGCGGATGCGGTATTCGGTAAAACAATGAATATATATATATTGTAAATATATATACATACATATAAATAGAGAGAGAGGGGGAGGGACGGGCGAGGGAGGGAGGGGAGGGAGAGAGATCACTGGAAATCAATAGAGGTGCGGATGCTCTGTTCCACGCGCATGCGGGTATGGAAAATTGAATCGTTCCATGTAATAAGTATTACACTTCTTCTTGCCATTTTTAACAATTGTACATTTGTATAATGAAATAATAGTTATTATTGTTATATATGTTTGTTGTTGAAACACAAATTAATTAATTCATGTAGCGATTCGAATCTCATCTTATCTGCACAGGAATTGGATAGGAAATTCCCAGATGTGACGTCACTACAGAGATATTTCCCATTCTGCATGTCGTTTCTGTACATATGAAATCGTAGCTTTAATGTTTCAAACAATAAAATAATATATATTGTTATTGGCAATAATGTTGTTATTAGTGTTGCCCTTATATAATGTTGTCGTTAATAGAACTCACAAACGTGATGGAGTGGGTCGTTTTGTTCCTCCTTTGCTTGGAAGTGGTCGCAGCGTTGTTTCTTCCTTGTATGTAATATCACCGAACATTTTGCCATAACGTAGCTTTGTTTACGTAAAACACATGACACAACTTGCAAGTAAACAAAGATCATGTAAAAGGTGCTAACGGCAGTGCAGTCAATTTGTTAGGTGGGCACCTTTTATTTGATATAATTAATTACATAATTAATTCGATGCGTGAATTAGAGGTTCATCAAGCTGCACAGTTCAAATCGTTTTAATTTGTTACAGTCAAGTTTACGTTTCTCTCGTGATACTTCGACGGTTTTAAGAGTTATCTTTATCTGACTATTCCGCCGTCTGACGTAATAATCTGATTAAAATAGCGGTGTAACGGATCGAAAGTATCCCCGTGCCAAAACATTGTAATAACGTAATGCGAGTGCGCGTGCAACTTGACCTAACCCTTTGACGTTTTACCATCAGTTGTGTTATCGTGCCTGGTGACATAATGCTGCGAATTTTACTTTCTATATTTTCCTATTCTTGTTATTTTATTCCTGTAAATAACAGCACAAGTGTTTATTCTATATAAAATAACATTTAAGAGGTTACAATTAAAAGTATTATTAGCATAAAAAAGCGTAGATGAAACGCCTATTTTGGCATGGACCTACTCCTTACACCGGACAACACTCGGCTCGTTACACCGGAAAACCTTCGAAACATCTCGAGAAAAACATAAAAGGACTATTACTGTATCTGATTGTAAAAAAACTGAACAATAAAACAGATAAATTAGCTTAAATATTATAAATAATTTATCAGTAAAATTGTCAATGCTACACAGTAGTTACACAACTGTGTTTATTTCAGCCATAGAACACTCATTATGTTCTGGACGCTTAAAAATGTCAGAGAAAATAGTCTCTCGATGCCGACAACTGCGTCAAAGACGTGCACGTGTCGCTTCACCACCAGTTGGTGCACCTTCACATTTAGCACGGACGTCGAACAGAGTGGCTACTCACCACGTGTGTGCATATCATCTGTTGGCCAGGCGAAACATTCGCCGGTAACTGAAACTGTTTGTGTCGGCGGACGCGATCAACAAACGCGACTATACTGCAGCATATACGTCTGCAGCCAGCCGCTGATAGATAATACAAAGTACAATTTTCCGGTGAGTGTCCCACAACATTATGTCAATGATGTTCTGCAGAAACCTCCTGACGTTTTCTTTGGCAAATTAATATTTGTTAACATAAAACTAATAGAAAAAAATGTTGCTTCTTTTCGTGTAACATAAGGGATATTCCAAGTATAAGTTAGGCAAGATGGCCTATATAGATACCTATAAAAGATCAGGAAAAGAAACATTTGTTTTGGTATCCTGCAAAACAAACTTGTTTTACTTACGACGTTTCATCAAAACTCCATCGATATGTATGTAAGTATTTTGTATGTACGTGTATATGGGTGTACGTATGTATGTATGTATGTACGTATGTATGCACGTATGCGTGTATGCATGTGTACATGTATGTATTATGTATGCATGTATGTATGAATGCATGTATGCATGTATGCTTGTGTGTACGTATATTTGTGAACGCATGTATGCTTCTATGTACGTGTATGTCTAAAGGTATATGCTTTAGTTAGGCCTTGAGCCAGGACCCACAATTTGGGTAACCGGTACATTTTTAGGGACGAATGCTCAGTGATTTTTGGCTAGACCTACATCCCTAAAGATGGAAAATAGGTGATAGCTTTGCAGCACTCCCAGCTTTCTGTGAGAAATCACTCTTTTTCATTATTTTCCCCATATCCGCGACAACAGGTTTTCTATGAAATTGCTAATGGGGGACCCATACACAAATTGCTATGGAATATTTACTATACATACCAGTAGAATGAAAATTGGAAACAATGTGACACAAATGTCATGCTTTCCACACATATAAACATTATTTTCATATCTTGAGAATTGTGGATGTTGTGGTATTTTATATACAAAATGCAATCCACAGCATTCAGCTGTTCAACGAAAAATTAAAATTCTGGCTAATAACCACATGTATCCTAATTCGAGGTTCCTATTGCACTAGAATGTTGGCTTAGATCTCTAGGTATGGAAAATATGTGATAGCATTGCAGTACATACAATTTGCAGTTGTTGTCATTGAGATAAAATTACATTTTCTTATGTTAGCCACCTAAAGTTCTGACTGTAACACTAACCTACATACAATGGACTTGTTGTAGACATTCAAATTATACAAGTACACACTATTGACTGGTAGCTGTAGTAATGCACACTATGCACTGTGAACATTTCACATGCTTAATTCACTAAGACCTTTGTTGAGGTTGAAGAAGTTTAGTAATTACAGCCATCATCCAGTTCATCCTCAGCTGCACTTTCATCATTGTCAGCATTAGACACGTGATTGTCACAGTCTTGGAGTCTGCACATATCAGTACAACTGAATCCATTTGACAAGCAGACACACTTTGGCAGTTAACACTTCCTGGGACAACTACATGCTAGTAGATCCAACACGGCCTCGGGTGATGGATGACCTTCCATCCAGTGTACAACCAGTTGCTTAGTCCCATCTTCTCTTTCCAACTTCCACCCTCTGCCAACTGGGGTCGGAGTCCTTGGGTCCTGCTCCAAACATCTTCTCCATATTGCAGCCTGGTAGTTTGCACGTTGTGCATGTTTCAACAAACAGTCTCTGCATGATGGCAGTTGGTGACTCTATCTCACCTTTCTTTGCACAGAACAAATGGTATCTCAGATCATTGACGTTCACAACAGAAGATTTTGGTGCGTAAAGAAGGCATGTAAATGCCTCTAGTTTGTCCATGAGATCTGGAGAGAGATCCCATTCCTGGTCCAGCATCCTGAATGAGTCGTGTGATTCTTTGTTGCAAACATATCTGCCCACAGTAGCTGCTATATTTCTAATACGAAGGATTCTTGTTCGGGTTCTAGAACCACATTTCTGGAACCACGTGGCTCTAAAGTTCTCGTTGAGTGCCAGGCACATGATGAATATATATGTGTTTTCTGAGCTGATTACGACGGCTTCATAGCCTTCGCTGGCAGCATGGACTGCATGTAGCAGTAAGCGTCCATCGGCTTCCTCTTGGGTACACCGTAGAGCTGGAACCTCCTCGCTGCCTTCAGGTGTAATTGTGCAGCATTTGTCTTCAATGGTAGCAAAGAACATATTGTCCTGTAACTGCTCCGTGTATTCGGCCTTCTTCCATTCGTTGACCAGGAACGTGATCAGACTGATTATTGACTTGGTTCAGAAAGTTCCTCCACTGTCTAACAATGTATGAGGATGTGATACTCTGTAGCCTATGTCCATGCGCTTCCCCTCCACTGTTATTGATAGAGAGCTCCTTGCATGTGTCAAACATAACATCACTGCTTTTACTCTGACATCCATCCTTCAGACAGGACTGATTTAGCCACCTCACCAAAAGTAGTTTGATCACCTCTTCCTCTCTGGACAAGGTTCATGCCATCGACAACAGTTGTAGAATGATCTAGAAGCTCCTCTGTTACTAGCACATTTCCTGCAGACAAGTAGCTAAAGGGGCTTTGTTTGTCTTTCTTAACAACCCATCTGGTGTTGACATCTTTGTACACATTTACAGTGTACACAAATGTTGTGCAGCAATTTAAGCGCTGTGTACATGATTATTTATTTATTTATAAAAGGAACTTTTCCAATATACGTCATGTGCGCAGATTAAACTCAATGTTTGAATATAAATTATCATACATGCCGCGTAAATCAACCTGTGAATAATACATGTTGGTGTTCTCTTCCAAACCAGGTCACCCATGCCAACCATGAATACAAAACACATTAGTTTCTAGATTGGACGTTTGTTATGTACACTCTGATAATATTCGTTTGTTTGACACATCAATTTATAAAAAAAGTGATCAAAAGTAAAGGTAAGTTCTTATATTGCGCAGCATCCAGTCCTCAGGTCTGCTCAAAGCGCTTTACACCCTGGCAGACCTGTTCAATCGAACACCATCTAGACTTCTCTGGGAAACATCCAGCCACGCTATAGCCAGGTACTCATTCATACAGCTGAGTGAACTGGAACAACTTAGAATGAACGAACTTTCCCAAGGCTCAACACTGCAGGAAACTATTCGAACCCGGATTCTCTCGGTCGAGAGTACAATGGTCTAGCCACTGCACCACTGCAATACAACGCAGTACAAACTAAACACACAAAAACAACGAATTGTAAGCTGTAAATGCCAAGCCTGTCGCACGGCAACTGGACTGTAGCCGACTGCATTTGTACATGCATATGTAACGCAGTGATGCCATCTAGCGACAATTAAAGTGGGTCTTACGTAGACATTACAGGACTAATTTACAAGAGACAACTTTGTTTGACTACTCGAACGAATCACATGCACATTACTGAACTTACGCGACATGCGTATGCCGATTCTATGTTGGGGATTTATTCAATTCAATTATTTGGGAATATAAATTAGAAACATGAAGAAACTACCTCTATTAATAAGTGTGTTGTTGTATGTATAGTATTCATTGTACTGATGTGTAGATAGACGAATATTGCTCATATTTTGTATTATTTTGTTTTTCCTTCAATGTTGTAGGACGTTTGTGCTTTGAAATATATCGCAAACTGTAATCGTAGATGGTTTAATGCGTTCGACGAGTCGGCATTTTGAGAAGAGGAGAATTATGAATAAGATTTGTGCCACACACATACACTCACACACACACACACACACACACACACACACACACACACACACACGCACACTCACACACACGTACACACAAAAGCACACACACAAGCCCACACACACACTCACACAAAACAAACACGCACACACAAAACACACACACTCACACACACGCGCACACACACACTCACACCACAAACAAACACACACAAAACACACAATCGCATGCACGCACACGCACACACACACACATACATATATGTATGTGTAGATGCGTATGCCTATGTGTATCCGTGAGTAGTATAGAGGAGTTTTACGGCCTCAAAATCCTACTTATAAAAAACGTTTTAATCGTTTTCGGCAATCTACTTATAAAAAAGATCAAAGGCTTTTTTGACACTAATTAGTTTCGGGAACCTACTTATAAAAAACGTGATTGATGACCCTTGTAATTTGATACTAATTGGATGATTGATTACCCCTACACTAGAGATGCCACCTAGCGGTGAGTGCAGAGACCCTTTTAGTTCGTCCCCTAGCGATCAACGCCGTACCTAGAGTGTGCTGACGTAAGCAATAATGCGTTTATCGCGCAAATATATAACCACGATAAAACCACTGTGTGCAAATTTTCCCCGTCAGCCCTATGTGAATGTCCCACTGTAACCTATGTTGATAAGCGCTACGGCTGCTGGAGTGGCCTATGACCCCTGCATGACAGCATAGCTGGCTAAGGCTGTGCGTTCTAGTGCTCTGATTAAAACGAAAATAATGCGTTTAAATAAATAAATACATCTAGTTGTGGAATTACAACGAAACCAAATGCATAAATACGCTAACGTACAGTTGGTGACACTGTATGTAGGGTGTGTATGCACTGGATACAGACGCGTGAAAACGTGAGTAGTGACTGGAATATTTATTGGGTATGAAACTGTAACAGTCGCCCGCGACCAACGCCTCTCATATTGGGGGAGTGAAATCCACGACGTGGATAAAGTTCGGTGGATGGAATAGGTGTTCGCCACGATCCATTGTTCATTTATTATAGACTGCTGTGTGCATTGTATATTCATCACGGTGACACTTATTCCAGCGTTTGTCGTCGAATTGGGCTTTGTCGCTGCTGCTCTTGACAGGGCGGTTGTAGGCAGTCGGATCTCTCTATGAAAATAAACCACAATACATGTAGGTGTGTTTAAACAAAGGGCGCCAAAATGAAATGAGAACTATGTATGCATAAAAGCAGGCTTACTGAAATAAACCACATTACATGTACGCGTGTTTAAACAAGGGGTGCCAAAATAAAATGAGAACCATGCATACATGCACGCATGCATGCATGACGAGGGCGGTCACTCCGTGATGTTGGGGCGACCGTGCATACTGGCTTTGTTGCTGCTGTTGACAGGGCGGCCGTACGTGTAGGCAGTTGGATCTCTCTATGAAATAAACCACAATACATGTACGAAGCAGGCTTACGTGCTTACAACTGTTTAAACAAATGTACGCACGTGCACATGCATGCATGCATGCATAAAAGCAGTGTGTTAGGAGACGATGTTTTATCCATTGTGACATGCATGCATGGTAGGCTTACAACTGTTTAAACAAAGGGTGTCATGCATGCATGTACGCATGCACGCGCACATGCATGCATACATAAAAGCACTCTTACCGATGTGTTGGCGAATGATGAGTCGATGATGCGTTGTTCATTGTGGCAAATCGATGAGAGGTTGAAAACCGATCAGGAGTGTTTGACTGAAAAATGGTGAATGAGCAATGAGCGCGCGTTTGCGCGCAACGTCAAACACAGCGGCGGCGCATGACACTACGGCGTATCGTGATCGGAATGTGAACGGAGAACAATGGATTTTTACAAACAATAAACGAAACGTTAAAAGCATGAAATTAAACGTTGTATACGATCGCTGTGGGGTCAGGAAACGTGAGGTGAAGTGATATTAGAGAAATTCGATGTAAAAGTCATATTTGACGATGGATGTACTGACGTGAGCGCTAAGTTTTTTTCCTAAAACAAATTCCTCGGTAGACTAGGCAGAATGCGTTAAGTGCACATGCACGTAATTTTGACATCTGTTGCGCGTGACTTATCGCGATTGGAATGTGAACGGAGAACAATGGATTTTTACAAACAATAAACGAAACGTTAAAAGCATGAAATTAAACGTTGTATAGGTTCGGTGTGGAGTCAGGAAACGGGAGATGCGGTGATATTAGAGACATTTGATGTAAAGAGAGATTTAACGGTGAATGTACTGACGTGACCGGAAACTTTTTTCCGAAAACAAAATGCCTGGGATGTATGAAGTATGCATGCTGATAATTGAGTAAGATAACGGTATTAGTGTGAAGTGCGCATGCCCGTTATGTTGTAGAATAACGGTAGACTAGGCAGTATGTGTTAAGTGCGCATGCGCCTTATTTTGAAAAGTGTTGTAAGCACGCACGCGTACATGTATTGTGGTTTATTTCATAGAGTACTGAAGATCCAACTGCCTACAAGAACGGCCCTGTCAGCAGCAGCAGCAGCAAAGCCGGTATGCTCGGTCGCTCCCATATCACGGAGTGACCCCCCTCGCCCAATCACTCCCTCATCACCACCACCACCACCTATCAGCCACGACGCCGATGACTTCGATGGCGACACCAGCCTCGTGTCTCCGTTCTTAAGAAGAGGAAGCAATGGATCGTGGTACACGCCTATCCCACCGACCGAACTATTACACTACCCTGACAGACATCCACACAAGCTAGTGGTGTTAGTTGACTACACTACCCTGACAGACGTCATCACAAGCTAGTGGTGGTAAGTTGACTACACTACCCTGACAGACATCCACACAAGCTAGTGGTGGTAAGTTGCCTACACTACCTTGACAGACATCCTCACAAGCTAGTGGTGGTAGTTGACTACACTACCCTGGCAGACATCCTCACAAGCTAGTGGTGGTAGTTGACTACACTACCCTGACAGACATCCTCACAAGCTAGTGGTGGTAAGTTGACTACACTACCCTGACATACATCCTCACAAGCTAGTGGTGGTAGTTGACTACACTATCCTGGCAGACATCCTCACAAGCTAGTGGTGGTAGTTGACTACACTACCATGGCAGACATCCCCAAAAGCTAGCGGTGGTAGTTGACTACACTACCCTGGC
>CM034532.1:63418605-63605505 GCA_020002185.1 Paraescarpia echinospica
CACACAAAGGGCAAGTAGTCTCGTTGGAAAGTGACAACAGCTGCAGCAACCTGCAACACACAAAGGGCAAGTAGTCTCGTTGGAAAGTGACAACAGCTGTAGCAACCTGCAACACACAAAGTGCAAGTAGTCTCGTTGGAAAGTGAAATATGCACCAGCTAGCTTCTAGAGACATTTTGTGGAAAAGTTGACAGAAGAATGCAATATAGGACTGTATTCATATCCTCTGACACTCTTCGTGCGGTAATGTCATTCAACTGGCTGTGTGACTGCCAAGACAGAGAGTCTGGTGACACACATGTACTTAATGTGATATTACAAGTGTTTTAGATAATGCAATTACACTGACTAGTATGCGATACACGAACATGTGACGTAAACATTATCATTTGCAATTCGGTTTTATTTTCAATATATTTGGACTTGGTTCAAATCTTCATACGTACTGAAAAAAATGTGCTCCTATTTGATCACACGTAACACGAGAGTTTATTTCATCGGTTATCGATGTCGCCTCATTGCAGAGCCTGGGTAGCCAAAGCTACAGTTGCGCAGTCATGAAAGCACCCATGAAATACCTGCTCTGTGTCTGTACAAGTTCGTTAGATGGCCAGTCGATATCTTCGTTTGACGACTGTTGTGACAGCCGTTGTACGTGGGGCGTCATCAACAGTTTGTCGTGACCAATCTTCACTGCGCTGTCATGATTGTTTCCCTTCTGAAAAAGACGGTGTCACTCTCCGACTGTACAATAATGTCTTATCTGTTTGCATATATGCAAATGTGTCAGCTCGGTGTGTTTGAACTCCAGTGAAATATAAATAGCCCTGCATAATTTTACGATACTGAGCTCACATTAAAACTCACATACTTTGTTTTAATGTGACAGGTAATTTCAGACAATGGATTTTCCAATTCAAGAAAGCTAGGTGCATATCAAATTAATATACTTTAAAAGATGCACATTTATGTTAAAAAAAAACATATTTTATTTCAAAATTAACCTTGAAAACTGATACATTCCATGTTTTCTCTAAAATATCTCTGTATCTAAACACCATTTTCTGTGATCGCCGAATTTCTCTGAAAAGGTAAATTCCATTTCAAAGAGTTGATTCCACGAATTCTATCTATTTTTTGCAACTGTGGGAAATCAGTGTCCATATAACTCTGACAAAACTAAATCAGACACAAAGGAATATGTGCCTGAAGCGAACAGTTCCACAGTTGTGGATGTGACATTCAGAGACTTGATATCTCTATCAGTATTTGTGGTAGAATCTTTCTACTAAACATACTTATAAGGCACACTATGGGTATACACTGTGCAAAACAATGACATAAATATTATTTTATATGGCTAATACAGAGGTATATATCAGCGTTGCAGATGGGATGGTGCCGTCATATTTAGGTGCTGGACCATAAAATTATCTTCCTTTAACAAAGGTTTTACTTATTGACTTATATATAGTTGATAACTTAAAAACATTCCTAGGTAGATATGTTAACTATTTTAGAAACAACACAATAGCAAACAGGTTAGTGGACTTTTTATAAAATAAAACCGTTGCAGACACCCTGGCGTGTTACCTCAAGTAGATGTTGTAGGAGCTTGGGGCGGGCGAGTAGAGCGACTGTCCTCTGTATCACTTGACACACACACAGCTAAAACACAAAGTCGCAATCTAACACTCATTTTAACTTTTATGCAAGCAACAACACAAAGTCCAATATAGTGATGAAAAAAGGCCAAATGAATGACGTTTATTTATTAACGTGATAAGAGAGAAATGTGGGCTCGACATCCCAAGGCCAGGCCTGTGACTGAGCCCATACTAGTCTCCTGTATCTCAGGTTGCCAGAGCCCACATTTCGGCACATAACACAAGCAGTATTGGTATACAGCTGTACATGATATCATATATCAAACAATGTCATTACTGCTAAAAACACCATATACCTAACACAAAGTCGCAATCTAACACTCATTTTAACTTTTCTTAACCTGCCTCCTCAACTGGTTTAAACCGTTGTGAATCCGGTTTCTTTCATGTTCAAATATGTAATATCCAGTTAGTTTAAAAGTACTCTATCAGTTCAATGTTTTGCTCTATGCACTTCAGATTAATTTTGCAAAAAATACTACCCAGTATATATGACTACATAGTAATTCATCTGTGCATATTTTTTATTTTATTTTGGAAAAATAACAAACTATAAAATTATTTACAAATCATCGGTTCATAATTAGTTATGGAACGTGGACAAAGTGATGTATTTCATTGTCATCTTGTGACAAGTTCACCAGACTGGCTTTATCGAGTGTACCATATTCCCCCAAGTGTACCATATTCCCCCAAGTGTACCATGTTTCCCCAAGTGTACTAAGTTTCCTTGAGTGTACCATTTTCCCCTGAGTGTACCATATTTCCCCAAGTGTACCATATTTCCCCGAGTGTACCATGTTTCTCCGAGTGTACCATGTTTCCCCAAGTATACCAAGTTTCCCTGAGTGTACCATATTTCCCCGAGTGTACCATGTTCTCCGAGTGTATCACATTTTCCCAAGTGTACCATATTTCCTCGAGTGTACCATGTTTCCCCGAGTGTACCATGTTTCCCCAAATGCACCATGTTTTCCCTGAGAATATTATATTTCCCAGAGTATATCACATTTCCCCGAGTGTAAAGCATACCATATTTCCCTGATTATACCATATTTCCCCGAGTGTACCATGTTTCCCCAAGTGTACCATATTTCCTCGAGTGTACCATGCTTCCCTGAGTGAACGTACCATGAGTGAGTTGAGCACCTGGGGGAGGTGAAGTCTCCACTGGCGGCGGTAGTGGGACAGTTCACTGAGGAACCTACACGTGAGCTCGGCCTCGATCAATGCAGCCTCACTGAGGACCACTCCAACACACTCCAGACTCTGAAACAGCCATGACAACATTCACACAACTATCAACAGGTTCCACAAAATTGTTTACAAAATATAATGTAATTATAATCGAGCTAGTGTGTGTGTGTGTGTGTTGTGTGTGTGCATGCTGAGTGTGTACGTGCATGTGTGTTAACATTTTCTTCCAAGGTGGCTTGCAACCTAGACGCCAAGCTTTCATGAATTAATCTAGGAATGTTTGAAAGAAAAGTAATGTACATTTTTTCGAAATGCCCCATTGATTATAGTTGATTAACTTTTTTTTATAACTTTTTTTTTAAATTTCTTTATTTAGTACAGGAATATTCCACAAAACTACCACGTCAGCTTGTTTTAAGATTATCTAGTTGCCATGGTTACCATCATTAAAAAACGATTATTATATCATGTATGTCCTTCTTTTTATATAATGTGATCCAATGGAAATTGAATTGTCTTTGAAGATATGGCAGTTAATTAAAATTTGACATTTCACAAGGTTCCTGTGTCCCTAAAACGATTCGTCGTTTAACAGCCTTGCTTCGCTGGTCGCTACCTGCTTCAAGCGGTCCTGATGAACACCCACAAAGTTGAACGCATCGTCCAGGAAGTTGAATTTGAGCGTGCTCAGCATGGAGACTGTGAGTTCAATACCAAGGTGGTAGACTCCCACCCAAGTGGCGCAGTCAGACATTGCTGAGATCACCTACAGACATCAAGGGAGAACACATGTCGGAACATAAGCAAGTAAAAAGGTAAGTTCTTATATAGCGCAGTATCCAGTCCTCAGGACTGCTCAAAGTGCTTTACACTTTACTCCATGGCAAACCTGCTCAATCAAACACCATTTCGATTTCTCTGGGAAGCATTCATCTACGTAGCAATTAACGCATAAAGATCCACCACTGTCTACTGCCAGATACACCATCTCAACTTCTCTGGGAGCATTCAGACATGTTGCAATTAATGCGCAAAAACTATTTGTACACAAATATTCACCACTGTCTATAGCCAGCTTCTCAGTCATACAGCTGAGTGAACTGGAGCAACGTAAAGTTCTCTCAATTGAGCGTCCGATGCTCTATCCACTGTGCCACCATGCTCCAAAGAGCTGCATGTGGACACCTAGAAACAATGGCGATTAACAAATGCATATTCTGTAAAATTTGCTTCCACAATTTGTGTTTCTCTTGTCATGTTTTAGAATAATTTCGCCAAAAAATTGAACATGTGGACTCGTTTGTAAAAATGTGTTATTTCGTTTTGACAAAATCACCAGAGCCATGTCACCAGGCCACATGACCAGGACCACATCAATTGGGCAACAACACTCAGGCCACAACACCTGGGACATAACACTCAGGCCTCAACACTTGGGCTACATCACACAAGCAATAAACACCAATGCCACAACACTTGGGCACATCACCCAAACCACAGCACCCGGTCCACAACACTTGGGTCACATCACTCAGGCCAGATCACCCGGGCTGCATCACCCGAACCAAATCACCTATTCCACAACACTCGGGACTCTGGTCATATCATCCGGGCCACATTATCTAGGCTGTATCACTCAGGCCACAGGACTTGGGCCACATCACTCAGGCCACAGCATCCAGACCACAACACCTAAGCCACAAATGGGCCACATCTCCCACGTCACAACACCCGAACCACATTACCCGGGCCACATCAACCAGGCCACATCACTCAGACCGTATCACCTGAACCACAGCACCCGTTCCACAACACCGAGGCCACGGCATGTCAGGTGCTAGACTCACCTTGACTGGTTTGACCTTAGATGGCGTCACTGTGGGGTGGTCGACAGCGTAGAGTCGACAGAACGAGACACAGAGTTGCTGACTGAGTCCGGTCAACGTCAGAGTCGTCGCTGCCTATGAACGACAACATCAAGTGTATTGTACAACGCTTAACAAATTTTACTTGGGAACTATTATCATAAAGAGCCATGCCCAATGGTGAGATGTGAGACAGTCCTCACACAGTAATAATGCACAAGAAATGCCATCATATATATTATAAATTTGTTATCTTGTTTATCATGTGTTTTTCTAAGCCAAGTGACAGCCTTTACCATTAATGTGACAAAATCTAATTTTTGGAGGGTGGTGTATTTTGACAGACAAGAATGGAGAAAGCCTTGCTTATGTCCCCCTGACAACCAAGTCGGTCAAGGGACTAAGTAGGTATTTTGAAAACCACGACGTAAATGCCTGTTGACATATTCTTAAAAAACAAAAATTTTACGGCACTGGTTAACATCAGCACAATTCACTTGCTATGACTATCGTATAACAATTAATTTTAGAACACTTTACAAATTGATTTCCAACTCTATGAGAGCTGCCTATCTGCCCGTTGTCAGCCACACTTGGTGACCTTGACCTACAAAGCAACCTTGACCCACAGTGTGACCTTGACCTACCTCAGGGTACTTGGAGAGTGCAAGGAAGAGCATGAGGACAGATCGGACGTATTTGATTCCTTTCAATGCCTGCAAACAAGATAAGTACAAACTACTAACTAAATATTATGATTCAAAAAGGTCAAGTACTTATACTTGAATACATTTTTTCAGTACTCGTACTTGGGTTTATTACTGACAACTATTTGTACTTGGTCAGCTGTACTTACCAAAACATCAAGAACATTTTAATTTTATATCTACAGTTAACATTATATATTTTCAAAATAGGTAATAATTTTTCACACCTGAATAATATATTGTTGATTGTTACAACTAAAATTTATTTGGATTTGACCTAACGTATTATACTTGGAATTATACTGGATAAGTTTGTTTTTTGTGTACAGCACCTACTGTACTTGCATTTTGAATTGTACTTGATAGCATTGTTTCAAAGTACAGTAGAACCTCACTACAGTGGAACCTCACTATTAAGGCCACACTCTGGAATACAGTGGAACCTCACTATTAGGGCCACCCTCTGGAGTACAGTAGAACCTCACTATTAAGGCCACACTCTGGAGTACTGCAGAACCTCACTATTAAGGTCACCCTATGGTGTACAATATAACCTTATTATTAAGGCCACCCTCTGGAGTACATGGAACCTCACTATTAAGGCCACCCTCTGGAGTACAGTAGAACTTCATTATTAAGGCCACTCTCTGGAGTACAGTAGAACCTCACTATTAAGGCCAGCCTCTGGTGTACAGTAGAACTTAATTATTAAGGCCACCCTCTGGAGTACAGTAGAACATCACTATTAAGGCCACCCTCTGGAGTACAGTGGAACCTCACTATTAAGGCCACACTCTGGAGTACAGTGGAACCTCACTATTAGGGCCACCCTCTGGAGTACAGTAGAACATCACTATTAAGGCCACCCTCTGGAGTACAGTGGAACCTCACTATTAGGGCCACCCTCTGGAGTACAATAGAACATCACTATTAAGGCCACCCTCTGGAGAACAGTGAAACCTCACTATTAAGGCCACCCTCTGGAGTACAGTAGAACCTCACTATTAGGGCCACCCTCTGGAGTACAGTGGAACCTCACTATTAGGGCCACCCTCTGGAGTACAGTAGAACATCACTATTAAGGCCACCCTCTGGAGTACAGTGGAACCTCACTATTAGGGCCACCTTCTGGAGTACAGTAGAACCTCACTATTAAGGCCACACTCTGGAGTACTGCAGAACCTCACTATTAAGGCCACCCTATGGTGTACAATAGAACCTCATTATTAAGGCCACCCTCTGGAGTACGTGGAACCTCACTATTAAGGCCACCCTCTGGAGTACAGTAGAACTTCATTATTAAGGCCACTCTCTGGAGTACAGTAGAACCTCACTATTAAGGCCACCCTCTGGAGTACAGTGGAACCTCACTATTAAGGCCACCCTCTGAAGTACAGTAGAACTTCACTATTAAGGCCATCCTCTGGTGTACAGTAGAACTTCATTATTAAGGCCACTCTCTGGAGTACAGTAGAACCTCACTATTAAGGCCAGCCTCTGGGATACAGTGGAACCTCACTATTAGGGCCACCCTCTGGAGTACAGTAGAACCTCACTATTAAGGCCACACTCTGGAGTACATTGGAACCTCACTATTAAGACCACCCTCTGGAGTACAGTAGAACCTCACTATTAAGGCCAGCCTCTGGGATACAGTGGAACCTCACTATTAGGGCCACCCTCTGGAGTACAGTAGAACCTCACTATTAAGGCCACACTCTGGAGTACATTGGAACCTCACTATTAAGACCACCCTCTGGAGTACAGTAGAACCTCACTATTAAGGCCATCCTCTGGTTTACAATAGAACCTCATTATTAAGGCTACCCTCTGGAGTATGTGTAACCTCACTATTAAGGCCACCCTCTGGAGTACAGTAGAACTTCATTATTAAGGCCACTCTCTGGAGTACAGTAGAACCTCACTATTAAGGCCAGCCTCTTGTGTACAGTAGAACTTCATTATTAAGGCCACCCTCTGGTGTACAGTAGAACCTCACTATTAAGGCCACCCTCTGGAGTACAGTGGAACCTCACTATTAAGGCCACCCTCTGGAGTACAGTAGAACCTCACTATTAAGGCAATCCTCTGGTGTACAGTAGAACCTCACTATTAAGGCCAGCCTCTGGTGTACAGTAGAACTTCATTATTAAGGCCACCCTCTGGAGTACAGTAGAACATCACTATTAAGGCCACCCTCTGGAGTACAGTGGAACCTCACTATTAGGGCCACCCTCTGGAGTACAGTAGAACCTCACTATTAAGGCCACACTCTGGAGTACAGTAGAACCTCACTATTAAGGCCACACTCTGGAGTACAGTAGAACCTCACTATTAAGGCACACTCTGGAGTACTGCAGAACCTCACTATTAAGGCCACCCTATGGTGTACAATAGAACCTCATTATTAAGGCCACCCTCTGGAGTACGTGGAACCTCACTATTAAGGCCACCCTCTGGAGTACAGTAGAACTTCATTATTAAGGCCACTCTCTGGAGTACAGTATAACCTCACTATTAAGGCCAGCCTCTGGTGTACAGTAGAACTTCATTATTAAGGCCACCCTCTGGTGTACAGTAGAACCTCACTATTAAGGCCACCCTCTGGAGTACAGTGGAACCTCACTATTAAGGCCACCCTCTGGAGTACAGTAGAACCTCACTATTAAGGCCATCCTCTGGTGTACAGTAGAACTTCATTATTAAGGCCACTCTCTGGAGTACAGTAGAACCTCACTATTAAGGCCAGCCTCTGGTGTACAGTAGAACTTCATTATTAAGGCCACCCTCTGGTGTACAGTAGAACCCCACTATTAAGGCCACCCTCTGGAGTACAGTGGAACCTCACTATTAAGGCCACCCTCTGAAGTACAGTGGAACCTCACTATTAAGGCAACCCTCTGGAGTACAGTAGAACTTCACTATTAAGGCCACCCTCTGGTGTACAGTAGAACTTCATTATTAAGGCCACCCTCTGGTGTACAGTAGAACCTCACTATTAAGGCCACCCTCGGGACTGACTGAAAGTGACCTAATTAGCAAGGTGACTTTATTAGCAGAACTAGTTTGCTTTACAGTCGAACCTCGGTTAACGGTCTCCTTGATAATCCAGTCACCTCGCCATTAAGGTCACCTCGCCATTAAGGCCACCTTGGTACAGTGCCCAATGATTTACATAGTAAAAGAGAGGATGTTAGTCCCGCTAATCCGGTCACCTCGCTATTCAGGAATACGGTCAGTCACAGCAGGAAAGCCTAAATTGGCGACTGACGCGGCCGATCAGCGGCCAGGCGCCCACTCACCAAAGGCGACTCCGTCAATGCGAAGCCATGAATTTGGCGCCTGGATGTTTGCCCGCGACTGGCATATTGAAAACAATATAAAAGATGCAAGACCCCAGTTATCGGTTGCTTTTATGTTGCAACTGAAAGTCAAATTCTTAGTGGCTGAGCAGATCTTAGAGACAAATGCATCAGCGCTGAAGCAGTGCAAGGCCCAGTGGGCTTCGTGTTCAACGATGACAATATGGCACCATCTACTTGGCATCTCGGTGTTTGGTTAACGATCGAATAAGTCTATTTGGATTACCATAGGTGTCTAGATTTTTAATGATAAAACAACATGATTTGTAAATTGTTAAGCTAAATCATCATGTTATTTTACTGGCGTGATTGAGTGATAGTAGGTTGCAAGAAATATCCCGTGGCGCCTCTTGTGGATAAAGTAAAACCTAACCTAAAATTAAGAGGCTCTGTTTGCATTCACGACAACGCCAGCTTGATCTTAATGAGCAAATGTCAAAAGAAATATCATGTCAGCAAATAATATATTGTACCAAGAATACTGCGCTTAGTGGTATAATTTATGGGCCCCATAATTTATAACAAAATCCAAAACGCTATCTGTACCATCAATACGCAAACACCGTGCAGTATGAGTGAGTGTGTATCTAAATGTCAATTGTAATCCAAAGTTACTGTTGACCAATTCATCAGACAACTAACTGTGTCCATTAATAAAATATACGCTACACCACACATGCCAATACATACTAAACTGGTAAATGTTCATTGCTGTTAAAATGACATGCATACGTAGGCCTATAGCAATGTTCCCAATTCCCGTGATGCTTCAGTCCACAATTCAGTATTAAGGTCACCTCACTATTAAGGTCACCTTGGTCCAGTCCTGTGATGACAGTAATACCAAGGTTTCACTGTACTTTACCGTTATGTAAATAATTTGGACTGTCCCAGGGTGATCGGAATTGCAAGGTGCCTCTACTGTTCCGGTGACCATAAAGCGATGTTCAACTCTGTACTTGTCTGTTCCGTTGTGTAATTATTAGCAGGAAGTTCAATCAGGTGTACTTTGCCCCACTTTGGTCAGGAGCGAACTTCAAAGCAATAAGTGCCAATAGCAGCTGTTTACAAAAATTGAAAGGTTTTTTACAATTTAAAATTTTGCAGGCACGTCTTTCAAATAGCAAACAATGTTTCCGGCTTACTAAATGCAATTCTGCAGACAGTATACCTTCAACATATTTATTTTAGTATTAAAAACAATAAATATTACAAATAAATTTGATAGAAATAAATTAGTAACAGAGATTGTACCTTCAAGCATAACAATGAATGAAGCTGATTGCATCCCACCTGTATCCACACTTGGGCTGATGCAAGAAGACACTCAAGCAACGAATGTTGTTTCACTACTGGCAGCCAGGTGTCAACACTGTCTAGTGCGGCAATGAGTTCCTCCAGCAGACAGATCGACACCACCTGAAGCTGGAGCAAAAAGAGGAAACAGGGTAAGATAAATGAAATGACAGGTTGTTTGTGCTGACGTGATGTGATGTTGATAGTGACGACATTCCATACAACTGCTGACTGCTGTGAATTGGTCATCTTTTAAAGGCCAAGTCTTTTTGTTTCCAAGACCTTCTTTTGATTTAAAATCTTAAATCAGGTTCTTTGGTGTTCACGTCTGAAGTGTGTAAATAGTTTATGTAACTCATACAGTTGGTTTAATAATAGAATGTGCATTTTTGCCTATTAAAATAGTTTAAAGAATTGATTTTAATCATTAAATTGGGAAACTTGTAAAAATAATAATAATAATAAGATAACTTCTATTACGCCTAAATCATTGGAAACCAAGCTCATAGATGCACGAAAACAATATATATTCTAGAATCAGGCCATTTTTCACAGAATTTTTACTGGCACCATGATTAAAAGGTTTATTTGATGATTTCATTATAACCAAATAACGAGTTTCTATAAAATAAGGTAGGATAGTGTAGTAGATATGAGATTATTTGTTGATTGTTTGTGAAGTGGTTCTAAAATTAGTGAATTTCTTTGAAGCCGTTTAAAATAAGTAACATAAGTTTCCATGTAAACTACACATTTTTTCCTTCATTTTTTACTTATAAGTCTGGGTGCTTATTATACATGGTGCTAGCACTAAAGACAATTTTATTTTATTTAAATGAATGAATGAATGAATGAATGAACGTTTATTCAGAACATTGATAACAATATATACAAGACAAGACAACCAAACAAGTTTAACTATAATACAAGTGAGAATACACAATGTTTGAAGGGGGTAAATACGAAGTCATTGACTTTTGTGTAAATTTACCCCTGACATGTATTTATATATATAATTATATACATGTATGTATACACACATATATACATACATATATTCACATACATACATACATGTATTTTGAGACATCAATATTATATTATTCGAATTTGCTATTCATCTAACCATCTAGCTACAATAATTGAAAACATGCAATGGAATATGTGCATATTCAAAATTTAAAGTATGCCATAAGTACACATCTTTACACATATTGTAATTTCCTCAATGGCATGATTACATTTGTGTTTGATTTTATTTAGGTTTCCACAACCAGATATTTCTCAAATAAAAGGTTCTTGCATTTACGCTTAAATTCAGTAATAGTATTAGTAGTTTTTAAATGATCACATAGAGAATTCCATAATTGCACTCCCTTTACACAAAGAGACATTGATCGCATTTAAGCCAGAAATATGTGAAATGTTGCTTTTTAGGCAAAGCACAGAAAACATCACCACTCATTTGATACAATCTATCATGCACCGTAAACGTCTTAAACGCGTGTTTCATAAAAGACAGTTTCGCGGTAACGCAGTTTGGCATGTACATCATGGCGGAAACAACCTATGACAGTCCGCTAGGGATTCTGTGTAGTTCTACAAACATCTGCTTGGTGTCATTCGCGGTCGTACAAATATCCACCAGGTGGAAGATCGACTGCATTGATACGACTCAACTCATGAGGTGACATCGTCGCATGCGATGTGCCAGTTGGCAATGCCGTACCTTGCGTAAAGGACATTTTTACGATTTTAGTATGGATTCAAGGATCATCACACAAACTTTGATGAAATGACAGTGGCTAACCCTGAGCACTGCTTCAAGCAAACTATGAGATGCGGGGAAATGGGGTGTTGGTGCCAAAAGTTGGAATGCTTATTATACATGTAATATATATAGGGGCATACCATACATGGAAACATACAGTATGTTAATATACGTAGGGGCGTACCATACATGGAAACATACAGTATGTTAATATACGTAGGGGCGTACCATACATGGAAACATACAGTATGTTAATATACGTAGGGGCGTACCATACATGGAAACATACAGTATGTTAATATACGTAGGGGCGTACCATACATGGAAACATACAGTATGTTAATATACGTAGGGGCGTACCATACATGGAAACATACAGTATGTTAATATACGTAGGGGCGTACCATACATGGAAACATACAGTATGTTAATATACGTAGGGGCGTACCATACATGGAAACCTACAGTATGTTAATATACGTAGGGGCGTACCATACATGAAAACATACCGTATGTTAATATACGTAGGGGCGTACCATACATGGAAACATTCAGTATGTTAATATACGTAGGGGCGTACCATACATGTAAACATACAGTATGTTAATATACATAGGGGCATACCATACATGGAAACATACAGTATGTTAATATACGTAGGGGCGTACCATACATGGAAACATACAGTATGTTAATATACGTAGGGGCGTACCATACATGGAAACATACAGTATGTTAATATACGTAGGGGCGTACCATACATGAAAACATACAGTATGTTAATATACGTAGGGGCGTACCATACATGAAAACATACAGTATGTTAATATACGTAGGGGCGTACGATACATGGAAACATACAGTATGTTAATATACGTAGGGGCATACCATACATGGAAACATACAGCATGTTAATATACGTAGGGGCGTACCATACATGGAAACATACAGTATGTTAATATACGTAGGGGCGTACCATACATGGAAACATACAGTATGTTAATATACGTAGGGGCGTACCATACATGGAAACATACAGTATGTTAATATACGTAGGGGCGTACCATACATGGAAACATACAGTATGTTAATATACGTAGGGGCGTACCATACATGGAAACATACAGTATGTTAATATACGTAGGGGCGTACCATACATGGAAACCTACAGTATGTTAATGATGGTGTGCACATCTGGCACAGCCGATTTGCATACTGGACTTTGTGCAAGACAACAGCACACGGAGGCCTCCCATTAGAGGAGGCTAATTTATGCAAGGACGTGTTAATTACTCCCGTGGGAAGAATCAAATCAACCAATCAGCGCGCACTGGCGCGCGTCCCTCGGGAGAATCCTAAGCTGATCCCGCACTCCGTTTGCGAAAGCGTAAAGGGGCAGACGTTTGTCTAATTTGATACGAGTTTGTATTGGCTCTTATATTTTGCACGATCATCTGTTTCTTCTCGTCCGTTCGTTCAGCTACGATTCGTCGCTGCATCGGGGTGATTTGGACGTCTCTCAGCTGGATTGAGCTGAGTATTTTCGTTATATTTGATTTGCGTTTAATTATCACGATTCGGGTTCCGCCATTTTGTCATCTCGTAGTCTGAATTCGTCGTCGGCCCTATCATGTCGTCGGCGTGTTCCCCGATTTCTGTTCTGTGTATCGGTCATAGTCATGTTTCATGGCTGCGTACGTTCGTTGAATCGGCAGATCTGTTTGCCGGATTCGAAGTTCAGGGCCGCCCGTGCGATGTCCAGTTTCTAGGTCATCGTGGGGCGACCCTGGAGACGTTCCTGGCGCCGGCCATGATGGCGCGGATAGTTTCGTGTCGGGCGGATGTCATCGTGATCCACTTGGGTGGTAATGATCTCGATGGGAGATCTTACCCGAACCCAATCATGGTTGCGATTGACATCCAACGTCTCGCTGTCAGATTGCTCGGTACGGGCGTACGCCGCGTTGTTGTGTGTCAGGTTTGTCGTCGGCAAAGATGGCGGAACTCGAGTTACGCGGTAGGAGCGGAGCGGGTTGTCCAGATCAATCAGTACCTTGATGCGTTTTGTTCCAACACTGACGGAATTTCTTTCTGGCGGCATAAACGCCTGTGGAACAGTATTCGGCCTGTTTTCCGCAGGGACGGAGTCCATTTCTCAGACATTGGGAATTATAGGTTTTACCGTAGTATGCGGGGTGCCATTATTCACGCAGTGGGAGCAATATTTGGTTAATTTCACGGGGCGCGTCATCGAGTAAAAATGTTAATGTCCAACATCGAGGATGGCGTGGTGCATTGTCATGGCATTCGGATGCACATTTTCGGTTGAGTTTTTACGCAATGAGTACTTGTAGATCTGGTATAACCGCGGGGATAAATTCTGTTGTTTTTGAGCGATAATATGTCAACATTGAATGCTTACAGGCATTACATGGCAGGACTTTTGTTAGCTGTTCAACTTTATGCTATACAGTTGTCGTGTTTATACACGTTTATGTGGGATGGCCACAGGCAACTATTCTAAATTTGTGTGTTGACTCTTACAGGCATGACATGGCAGGGATTTTTTTAGCCGGTCAACTTTATGCTATACAGTTGTCGTGTTTAGGCACGTTTTTGTGGAAGGGCCACAGGCAACTATTCTAAATTGTGTGTAGACTGACTGACATATCCTGGAAGGATATCTGTTTGTTAGGCCGGTAAACTTTATGCTATACAGTTGTCGTATTTATATACGTTTTGGTGGGAGGGCCACCGGCAACTATTCTAAATTGTGTGTAGACTGACTGACATATCCTGGAAGGATATCTGTTTGTTAGGCCGGTAAACTTTATGCTATACAGTTGTCGTATTTATATACGTTTTGGTGGGAGGGCCACCGGCAACTATTCTAAATTGTGTGTAGACTTACATACCAAGAGTGGATGGATTTTTGTTAGTTATGACGGCCACGAACAACTATTCTACATTGTGTTTAGACTTTTATGAGATGAGACATGACAGTTTTGTTGGTTATGCCAGTAGACTTTATGCTATACAGTTGTCGTGTTTATGCACGTTTTTGGTGGGAAGGCCACAGGCAACTATTCTAACTTCTATGTAGACTCTTAAAGACAAGACATGGACGAGGTTTTGTCAGTTATGCTGGTAAATTTTATGCTAGACAGTTGTCATGTTTATACATGTGGGAGGGCCACAGGCGATTATTATATTGTGTATGAACCATTGTGTCATAATGTTTTCAACAAGTATACCCATCTACTTATGCAGTGTATGTATACTGGCAGTTTGTCTGACAATTTACATTGGTTGGTGGCACAAGTAACTTTGTGGTATATTGAAAATGCTCCGGTTTGGGGTGGATAGCGTTGTTGCGGACAGTGTTTGTTTACATTAATCAGATTCACTATATCTAACGTTTCTTGTTCTATCTACTGTGAGATTGTCTGCGGTGTTATTTGATTTGTAGAATGCCTCGAGCTCCACGTGGACGTGGTCGACCGGCGCGTCAGGCATCGCTGACTCGGCAGACACGTTCGCGAACGGCTGCCACAGCTGTCCCGTTGGCCGCCCCGCCACCGCCTGTTTCGGGGGGCATGCCGCCACCGCCCGTCTTGCTCGCCTACCCGCCACCACCCGTCGCGTTGGGCACGCCTCCATTGCAGTGTTCGGTCCATGAGAACTTCGAGGACGCTGCCGATCGGCAGGCAGTGGTAAATGGCACACTCGGGCCAGTCGGACCACAATCTGCGTGGGAGCGGGACATGGAGCGGCGGATGGCGGCATCGGAAAAGATGCTTCATGAGATACACTCGATGGTGCAGGCTTTGCGTCCGGCCCCAACAGTGCTGCGCCCAGATCCGGCATTGACGTCTGAGTCAGCCGCCTTTGGCAGCGCCGCCCAGCTGGCAGCCGCTTCCGGCCACGGTCCTATCCCAGAAGTGACACGTCCCTTGGCCGCGAACGAAACTGTGCCACCCCTGTCGGCTTGGCAGGGCAACGCAAGGGCGACCCCATGGCCAAACACTAACACCGTACCAGGTACAGAGTTAATCGAGTTGTTGCTGAGGAAGGGGGTGACTGGCAGACCTATGATGAAGCATTTAGGTCCCTGCGTTATCTCAGGGGGTGGTCCTGGGACTCCATCAACTGGGAGTTATGGTTGCAAGCGTCCCAGACAGTTAGACGCCAGGCAAGTTTTCCCTTTCCAAGCAAGGGTAGGGCCCAGTCCACATATGTCGGTCCCTGCTTTGTCTACAATCGAGTGGTGTGACAAAGCCTCTTGCTACTTTGCACACAAGTGCCAGTCGTGTGGCGGCAGTGGCCATCCCGCTGTGCGGTGCTTTCAAACCATGGGGAAACGCCCACAGTCCAGTAGCCCACCGGTTACAAGCCCACCAGCTCGACCAAACCCCTCAGTTAGACCAGGCCCCCCAGGTAGACCAGGGCCCTCAAGTAACACACTTTTCCCAGGTAGACAACCAGCTGCCAGTGGTTCACCCCCTGGGTCAGGAGGTAAGTTGCCCTCCCCGGTTTCTCCTGCAGTTTTGCATGGAAGGTTGACTGGTTATGACAGCGACCTACGCAAGTATCTTGTACATGGGTTTTCACATGGTTTTAAAATAGGTTGTTTTGACTTGCCAACCCAGTTTGATGTCAATGTATGCAGTTTAAAATCTGCTGATGAATATTCACAAGTTATAGATAAGGAGATAGCGAAAGAGCTGTCATTAGGCAGGGTGCTGGGGCCTTATGACGTTCCTCCATCCTGTCATAACTACAGAATCTCCCCACTAGGTGTTGTCCATAAGAACCCAGGTAAATTTACAATGATTCACCATTTGTCACACCCAGAAGGTTCATCTGTTAATGTTTACATTCCACAGGATATATCATCTGTCACTTATGCCACAATTCAGGATGCCATTGATGTTATTACGGATTCGCCAAAACCTGTGTACGTGGCTAAAGTAGATGTCGAATCGGCTTTCCGTATCATACCAGTCTCGCCAGCAGATAGGCCAATGTTGGGTTTTAGGTGGAGGGGGCAGTATTTTATGGATGCTGTTTTGCCTATGGGCTGCTCTAGTTCATGTGCCATTTCTTGATTGTTTCAGTACGGCGCTACAGTGGGTGGCAAAGGTCAAACTGGGTGTGACAGCAATGATTCACGTGATCGATGATTTCCTAATTGTGTCTGATTCAGCAGATAAGTGTAATCTGGATCTGATGGCATTTGTTAACCAATGAAATTGGGGTACTGCTAACACCTGGCCCGTCCACCTCGATCCCTTTTCTAGGAATTATTCTAGATACTGTCAACCAAGAGGCTAGGCTTCCAGAGGATAAGTTGGATAAAGCCAGGGCATTACTAGTGACTTTTTCTTGACAGACAGAACGTGACACTGAAGGAGTTACAACAGCTACTCGGGTTTTTGGGATTCACATGTTCTGTAATCAAACCTAGCAGACCATTTTTACGCCGTTTAATCGTTTTGACAATCGGCGTATGTAAGCCACATTATCATATCCGCTTGACGAGGCAGGCAAAACTTGATCTACAAGTGTGGCTAGAATTTTTGCAACATTTCAATGGCAAATCTTTCCTCCTGGATGATGACTCCATAACAGGTGACTATCTTCAGCTGTACACTGATGCTGCGGGGGGAGTAGGTTATGGGGCTTTGTGTGGAGTCGAATGGTTTTGGGGCCTGTGGCCAGAGGCGTGGCGTTCACTCAATGCCGCTGTTTTAGAATTATATCCAATCATGGCAGCCGTACACGTTTGGGGTAATGCTTGGGCAAACAAGAGTGTCTGTTTTTTTTTTTACGGATAATGAAGCACTTGTTCCGGTAATTAATAACCAGACGTCACGCAAACCACACATCATGGCCTTCCTTCGCCCACTGGTATTGGCTTGCCTGCATTATAATATCAATTTTGCAGCGCGCCACATTCCAGGGCGATTTAACACTCTCACTGATAAGTTATCCCGTTCCAGGTGGACAGATTCCGGGAATTGGCGCCATGGGCAGATATCAACCCAGTGAGGGTGCCTTACCGGGTGTCCCCGGCCGTCTTAGGGACTCTTTGAACCAGCTACTGCAGGCTTCTATAGCGCCGTCATCACGCGCTCATTATGAACGGTCTTGGAACAAGTTTGTTTTGTTTAATGCTTCGCTTGGTTTATCTTCGCAGCTGCCGGCTTCAGTGTCGACAATGTTACTCTTTATAGCACATCTGCATTGTAGTGGAGCTGCATCAATTGTCAGCCGTTGCTTATTTTCACAAGATTCATGGTTTTGATGACCCATCTAAGTGTTTATTGTAGCCAAGGCCTTGGCAGGTGCTTGTAATCTTGGATATGTCCCTGATGTCCGCCTGCCTGTCACTCTGCCTGTTCTCACTCGTCTTGTGCTTGCATTGCCCACCGTGTTTACATCACGTTATAAATGTATAATGCTCCATGCCATGATGGTGCTAGCTTTCAAGGCTTATTTGCGGGTGGGAGAAATGGTACTGCGATCAAGGAGTCATGTAGGGGGATGTTTGCAGTTGGGTGACGTGTTAATGTCAGGAGATCTAATATCAATTTCCTTCCGTCGTTTCAAACATAGCACGCGGCAGGGTCCGCAGTCCCTCCAGGTGAGAGGTGAGTGCATCCCTAGTTCACCCATATACCTTGCTTCCTTTACGAGAGAGTTTCAGTCAGGTAGAGGTCAGATACAATCATCTTTAATTGCCTATGCGGATGGCTCTCCAATGCTACGCAGTGAATTTGATGTGTCTTTAAAGCGATTGCTGGGTTTCTGTGGATATCAAACTAGTGGCTTTAAGGGCCACAGCTTCCGCATTGGGGCAGTTACCGCGGCAGCATTGCGGGGTGAATCTGACGCGCAGATAAGAGCGGCAGGAAGTACATCAGAATAGCTTAAAAGGATAAAATGGTTTCGGTTAGGCCTGGTTTGTTTATGTGGGGGGGTCACATGTTCGGTGACCTGTGGCGAAATACCCCCACATTTGGTATTAGTATAATTTTAGATTTAGTGTTTTGGCAGCAGATAGCGTGGTATTCAGAAAGGCACTTTTTAGTTAATCATGTTGGCTTAGTTAATCATGTTGGCTTTAAAATTAACTCTACACATAACAAGCTCTGCTGTGATTACATGTCATTCCTTTCAATTGTTCTAGGAATACCGCTGCTGCTTTATATGTTGAAATGTGGGCTCTAACAGCCTGATGTTCAGGAGACTAGTATGGGCTCAGTCACAGGCCTGGCATTGGGTTGTAGAGTCCACATTTCTTTTATTTAAATATTACAGTGTGCCAAAAAGGCTTATACACTGGTTACCCATAATAAACAAACGTCATCCATTTGGCCTTTTTCATATCTATATTTGTCTCCGTGTTGTTGCTTGCATAAATGATGGTGTGCACATCTGGCACAGCCGATTTGCATACTGGACTTTGTGCAAGACAACAGCACACGGAGGCCTCCCATTAGAGGAGGCTAATTTATGCAAGGACGTGTTAATTACTCCCGTGGGAAGAATCAAATCAACCAATCAGCGCGCACTGGCGCGCGTCCCTCGGGAGAATCCTAAGCTGATCCCGCACTCCGTTTGCGAAAGCGTAAAGGGGCAGACGTTTGTCTAATTTGACCCACCCGCCTCCCTACTTTTCGTCCAAGAATGTTTGATGTATAGTCATGATTTGTGCATCGTTATTGGAAAGGGGTTGCTGGTCTCGATGCTTTCCCCACATTTATAATTGATTGTGAGCATAGGGTTTGCACCGGAGGTGTTCACGGGGTTTTATTGCAAGAGATGTTGCATGCCTTTTTTCCACTTTCGATTTAGGAATAGTATGGAATTGTATATATCGGGGCGAAATACCCCCACATTTGGTATTAGTATAATTTTAGATTTAGTGTTTTTGGCAGCAGATAGCGTGGTATTCAGAAAGGCACTTTTTAGTTAATCATGTTGGCTTAGTTAATCATGTTGGCTTTAAAATTAACTCTACACATAACAAGCTCTGCTGTGATTACATGTCATTCCTTTCAATTGTTCTAGGAATACCGCTGCTGCTTTATATGTTGAAATGTGGGCTCTAACAGCCTGATGTTCAGGAGACTAGTATGGGCTCAGTCACAGGCCTGGCATTGGGTTGTAGAGTCCACATTTCTTTTATTTAAATATTACAGTGTGCCAAAAAGGCTTATACACTGGTTACCCATAATAAACAAACGTCATCCATTTGGCCTTTTTCATATCTATATTTGTCTCCGTGTTGTTGCTTGCATAAATGAAGTTTAGCCAGGTATATATTCGGGGCCCTTCCCCAGACGACATTACAGTAAGTGATATATGGGTATATAAACATGTAATACAGATTTAATAATGACTTATTATCTAATTTGTTTGTCACCTTTTTTATAATACCAATATTCTTAGAAATGTTGTTTGATATATATATATTTAATGTGTGTGCTGCAGTTCAATTTATTATTTATAAGCAGACCAAAAACTTGATCTCATGTACAGTGTTAATTTTTATGCCGTCTATGCAAATGTTATTACTACTTTACTAGTTATTACTAGAATGTTTATTAATTTTAAGCCATCGAGATAGTTTTTTATTTAAGAGTTCGGAGCATTTTCCATTTCATCTGTGTTGTTGCCTTGTATAGAGATGGTGGTGTCATCTGCTAACGTAATGGTAAACGTTATGTCAGATAAAGCAGATAAATCATTTACATAGATAAGAAAGAGTAAATTTCGCAGAATTGAACCCTGCGGAACACCACATGTTATGTTTTTAAGGGAAGATTTTGTTCCATAAAATTGTACTCGTTCTTGTTTGTTATTTAAAACGTTACGAATCCATTGGAGTATATTCCCTCTGAATATGAGATGAACGAAACGTTTAATTGCGGATGCAGTTTCAACATTTTATGTTTTTTCCAATATGTGCGTGATCGCTTTACATGTGCATAACATTATTCCTGACCTCTATGGGTAAGCAAAATTACGTCAGCTAAAGTAGTCTGGCTTATCCGACGGGTGCCATAAGTGGTGCCACCTCACGGCGTCTAAATAATCTAGCTGATGGTTGAAGTGAAAGATATCGCGAGAACGTTGGCGCCAAAGTGTTCGGCTGATTGCAGTGGCGCACTCCGGTTTTTTATAAAGGTAGTATGTTTTTTTCTCATGATTAATTCCTTGCCCACAACGTGGCGCTGCTGTTGATATTCTGATGACGGTAGGTGCCTTTGCGATTCACTTATGAATAAACCAACAGGCGCTTTTAAGCCACGCCCCATTTGCTGATCATTGGTCCGTCTAACGATAAAAACGAATGCGCGCGTGTTTACGTTTGTTTTTCGTGGGGCGCCCATTTGCGAAGTAGAATATTTACAAATATTAAGAACATCAAATTTGATAATACTTATGAACTGGAGCGAAGTTTTACAATAAGTTGTCTAATGTAGGCACCGCCTTTGTATCTATTTAAATTGTAAATATCTATCTACATGACTTATTGTGTGCATCGTGCATTTAGAATTTAGTACGCGCTACACTACAGCCGACGTTTGTATCCTTTGCTGTAATAAATATGTCATGCTTAAGAAAGTCAACCCAAAATGTTTACACATCCTTGTAGATGACCTGGTGATGTTGTACCCCTCCAGTGTAAGCCTGGAATGTATATGAAGAATTTATTCCCCTCTGCATCTAAGCTAAATGGGGAGGAACTTAAATTAGTTGTGTCAAATATCTGTGTCATATTATATGTGCTACTTCTTTCTTTAATTATATAATACTCTTTTTAGGTATACGTGACACATATGCAAACCAATACATTTGTGTTTATATAGCTCATGAACCCTGCAAACCAACTGGGGCAAATTTGGTGCGTGTTTTGCAATTATAACTCTGCCTATTTAACGTTAAGCAAAGTATGACGATAATATTATAAATACAATAATGGGAGAGGTTTTGATGAAAAAATATACTTTGTTTTGATATACTTTCTACCATCTTCCAACAACACTGTGTAACAAAGTAAATGTTTCCGAAAATAATATTTGTTTTAGAAAACCCCCATTAATTTCTTCTTCAAAAGCTCCCATTATTGTATTTATAATAGAATTGTCATACTTTGCTTCAAGTTTAATAGGCATAACTATAATCGCAAACAATCGCACCATATATGCCCCAGTTGGTTTGCAGGGTTCATGAGGTATCTAACAAAATGTATAGGTTTGCATATGTGTCACGTATACCTAACCCATAGCAAGCATCCAAAGACGACCACCCTCATTTTGGCAAAAATAACCAGTATTCTTAATCTTACCTTAAAGTGAAATGGAAATGTGAATGTTTCCAGCAAAAAATGGAATGTCAAGTGTCATTAGTGATTGAGACTTATATTCAATTAACTTATTTACTTCAGACCAAAATACACATGGCGATACATATACATTCATATACATGTAACAGTTAACAAGCTGATAGTAATAGTAGAAACATATTATATACTTAAAGAAAGAAGTAGCACATATAATATGACGTAGATATTTGACACAACTAATTTAGTTTCCTCCCCATTTAGCTAAGATGCAAAGGGGCACAAATTCTTCATATACTTTCCAGGCTTACACTGGTGGGGTAGAACATCACCAGATCATCTACAAGGATGTGTTAACATTTTGGGTTGACTTTCTTAAGCATGACATATTTATCACAGCAAAGAATACAAACGTATTAAAACGTCAGATTTTTTAGAAAAGGATGTAGGCTGTAGTGTAGCGCGTACTAAATTCTAAATGCACGATGCACACAGTACGTCATGTAGATAGATATTTACAATTTATATCGAAACAAAGGCGGTGCCTACATTAGACTACTTACAGTGAAACGTCGCTCCAGTTCATAAGTATTATCAAATTTGATGTTCTTGATATTTGCTCAATATTCAACATTCTACTTCGCAAATGGGCGCCCCACGAAAAACAAACGTAAACACGCGCGCATTCGTTTTTATCGTTAGACGGACCAATGATCGGCAAATGGGGCGTGGCTTAAAAGCGCCTGTTGGTTTTTCATAAGTGAATCGAATCGCAAAGGCGCCTACCGTCATCAGAATATCAACAGCAGCGCCACGTTGTGGGCAAGGAATTAATAACGAGTAGAAAACATACCACCTTTATAAAAACCAGAGTGCGCCACTGCAATCAGCCGAACACTTTGGCGCCAACGTTCTCGCGATATCTTTCAATTCAACCATAAGCTAGATTATTTAGACGTCGTGAGGTGACACCATTTATGGCACCCGTCATTTTTGGCGAGTTAACGAAGGCGAGTGATAATCGGATAAGCGAGACTACTTTAGCTGAAGTAATTTTGCTTACCCAAAGAGGTCAGTAATAATGTTATGCACATGTAAGGCGACCACGCACATATTGGAAAAACATTAGATGTTGAAACTGCATCCGCAATTAAACGTTTCGTTCATCTCATATTCAGAGGGAATATACTCCAATGGATTCGTAACCTTTTAAATAACAGACAACAACGAACATGGAACAATGATACCTTTACTCTTTCTTATCTATATAAATTATTTATCTGCTTTATCTGACACAACATTTACCTTTATGTTAGCAGATTACACCAGCATCTTTATACAAGGCAACAACATAGATGAAATGGAAAATGCTCTGAACTCTGAAAAAAAACTATCTTTATGGCTTAAAATTAATAAACTTTCTCTGAATATACAGAAAACCCACACAGTGACCTTCAGTAATACGATCAGTATAAGAGAAAGGAGTAATAACATTTGCATAGTCGGCATACAAATTAACACTGTACGTGAAATAAAGTTTTTGGTCTACTTATAAATAATAAATTGAACTGGAGCACACACATTAAATATATATCAAATAACATTTCTAAGAATATTGGTATTATAAAAGAGGTGACAAACAAATTATATAGATACCCATATATCACTTACTGTAACGTCGTCTGTGGAAGGGCCCCGAATATATACCTTGCTAAAATTCATTTACTCCAAAAAGAGTTTTGCGTGTTATAAGTCACGTAGGATTTATTGATCATACGCAGCCTTTATTTACATATTATCAAATAAAGAATATTTATGATGTAAATAAATACTTATGCTGTATTCTAATGTTCAAACATAATAGGGGTACTTTGCCAGATATATATCATGATGTATTTGTCCTGCAAATATACACACATAAATATAATACAAGGCAGGAAGTAACATATAAAACACCACACTGCAAGACTAATTGCAACAACTGTCCTTGGCTTATGTTGGTCCTAAAATCTGGAATACATTTATTACAAATAACTATTTACAATATTGTATATATCTTCATATGTTAAAACAAAGGACCAAGCGTCTAATTCTAGCAAACATATGCTAAATTCTACTTTAATATAATTTTTCCATGTTAAGATGCACCCGGTGTTCAATATTACGGTACTCGGTATATTGCACTATTAAATAATTAGTTAGTTTATTATGAAGATGTTTATGTTTATGTATTATAATTTTTGACACGAATTATAGTTTACATTTCAAATATGACATGAATAAGGAACACAAGCAATGTGTTGCTTTGTTCCAATTGTTACGTAATTTATACATGTTTCATATTACTGCTACATCTGTGCTATACTGAACATTATGTATCAATAAAGATTATTATTATTATATTAAACTAATTTCCACAAAAATCAAACCTACCTTATGTCGACTACGACTATCTCGTTTGTACAGATTTCCTGATTTGTTTTGATGAAATCGTTATACAAACTATTAAATAATTTGTTTACACGGTCCAGTCAAATTTCGATGAAAATAGACAAAGGTGGTCTTGCTTTAGTACAAAATATAACGATCAAAGCCGAATCGTTCAATGATTTCAACAAAAATGCGCTTTTTATTAAAACGGCTATGTATTTTAAACTATATGAAATATAACTATAAATGCGTTTATTTCTTGCTGTTTTATATTAAACTAGTCATGTATTACAGATGTGCGCATTAACGGTCCTGATTAACTGTTAATCAACGTTGCATTCTGAGATTGTCCATATTTTAAATACCTATTTCAAGAGAATAATTATGCGCCATATGCATTATATGTATCATTTTTCTCCACACCATATACACTTTGTTTGACATAATATGTAATTTTAAGATAAAACGGCGCAAAACGACGAAACATGTTTTATGCAAGCACCAACACAAGTCATGAATAGTGATGAAAGAAGGCCAAATGAATGACGTTTATTAAGAGATTAAGTTAGAGAGAGAAATGTGGGCTCTACATCCCAAGGCCAGGCCTGTGACTGAGCCCATACTAGTCTCCTGTCCCTCAGGTTGACAGAGCCCACATTTCGGCATATACAACATTAGCAGTATTGTTATAGATATATACAACATCATTACTACTGTAATCACAGTAGACCTTAGGCACCGTACCGTACTAACCAAGCACACCATTCATTCACCTAACTATAATCCCAACTACCTGCTGAAGACTTACATTGTATCAAGATTTAGCCTAAACCTATAAGTGGGGCCATTACGCCACCGGTCACCAAAACATGTGACCACCCCACTACAATATAACCTGTCATGTTGAAAAAGCATGCAAAACGACCTCAAGCAATCCCGATATATTTCTTAAAGGCATCTGATGTCCATCTGCCCGCCGCCCTGATCTGTGCATCAGACTCACCTCGTAATGCAGCCGCAGTGGCCGCCCCAATGCGAAAACTGTGTCCTTTAAACGCACTAGTGTGATAGCCACAGAATACCAGTAACTGTTTCAGCGACACATCAAATTCTCTACGTAGCATTGGGGAGCCATCTGGGTATGCAAACAGCAAGGCATGTCCGGGACCTCTAGCTTGTCTAAACTCCCGAAGGAAAGAAGCCAGGTAGATAGCTGTCCCTGGAAGGCTTTCGCCTTTAACCTGGAGAGATTGGGGACCTTGAAGAGCACTGTGTTTAAAACGTCGGAAAGAAATTGTAACTAAGTCACCAGATAGCAAAACATCACCCACACGCAAACAACCTTGTACCATACTCCGTGAGCGAGGCACCATTTCTCCTATGCGCAAGTACGCCTTGAAAGCAAGGACCATCATGGCACGGAGCATGAGGCACTTGTATCGGGATGAGAACACCGTGGGTAATGCCTGCACCAGGAGCGCAAACACAGGTAGGGTGATAGGCAGACGGACATCAGGAACAGCTCCGATACTTCTAACACCAGCTAACACTTTAGAGACTGCAAAGCAATGTGACGGATCAGCAAAACCCTTACTTTTATGGAAATATGCCACAGCCGAGACTGTGGACACAATGGATGCCAGAGCGGATCCATCAGCATGCAGGTGAGCAATGAACAACAACATCATGGGTACAGAAACAGGCAACATAGTGGGGAGAGATAAAGAATCATGAAACGTTATCAACTTCTTCCATGCCCGCTCATAATGCAGCCGAGACGATGGTGCAAGAGAGGCCTGCATTAATGTGGTTAAAGACTCCCTAAGCCGTTTCCACCAAGATTGGCAGACGAGGATACATGCCTCGTTACTGCTCATAGAGGGCTCTCATAACAAGACTCAAAAATTCCCCAAGCTCACTGGGGAGACACTACAACTGAGGAGCCGTGTAAGAGACCCGTCGAATTCACTCCGCAACATTGGCAAACCATCCAGGTATGCAAACAGGATACCCTGTACTGGGCCCCCGACATGAATAAATTCCCTCAACACTGCTGCTTAGTAATTGACAGAACCTTATTAACATCCACCCCTCTCCTGCAAAGATTATGGGCCGTGTTGTGCACTGTGCTTAAAACAACCCAAGGATACTGTAATAATTAAGGTCACCAGATAAATAGTATAACATCTCCCAAATACAAACTTCCTTTGAATTCCAACACCAGGATGCTGCTTCTGGTGTGTGTCAGGAATGTGTTGAAGCCATTATTAGCCTCTCCATTGGTGTATCCCAACAATTAGTAACCAGCTTGCTAATCATGCAATGTTTCCCTGAGCAGATATTCGTTATGCAATCTTTGACAGCCATTTTCTCCAAAAATATTTTTCTTCAAAGTTCTGCATTTGCAAACGGGATATCTCTGGGAATAATTACGCTATATAATAATGTTTTCAGTGATGCATTCAGCACATTCTACTGTGTGTAATGATCAGACACTGTTTTAAAATCATGAATAGTTTGAAAGATATAGCCATATTTGGTGCCAAAAAAACAAGATTTGTTTTCGTATTTTACCAAAAAATTATTTTAAAATTAAAAACATTAAAAAAAATGCTCTTGTCATTGCACAACAGAATCTGTAGAGAACATGGATTTGCAAGAATTATAACTATATATGTGTTCAATAACAAATGGCAGGTTTCCAGATTTGCCAATATTTGCTCAAAATGGTGGCCATTTTGTTTGTTATCATGGAAACGGGGGGTCTGGCTGAAAAAGTTCAATATATGTTTTACTCAGTAAGACCCATTTCATGCATTGGACAGAAAACAAACATAACATTGAACTGTTTGCACCAATTAAAAAATAATCATATCCACCTGCCGTGTCTGGCCTTAAAATCACTATTACCTACACTGTCACACAATATATGATCATAGGTCGTGCGTTGCATAGCTAAAGTCCTCGACCTGTAACATAAAATATGGTGTGTACCCTTGATTAAGGCGTCGCATTGGTGCTGCCCCAACTCCAGTTAAGTGTCTGTTTCTGGACTGAAACCACTTGCAACTGCCATAAGTGTAGCAGGATGGATTGCCGTTACAAAAGATTGTGTCCTGGGCAGCAGCTTCTCAAAAGATGCCATACTGTGTTCTATATCCTGCTCCCACAAATGCCAAATGTATCCTTGCATTCAACTAACTGTCCACCACCACCTGGAGTCAGTGTACAGTCATGCCTCCTGTGTTGAGCACTGGCTCCGACGTAGGCACTCTCGTTGTCGCAGCAGCGATCTGCCAATGTCCCTACCAGGCAGCCAAATATGTCCAAGTGTATTTTGCCGAGTGTAACCGATCCTGTCTCTGACTCGGCTGTTGGCTGACTCAAGGTTGAATTTCAAGAGAAATTCTACAAAAATAAATACACAGCAGGACAGTACTCGAACTACTACACAGAAATTCACTCTCATCGGCATGCACGATAATCAACAATGTTGCATCTGTCAAACATGTTAAACATGTCTGAAAAACCAGAAACGTGACCATGATGCCAACTAAACACATGGCAGTAATAAATGTGTGTGTTGGCATATATGGGTGTTGTTAATGTTAGTATCTGTACTATTTGTACAACATGATATTATACTCTTGCATGTTTATGTTTATATTTGTACTGAATGTGCTGCACAGACAGAAACACAAGTGCTGTGCGAGGATCAAAAAAAAAAAAACATTCTTTATCTTTAATTATATTATGTCACATACCTCCAGTAATGCCTGGCGGTAATCATATTATTTCACATGCCTCCAGCAACGCATGTCGGTAATCATCTTATTTCACATGCCTCCAGTGACGCATGGCGGTAATCATATCATTCCACATGCCTCCAACAATGCATGGCAGTAATCATATTATTTCACATGCCTCCAGCAATGCCTGGCGGTAATCATATTTCACCTGCCTCCAGCAACACATGGCGGTAATCATAGTATTTCACATCCCTCCAGTAATGCATGGGGTTAATCATATTATTTCACATGCCTTCAGCAACGCATGGCGGTAATCATATTTCACATCCCTCCAGTAACGCATGGTGGTAAGCATATTATTGCACATACCTCCAGTAACACACGACGGTGTGTTGCCATACAAAACACTGCACCAGCAGCAAAACAGTGACATAAGCACTACATTGCTTGTAGACACTGACCCGACAAGGGGGAATTTAGAAAACCCAACAATGTGTTGACATGCAAAAAACTGCACCAGCAGCAAAACAGTGACACAAGCACTACAATGCATGTAAACACATGTCGGTGTGTTGACATGCAAAAAACTGCAACCGCAGCAAAACAGTGACTCAAGCACTACAATGCATATCAACACAGACCCGACAAAGAGGAACTTAGAAAACCCAACAATGTGTTGACATGCAAAAAACTGCACCAGCAGCAAAACAGTGACACAAGCACTACAATGCATGTAAACACATGTCGGTGTGTTGACATGCAAAAAACTGCACCAGCAGCAAAACAGTGACGCAAGCACTACAATGCATGTAAACACTGACCCGACAAAGAGGAATTTAGAAAACCCAACAATGTGTTGACATGCAAAAAACTGCCCCAGCAGCAAAACAGTGACGCAAGCACTACAATGCATGTAAACACATGTCGGTGTGTTGACATGCAAAAAACTGCACCAGCAGCAAAACAGTGACACAAGCACTACAATGCATGTAAACACTGACCCGACAAAGAGGAACTTAGAAAACCCAACAATGTGTTGACATGCAAAAAAACTGCACCAGCAGCAAAACAGTGACACAAGCACTACAATGCATGTAAACACATGTCGGTGTGTTGACATGCAAAAAACTGCAACCGCAGCAAAACAGTGACTCAAGCACTACAATGCATATCAACACAGACCCGACAAAACCTGTTGAGCTACAAAATTGCCCAAGCACTGTGTTAATGTGCAAAAAACTGCAACCGCAGCAAAACAGTGACACAAGCACTACAATGCACATCAACACAGACCCGACAAAAACCTGTTGTGCTACAAAATTGCCCCAGTACTGTGTTGATATGCAAAAACTGCAACCGCAGCAAAACAGTGACACAAGCACTACAATGCATATCAACACAGATCCGACAAAAGCAGCCCGTTATAAAATGGCCCAAGCACTGTGTTAATGTGCAAAAAACTGCAACCGCAGCAAAACAGTGACACAAGCACTACAATGCACATCAACACAGACCCGACAAAAAACTGTTGTGCTACCAAATTGCTCAAGCACTGTGTTGATATGCAAAAAACTGCAACCGCAGCAAAACAGTGACACAAGCACTACAATGCAATCAACACAGATCCGACAAAAGCAGCCCGTTATAAAATTGCCCAAGCCCTCTGTTGATATGCAAAAAACTGCAGCCGCAGCAAAACAGTGACACAAGCACTCCAATGCATATCAACGCGGACCCGACAAAGCATGAATTTTGCAAACCCAATAATATGTTGACATGCCAAAAACTGCGCCAGCAGCAAAACAGTGACGCCAGCACTACAATGCATGTAAACGCACAGACTTGACACGCAGGAATATAGAAAGACTGAAAAATGTGTAAACCTGCAAACAACTGGCCCAGCGGCAAACACTGACATAAACACTACAATGCATCTAAACGCGAATCCGACAAAGTAATGTGGCGCCACCACGCGAACATATAATTGACACAACGCGATCCACCGCGCACAGGGCACGACAACAACACATCCCCTTCTAGCCGGAGATCTGCCTCACTGCACTAATCATCGCCCCCCGCAAGCTACGATAGAATCTAAAGTTGCCTATGTCCGTAAAATGCGTCCCATCTTTGCGAAAAACCTCGCGTATGCTATTCCAAAGGCGCTTATGCCTCCAGAAAAATACCCCTTCTGAGTCCTTACAAAACGCTTCCAAGTACCTGTTTACTTCCACCACCCGGGCGGCACCCTCCTCGAAACTAACCCCGCGCCATGCGTTCCGTCGACAAACCTGGCAAATGGCGACCCGCTGTACCCCGGAATCGAGCAGCCGTCGCGCCAGACGTTGAGTGTCCAAAGCTATCATAACGGGGGTAGATGCCAACCGACCGCTGATATCATTCCCACCAATATGCAGCACCACAACGTCTGCGCGACAGGCAACAATTCGGAACATGACTGCCGGCGCCATTAAGGTGGCGACCCGAGCCCCGCGAATGCCCTCATATGAGACTTCACAGGGTCGGCCATTCACCTCAAACAAGCCGGCCGGTTTTGGGTTTGCCGACTGCACGAATGCGCCAACCCAATAAACATAACTATGCCCTAAAACTACAATCTTACAAGGAGAATTCACTGACATGGAAACGGCCAGTTACGAATTCCGTACGCAAAATTCAAAATGGCGGACAAACAAAGAAAATACTCAGCTGTAACAACTCGGCCGAACAGTTTCAGCAATCACCTTGCGCTCGCGAGTACAATGACGTTCCTTGAAGACGTCTCGCCAATATGCACGATCGTAAATCAGAAAGGCAGCAAACCGCGTAGAAAATTCAAATAAAGATAGCTCACACAACCAAAATTTGTTGATGCGACCAATCCGTCTGCTTTCACAAAACGAAGTGACCAAGAGCTCGTTGTAATCTGTGACTGCGCGCCACTACCGCGCGGTGATTGGCTCCTTGCGCCAGAGACAACGAGGTAATTAGCATAATAATTAGCATCAGACATTAGGCCAATCATCACTTGTCCTGCGTTGTTGCCAGCACAAAAACCCATATGCAGCACGGTGCCGTGGCCGCATATTCTCATATACGTTTATTATGTCGCTGGCCGGACCTGGCGACCGGCCATTTCGCAAAAGCACAAATTATCGAGTAACATATCAAACGCCAAAGTAACACATATATGGTATCAAGTATGGTCAAATAAGTAAATAGTTGTCATAAGTATATATACTTTCTTAAAACAGTTAAAATGGTAGCGTAACTCAGTGCATCTTTAAACTAGTATCACACTGCAAATATATACATAAACTATCCTGATCAGCTGTGCATTAAATTAATTGCGGGGAACGTTTAATTGAAAAGAGCATTGTTTAATTTGTTTGAATAAACGCTTTTGCTGTTGTGTCCAGAACATCAAAGATATATCTAGTTTCCGATTAGTTGTTGTGTTTCCTTAATGACTGGACACATATCAGTGCAAAATTGCACCACTTTTATGTCCACACCACCATGCTTAAATTATAATGATAAAAGCAACACACCTAATTATTTTTAGTGTCATCAAATGACTTTGTCATCGGCGTTATCTTTTGTAAAATGCAAGAACCTTTGTTGTCCATTAGGTCGTGGCCTTGTTTTAGTACAAGCCAGTGTGATCAACTTAATGGGCGTATAAGTTAGTTGACACAACAGCAAGATCAGTAAGTGGGATTGGCGTTGTATTGTGAATATCAATGGATATTAAATATGTTTGCAGAGCGACCTGGTAATTCCTTTCCGAGAATATAAGTATTTGAAGCGTCTTGCACTGCTTTTAGTGTTAGGAATTAATATACGTCTCTGCATCATACATAATAATCATATAGCCATTTTGACTTAGAAGATACCACTCTATCAGAACTGAGTGGTGTACCAACATTAACGCCCGATGAACCGTTCCAAATATTCGAAGGCGACGTCAAACAGAAAATGCGGCAGACCAAATTGAGCAAAGCCAGCGGTCCAGATAAACTATCTCCCAGAGTTCTGAGAACATGTACAGACGAACTCGCACAGATTTTCTACAGTATCTTCAACCTACCCCTTCGAGATTGCCGCATTCCTGCATTGTGGAAAACAGCATAGATCGTGCCAGTGCCGAAACAGAAAAACCCGTCGGAACTGAATGACTACCGACCTGTGGGACTGACACCAGTCATAATGAAAACTTTCGAAAGACACGTTCTTGACCACCTCAGACATAAACTCTCTGGCATCTCCGACCCAATGCAATTTGCGTACCGGAAAAAGCGAAGTGTAGAGAATGCACTCGGTTCTGAAACACTAGGAGACTCCTGGGACGTATGCAAGAATCCTGTTTCTGGACTTCAATTCAGCGTTCAACACCATATGCCCATCAGTGCTACATAACAAACTTAGCAACACACCACTGAATACGTTCACACGACAATGGACCCTTGACGTTTTTTGTCGATCGTCAGCAGTACGTCGCTATTGGAAATCACCCACCCAGCATGCTGCCCCTGAACACCGGCGCGCCTCAAGGAGCGGTTCTCTCGCCGACACTCTTCTCCATCCACACGAGCGATTGTACTGCAACATCTGAAACATGCCTCTTCCTGAAATACGCAGATGTTACTGCCTGCGAAGGGTTGATCTCCAGGGAAGACGAAGCAGCCTAGAGAAATGAAATCCAACAGCTTTTGACTTGGTGCAAGACAAGAACACCAAAGAGATGATGATTGATTTCAGGAGAAATGCTGCACTCCCTATGACAGTGAAGATCAATGAGGAAGAAGTTGAAATTGTTCGGTCATTCCGATACTTAGGTGTGACCAGGCAAGATAATCTCACTTGGTCCGAACACGTGAATAGCTGTGCTAAGCGATGCAACCAGAGACTGTACCAACTTAGGATGTTGCTAAGTTTCCAGATCGACAGAACTATACTGGAACTCTTCTAGAGGTCAACAGTAGAAAGCATCCTAAAATTCTGCGCCGCGATGTGGCGCCCATGCACAAAAGCCGGTGACAGAAAGGTTCTTGGAAAAATTGTGATCAGAGCCCAGCAAATCGTAGATGGACACATGAGTGGACGATATCTGCGCTGAAAATGTCCTAGATAAAGCAAAATCTGTTATGAAAGACAAATATCACCCATTGTTCAAGTGTTTCAAGTTCCTGCCATCGGGAAGGCGACTGCGTGCCTATACAAGGCAAGGACGAGCCGAATGAGGTGTTCCTTTGTGCCAACGGCCATAGCAGCCATTAAAATCCATCAAATCCATCAAAAATAAATAAATTATGATTTTTGTATATGATGTTTGGTATCGAATTGCCCATGAAATGTACACCAAATTCCTTGTAAACTATCTTATCTTATCTCTTATCTTATCTTATCATGGGCTAAATTAAAACAACATTTAAACCGCTACAACTGTAGCGGGTTAATAGTTTTACAAGGGGTATATGTGAATTGAATTATTTTGAGATAACAATAAATACTGCGTATATTTAGGGATTTATATACGGCGTGTTCATGCCAGGAGGATGTCAACAACTATAAAACAGGTACCACTGTTTGTTATCTGGAAAAATAACACTCGTATTATTCTCGTTACATATCGACACGACAACATTTGATTATTAGATTACACATTTAAGTCGACTTCACGTCTTCAATGCATTTGAAAGTATATTTTCATTTCTTACCCGTGTAGACGTGTCGTTCTTATACCACAACATAACACGTGCGCAATTCATGGTATCGGTGCAAATCTCTATAAATCTTTCAACGTTTATTTCATGGTTGATATCGATAAAGGTATGTGTTTGTCTGTCTGTCTGTCTGTCTGTCTGTCTCTGTCTAAACCTCTCCGTCTCATCGCCTACTCGTCTGTCAGTGTGTCCGTCTGTTCTTTGGTTCGTTTGTCTGTTGGTCCATATGTCAGTCTGTCCGTCGGTCCGTCTCTCCGACTGTCCTTCTCTCTTTCGGTTATTAGGTCCATCTGCCCTCTCTCTCTCTCCCCCTCTCGCTCCCCTAGTGTTTAGAGCAACGGACTCTCACTGGATAGACCCCGGGTTCGAACCTTGCTTCCGTTCACTCTGCTGCATGAATGAGCAACTGGCAATTTGCAGTTGTGGATATTGTGTACAAATAGTCTTCGGGCAGTAATTACAGTGTAGCTGTATAGAAGTTAAGTCAATATGATGTCGATTGAACAGGTATATCAGGGGGTAAAGTGTATGGAGCTTTGGATGGTCTTAGGGACTGTATACCACATTATACAAGAACGTACCTTGTTTATGTATTTCAAATTGAAAGTCGTGATGATGTACATATTTTCTTTTGTTCACTACACACATTCGAATGATGAATTTATAGTCTTTGAAGAGCAAACCCTTTTGATGCTATGGAGATTTCCGGAACAGATTAATGATAGTACATCTCGTACCAGATGATGACACACATTAAGAATAGATGGACATATAAATAATGCTACACGCCCAATATTATAGGGCTTAATGATTTGTATACGATTTCAGTAAAAAGTGAGAATTTTCACCGAACAGATGTGGCATCTAACTTTGCTCTGATCCCTATGATCGAGGAACATGTATGTTTGTATATGTGTATGTGTGTACGTGTGTATGTGTGTATGTGTGTATGTGTGTATGTGTGTATGTGTGTATGTGTGTGTGTGTGTGTGTGTGCGTGCGCGCGTGTGCAGGTGTGCGCGTGTGCGCGTGTGCGCGTGTGCGCGTGTGCGCGTGTGCGCGTGTATGCGTGTATGCGTGTATGCATGCATGCGTGCATGCGTGTATGCGTGTATGTATGTATGTGCGTATGTGTTAATGTGTGTATATATATATGTATGTATGTATGTATGTATGTATGTATGTATGTATGTAAAAACTATGTATGTATGCATGTATGTACGTATGTATGTATTCATACATGCATGCATGTGTGCATGCATGTATACATACATAAGCGATTCTTAATATTTTTTGCTGCAACCCTACTTTCGGATAGGGTACTTTGCTTAGCGACCCATGTCTTCAAAGAAGCATACCATCAATAAATAATAAATGAGAACAGTTACTAGACTTCCTTGGTGAACGCAGAGGGATGACGAAATCAACTTTGTTGGTTTATCGACGAAGAAAGAGGACATCATCCCTTGCGAATAAAACAAACTGGTGGACGGAGTCGTGAAGATCGAAGGTGTTTGTTGCTTGGAAGCCTCGATATGGAGTGAATGAAACGACATCGATATTTGTCCATTGCACGCTTAACGCATTTTTGCGGCAACAAACAGAGTATGACTTGCCTATAACAGGTGCTTGCGAGACGAATATTTTACATCACATGTTGCGTTAATTTGAAGTATCTTTTCAGCGTGTCAAACGAGCGAGAAATGAACTGAGCGTGAAAATTTCAAGAAGGAAATATAAAAAAACCAGGTCGTTTTAAGAAGAAACTGTTTAGGGGTCAGCTAAGGTGGGCTGAAAGGGATAATAATGGTTAGCGAAGAAAGCAAATGTCTGGAAAGTTGAAGCCACGACAACGACTGTGATGGGATTACTGTGTTAAGAAAGATTTATAGGATTGGAGGAATGGAGAACAATAGAGAGGATTGAAATATAGAGAGGAGTGGAGGCGGTTGGTGGAGACAGCAGTGCAAGAACAGCGAGATGAAAAGAAAAAGAAAGAAGCATACATAAATCGAGGACCAGTATCGAGGCCAGCCTCTCCCCTGACATCGAGGACCAGTATCGACGCCAGCCTCACCCCTGACATCGAGGACCAGTATCGAGGCCAGCCTCACCCCAGACATCGAGGACCTGTGTCGAGGTCAGCCTCACCCCTGACATTGAGGACCAGTATCGGGGCCAGCAGTCACCCCTGACATCGAGGACCAGTATCGATACCATACTCACCCCTGACATCCAGCGAAAACACGAGGACAACAACAACAACAACAACAACAACAACAATAACAACATCAACAACAACAACAACAACAACAATTTAATGTAACATTTGGCGTAACTTGCATTGCGAAAATCTCCTCAAATTTATGTCATTAAACCGGTAGGAATACTTTAGGAAACCGTCTAATACGTGACGTCCACCTTTTATCTACCTAAACGGCTCGAAAAGATGAATTTCTAGATAGCCAGATGGAACGGAATGTAGTTCTTAACATTAACGTTTGGTTAGAATTCGGTTACAAATTTACAAAGTAAGTAACCACAGGAAACAGACAAAGTGATAGTTTACACCTAAGACAAACATATTGAGAACCTTTGCTACAATGACTCTAATTTCTGTGACATTGTTCATTTGAACATCTCTACAGATAGCATTTAGCTATGATAATGAAAAAGATGATGCATGCAGTAGATCACAGTTATAGCAATAGGATTGTCAGAGGAAACGATTTCCGGAAAAAAGTGAACCTAATGCCCCAATTTACTCTATGTAGCGCTATCATAAGGATGAGCACTTTTGTTACTATCAAGAAACTAGTGTCTGTAATTGAGGACGACGCTTTGAGTCGACGTAACTTTCCCGCGCAATCAACATGTTTAAATTGCACTTGAAACGTCACGTGGATATGCTAATGCACATTATAAAAACAACTAAATGTTTGACTAGAAGTGACCACCTATTTATCCTGTTTATCGTGTGTTAATGAACTGCTCTATCTTGAGCGACTCCGAGGTAACTTCGTTCATTAACATTAATATTATGCGTGTGCTATCACGCCAATTCAACCATCCCGTACGTGTAAACAAGGAGCGGTTCATAATATCTTATTTAAATTAGCATCTTTTAACTGGGTATCTCCTATAACTGTATGAGTTTGTACTGTTGTGCCAGAAGACGGTTATTCTTCAAAGAAGCCAGAAGTTCTGGTAATTATTTTCCATTCATTGATAGGCCGTACTGGTAGGGACAGATTGGCGTTGATTGTGTTACATTTTGCAAATAAGTGTTTTAATTATAAGTATGTATACATATATATATATATATATATATATATATATGTATACATACTTATGAACACACGTTGGCTACAGCTATATTATAAACGTGCGTTGTCAATATATATTTGTCGATTAATATAATGAATCCTGCAAATATAATAGTAATATTATATTATTGTTGCTTTATTGACGCAATCGACGGGGTTATTAAAAATACTAGCACGTCAATGGTGTCGTTTGAATGAAAAACGATATGATCTTGATACTACATTTACAACGTTAATTATGATATATTTGTTTTAAACAACCTATTATTATTTGTTTGCCCATTAATGCAATACTGGGTAAAGCGCGATGGAAAAAGAAGATTGGCATAGCAATGATCTGGTGTCATTTATTTACATTCGGTGAAGTTAAAAAACACATTTATGCATTACCGAATTAAAATAAAATACGAAATTGATTAATCAATACATTTTTGACTCTGGCGGGGATTGTTTTCAATGGCATACATGTGCTAGAGATCTATAAAACTATTAAGCTCACATTACATAATCCTTTAAAACACGCACGTTTTATCACTAATTAACGCTTTAGCTGTTTTCAGCTAAACATATATTAAGATGATATTTTTGATCAAACTCTTATGTAGAATATTTCCATTTTATTTTCTCCTATCAGGAATTCAGTTTGGATTAATTATGACAAATTTTGTAAACTTTTAAATTCGATGATGTTAATAACCATTTTAATTTGTTGATCACGTTAATGGTAAATTGCTGTTATTGTTAACACTACTTATGATTTAAGAATATATGAATTTTGTGAAAATGGCGTTTGGAATAATGTGCATATCATCAATAATACAAGAGAGAAAACGCGAAGCGACGTTCCAACTTCACACTTTTACCATGACCATGGTCAATGTACTTAGATACATAGAATTCTTCTTGATGCTGAAAACGGTGTTACTAAGACCTCAGTAATACGAATTCATCATTAACCATTACTATTTTGTTTGTTGCACTTGTATAATATTACATACCGAAGAACTATCCATATATATATAGCTAATCGAGTCAAACCTCATTTAGGTTTGAGCACATCGTTCGTTACCAAGAGACATCTTAAAGCAGGAAAATATTGGTATTTATTTAACTGTACACCTTTCTGGTTGATCTGGCAGTTTGATAATAATAATGATAATACTAATACTAATACTACTACTAATAATAATAAACAGCTGAATCCACAGCAGCCAACGATTCAGTCTTGACTCACGTGTGTTTGGTCTGTCGTTGCTGCGTTGCTATGTTAAACAGTCTTAACATTTTCCATGTGTTTCGTTACAGGACACGTGAAAATGTCTGGATGGTGCCAACAAGTCGTCCTATTGCTTCTACTTTGCCTGCACTTAGGCTCTGGTCTGTACACGCCTCTCAGTTTTACGTAACTTAATACACATTACATGTAAACGAATTACCACGACGTGTTTCGTTGAGGCTACGTTATGAGCTTCTTCGCTGTTGAAACAATATAGGCATTTTATATTTAAGTTGCATTCTGAGATCGTCCATCTTTTAAATACAAATGTAGAGTGAATATCATGTCCCACACACTACACAACACTTTCCTCGACACCTTAATTAACTCTTTTTCACATACAGTGTAATATGCAACTGCTCAAAAAGCGAACACATGTGCAAAAGCTCAATTTATCGAGTATCGTCTTCCTACTATAACACCTCTATATATCAAAAAAATTATTTCACCAATCTATTATATTCACTATTTTTATTGCGCATATAACCAAACCAACACGAATATCACCATATTCGGCATCATTTATAAACCACTTATATTCAGTCATACTCATTCTAATTATGAATCGGGGATTATTGTTACTGATTTAGCCGATCATTTTGGAATATTTTATATAATATATGGTACACCTCGTCCACAAAAAAATTCAATACATAGGCAGGTACGACGGTTGACCAATCAGCAAAAAGTGGTTATTATATAGAAAGGAAAGAGGAACGTTAGCACAATATCAATGAAACATGGGCCGAACTACCCCAACCAATACATATACAATAATAGTACTCCAATGTACCTGAAACATTCATCATCAACGGGCAAGATAAATCAAATTTAAACCAAATTACAGAAGAATTTAGTAACTTTTTTGTTGGAAGAGGTAAACCGATAAGCGACCAACTAGCTCTTCCTGTTAAGCAATTTGAAATTATCCCGTAGATTTGTTCATGCAAACCATAAAGGCAATAGAAATAGTAATAATTGTACAAAACTAAGTAAATGCACCGAAGGATTCGACAGTTTATTCAATAAACTAATGGAAGCGACCATACATGATGTAGCCACTCCATTTGAACATGTATTAACCCAAACCTTTATCACGGGCACTGTTCCGGATGTCAGGGGCACTGTTCCTGAAGACGTAAAGACTGCAAAAGTAATTTCCGTTTTTAAAACAGGTAACGACAAAATGTTTGATAATTACAGACATATAAGCATTGTAGCTGCGATTTCTGAATTAATGTAAAACAAAATTGTATGCAATAGGCTAATAATATTTTTTGAAAAATATAACATTTTATACCAACATCAGTATGGGCTTCGTGCAAAGCATTCTACTATTCATACAATACTGCATCTGCTCAAGGATATTGCAGATGCAAACAATAAAATAACAAAAAAACCTACATTAGCTGTGTTTCTCGATCTTTCAAAGGCATTCGATACAATTGACCATTATATTTTGTACAAATTAAACTTTTATGGAATTCGGGGAATAAGTAATAAATGGTTTGTTAGTTATTTAACAATTCAAAAACAATATACTGAGATACACAAGTGTCAATCTTCTCAAAAAATATAATAAGTGGAGTACACCAAGGATCCATACTTGGACCAGTCTTAATTCTAATTTATATCAATGACGTAATTAACCCAACTTATTTGAATTTATTATCTTTCGCGGATGACACAACTGTATACCAATCAGGTCCTCATGTTTACACTTTAATTGACACCACAAACCAATAATTAATACATTTGAAAGAAAGTTAGACATTTTTGAAAAACGTGCTATACGAACAATTACCAAACATATATAGAAGTCACACCCATCCTATTTTTAAATCTGAAAATATACTTCAAATCGCTGATATATACAGGTTGCATGTCTCACTATTCATGTATGACTATTACCATACTACATTGCCTAAATCCTTTAAAAATTATATACCAAAAGAAGAATCACTAACACCAGAATTACTAGACAACATAACGTCTTATATACAGAGAAGACCAGAACACATTTTCATCTAGATTACCTAAACATAATTTATATAAAACTATGGAATAATCTTGATTGTAAGATGCTAAATAATACATTCAAATTCTTATTATGCAAACAATATGTAGACAACTATCCAAACCACGGCATTGCCTTAATCCCTGGTGTGTGGAATGCAATTGGATATTTGTTTTTTATATATATGTTTGGATTCGGACAAATATTTTATAATTGTTTGCTAACAGTAATTTTCTTAATTTTTTTCTTCTATTGGACCCTCTGTCTGTTCCATACAAAATGATAAAAACACGTATAATTATATATTTCAAAGTTGTGGGTTATAATTATGGAGTCACAGGAAGACGACATATAATATGCCATGTGACCACCATGCAACACAGCTTTACTCTTTTTTTACGGTTGTTTTGTTTATACTGTTATATCATTGTTGTTGTAGCTGCAAAATAAAATTTGATTTGGTTTTATTTCAATACCAAAGTGGCATACATGATCACTGGCATAGGAACGAAATTAATATTTTATTGTGGGGGTCATGACATCGAAAGACGAGGAGAAGCGATTCCAACGTCCATGATGGAAGAAAGTACGATCAAACAAGTACATTTTATTCATGTTGTACATACACTTTCCTAAAAAAACACGTTTTGATCCATTCGTGGTAAAACAATAAATGCATAGTTGTGTGAGGATGTTAGCTTGATGTGACGAACGCACACAGAGGTAACTTGGGGACTTTTGATATTATGTTCAGAATGGTATTTTTCAACTATATACATACAAATCAGTTTTACTATTTATTTCCATGTTAAACCGTAATGCTCCTGGATTATAGCAGTTTAAAAAAACTGTATCTTTAGCCACTTGTCGCCTGCGGTACGTCTCCTCGGTCGCCCGGGTTAAAGGGAAGTAGTATGTTCCTCTACCCTGAACTAGCCAGCGTAGTAATTTGTAAAAGAAAGTCTGCCGTGTTGAACGTGGGGAAATGGGAAATTGCTGAACATGAAAGGGTATTGTGTTAAACTAAGCCCGCCTCGGCATTATTGCCAACAAATCTTGTTTTGAAACTGGACGTTTTGTTTACCAATTGTACATGCTCCGGGAGCGTATCTGCCAAATTACGAAAGTTGTTACTACTTAGTAAACATAATGTGGTGGACATTACACCTTCAACTAGCTATTGTAGTCTTAAGAACATAATATTAATTAATAAATGCAAACTAGGAAAAGGCTGCCTTCTCTTAAACTTGTGTGTATGTTCATTTCAGCCAGGGAAATTACAGCGTGTACTGGAAAGGTAAAGGGAGTGACGGATGCTGAGGTAAAGTTCCAGACGAAGGGCGCGATAACGTGCCAGTGTCGAATCATCTGGCAGGACCACTCGAAGAAAGGCTTTACTTTTAAAGCCGAAGTACAAGCGAGTGGGAAAATGCCAAACGTGTGTTTCTCGCAAGTTGGTCAACCCAATAACAGGGCACCTCTGAAGAAAACCGAATGTGTCAACAGAATCACCCACTTCTCTCAAGATACTACTTTCTGTGGCTTCTACATATGCGTTGGGGCGTTTTTCGATAATGATGGTTCGTCCCGGGTGCTTATAACCGGTAAGTCTACGCGACAACCAGATGAAAACTGTTGCATCCATCCGAATCAATTGTAACACGGATATATGCGACTCTGCACGCGCAAGTACAGTGATGTATTTATGCACGTCTTTGCATGCATTTAATTGCATGTGCGTGTGCGCGTGTGCGCGTGTGCGCGTGTGTTATGATTTGCTTAGCATCCGAGAAATTCCATATAGTCCAGCGGATATGTGAAAAGATTGTGCACTTTTTGATTAAAGCAAGACACTTTGCTCATCTGTTTTATATACCAAGGGAACCATTTTATAGATTGGAGGCATTCCAGATTTTGCTGCGTTCAGAATTGGCAGCCATTTAAAAAAAATTCCGCCAAATTCATTTTCCCCATATCTTAATAACTGCGTTACATTGAGCAATAACATTTGTGTCTATGTGTAGGTTTTAGGGATCAAAGATTTCATATTTGTTACATTTGGGCTTCTCCGACATTAACATCCACCATTTTTGAAGATGGCGGTCGTCAATATAAATGTAAAGATGTCTTAATAAGTCCGTTACACAGAGCCGTATAGTTTACACTTTTGAATGGCTTTGAGGAGAGCGATTTTAAAAAGTGTAATGTTTTACCTTCGTGAACATGTCTATATCCGCCATTTTTAAAGATGGCGCCCATCAAAGCATATTATTCCCATACCTCAAGAACTACACAACATAGAGCCACACAGTTGATGTCAAAATGTATGCTTTTTAGCTCTGATGATTTCAAATACATTACCTTTGACCTTCATTGATTTTACAATAGATCCGCCATTTTGAAATATCCGCCATTTTGAAGGATGGAGGCAGACAAAACCTGTTATTCCCATATAGTCCAGCGAATAGGTGAACAGATTGTGCATAAAAGCAAGACACTTTGTTCATCTATTCTATACACCATTATTAAGATTTGAAGCATTCCAGATTTTGCTGCATTTAGAAATGGCGGCCATTTAAAAAAATATCTTAATAACTGCGTTATATAGAGCAATAATGATTGTGTCTAGATATTTGTTTTTAGGATCGAAGAATTCAGATTTGTTACTTTTGGACTTCTCCGACATCACATCCGCAACCTTCAAGTTGGTGTGATCTATATATATACAGTTCAGGTCAATATAATTTCAATAAATTACGATAGTAGTATTTCAAAGCATACTGTAGTACAGTTGTATCTATAAAACACTTGACTGGACCATGCAATCTCTGAAACTGTGCAGTCCATCTGAGACATCAGTGCAGGGGGGGGGGGGGAGAACAGAGCAAAGTGATGCTTGTTTCCGAGAGCAAACCGACTTCCTAGTGATTTGTTGCACTATTATGTCTTCCTTAAAATGTTCTTCAGTTTCTCTTCTGTGTGTTTCCAATATGACCAACAGCTGCTGGGTGTAGTCGTGAACTTTGAGAACATCGAGTTGAACAGCTTGCAAAGCTTGTGTCACTGGCTCCAACATCCCTGAATATTTCGCCGTGATGACCAGGCACACACAAATTGTCGACGTTTCAGATGCGCACTGCAAGCTACCTAGTTGTTTGTGAATATCTTCGAAGTGGTTGGTGAATTTTCTGGTGCTGTTGTACTTGACCGTCCACTGTGTTATACACACACACACACACACACACACACACACACACACACACACACACACACACACACACACACACACACACACACACACACACACACACACACACACACACACACACACACACACACACACACACACACACACACACACACACACACACACACACACACACACACATATATATATAATAAAATATCAAGATATTGCATAAAATGTAAGGCTAACAAAAGCCTAACACTACTTTAACTGACGAATATACTTCAAAAAATTTAGATCCAGGGGGCAAGTGCCCCCTTGTCCTCCGAGGACATCAATTGCGTACTTCAATCAAAGAAACGAAATTTTTTTAAATTGTGGTAATAATCCAGCTCTCACCGTGTACACACGAAGAGGCAGACACCCAGATGGTGCTGTAAGCTGCAGACGGTGTCACCCAAGGAAGACTGTCATGAGAAGAGTTGACACTGATGTTGTTGTACTAGCCATCAGGTTCGCTCGCAGACTTGGCTGTGAAAGTCTTGTGGTAGCGATCGGCACAGGGAAATCATTCCGCACCACACTTGCCCAGTCCAGTAGACTTCGGCTGAACTCGAAAGGAGAACGTGTCTGAATGGGAAGTGCAGTTGATGACACCGCCACCTGCAGGCAAAGCTTGCCGTGCGATCATCAGTTGTTGCTGCACAAAAGCTGCAGAGGACAGTGTGTGTGTTTCAAAGACAACCTGTGCTACACAATGCTGTGCCGGCGGATGTCAGTGAGATGTGTGAAATGTTTTGAAATCGTTACTGTAGATTTACAAGGTATAGGCATCGTAATCTAACGTTTGAAGTGACATTGCCCGTTTTAGAGAATATATAAGTAACACCCTTAACTTCGTCGCATCCCAAAGCATGTTTTGACACCAACTTCAAGGCTCAATGATATGTAAATATTAAGACACAGGAATAACAGGCAATATCTGCCGCCATCTTTCAAAATGGCGGATATTTCAAAATGGCGGATATATTGTAAGGTCAATGAAGGTCAAAAGTAATGTATTTGAAATCATCGCATCTAAAAACATACATTTTGACAACAACTTTAAAATCGCTCTTCCCAAGGCTATTCAAAAACGTAAATTGTACGACTCTACATAACGCAATTATTAAGATATCGTTACACTTATAATGACGACCGCCATCTTTAAAAATGGCGGAAGTGAATGTCGCAGAAGTCCAAAAGTAACAAATATGAAATCGTTGACCCCTAAAACCTACATCTAGACACCAAATATTATTGCTCTATGTAATGCACTTATTAAGATACGGGGACATTGAATTTGGCGGCCATTTTTTTTAAATGGCCACCATTTTTTAACGCAGCAAAATCTGGAATGCCTCCAAACTTTAAAATGGTAGAATATATGAGCACAGTGTCTTACTTTTATCAAAAATACACAATTCCGTATTTTTCTTGCACATATCCGCTGGACTAATACGGGCATAGCTAGATTGTCCGTGTGAAAGGCCTTATAGATTGTCAGTTTGTGTCATGTGTGTATACCAGTCTATTTGTTAGTGTGTCTGTACATGTGTATATATATATGTATGTATGTATGTAGGTATGTACGTACGTACGTACGTATGTACGTATGCACGTATGCACGTATGCACGTATGTACGCATGTACGTATGTATGTATGTACGTATGTATGTATATGTATGTTTGAACATATTTATGAATATATGTATGTTTGTATGTATGTATGTACGTATGTACGTACGTTCGTACGTACGTACGTACGTCTGTACGTATGCGTATGTACGTGGGTATGTGTGTAAGTACGTACGTCTGTTTGTATGTGGTATATATATATACGTACGTCTGTATATGTGTTTGATTACAAGCATGACTCTATGTTATTTTATATTCTACCTCATAGTAAAATGATATTGTCAATATTTCAGTTCCTCAAGATTGCCATGGAAATATTGATATTGACTGTGGCACCATTACAACAACAACAACCACGACCAAGCAGACGACAACAACAACAAAAACAACGACATCAACAACTACTCCTACACCTGCTCCTACTAAAACAATGACCAACAGAACTACAACAACGACAACAACAACAAAACCAACAACAACATCAACAACTACTACTACACCCGCTCCTACTACAACAACGACCAAGATAACGACAACAATAACAAAACCAATAACCACAACCACAACTACGGCTACAACTACTCCTGCTCCTACAACAATGAAGACAAAGAGGATGAGAACAACAACAAAACCAATATCAACATCAACAACAACTGCTACTACTACTCCTACAACAACTACTACAGGTCCTACAACAACAGCGACGGAGAGAACTATAACAACCAACAAATCAACAACAGCAGTAACAACACTGACAAAGAAAACGACAACAACAACGAAAATAGCAACTACTACTGCTCTTACAACAACCCAGTACCAATCTAATGCAATCGCAGCTGATATATCTACTACAGCTGACACAAAGACCGATGACTCGAGGATCACGAAAGGAGACGTGTTTGTACTTGGAACGACGCCGTTGAACCTTGTTGCAGACCAAACTACAACAACTAAGCGTGTGCAAATCACCGACAATACTTCGCATTCGGACGATGTCGATGGAAACTTGACAAGTACTGCAACTACTACGAACGACAACTTTGTACCATCGGAGGAAGAACAGAGCAATAAAGCAGCATCCGTTACCACAAAAAGGACACGAGTTTATGTGGCTACAAAGACCCCGTCATCCCCTATGACGTTAACACGTTTCAACCCCAAGGTGATGTCAGGTGAGTCGGTGTAGTTACTCCTTTCCGATGTTAAAGCGAGATGCTTTGTTTCGTTACCTGGAGTTGGTGACGGGTGGTAATTATTATCAGGAAGTTCACCGAATCAGTTGTACTGTGTCCCACTTCGTGGTTAGTAGTGTGGGAATCATTCAACTTCATAAGTATTTGCTGGTAGTGACGCTTGCCTCACAATAAGTGGCAATATTGGCTTTTTTGTTTAATAAATACATTGGATGCAATATTTACAATTGAAATACAATGATTTATACGATCAGCATATTTATTATAATATTCAGAAATGCAGAACATTATTAAAAAGGATCATACATCTACATTTTAAAGTGGGGTTGAGTCGTACTATTTTGTATGTTGATTTTGTTCTTTTGATAGGTACCACTGCTGGAATTGGCGCCGTCCTGTTACTGACCAGTTGTTTAGTTTTCATCGTCGTCGTAATCAACAGGTAAGAGTTCCAGTATTTGTTTCTTTGCCAAATTATGATGACAGCCTTTGTCGATCTCAACGCGCGTCTGTCTGTCGTTTTTCGTTTTATGGTTATTATGATGTGCTTATATCAAAATCAAAATATTCAATTTTATATTCAGTTGATACGCCTCTCCCACATTTGTTTTTTTACGGCGCGTTACAGGTTGGCCCTAAAATGGCTGTCCACGCGAACAATATCCACCCAGATCAACTCCTCCACGCACGCACCCCACACAGACAAAATAACAGACTGTACGAAACACTCGTATTACAATTAGACTCTTTGTTACAGACGAAGGCGAATACGGTATCTTGAAATATATAAACGCGAAGAAAGATTCGCTGCCGGTCGGAGGTGTATAGGCGAGACCGCGTGTAACGTGGCGATGTCACGTTAATCTTGTAACACGGACATGACCAGATATAGACGATGGAGAATATAGTCGGGGGCTGCTGCCATTGTGAAACGTACAGCGCTTGGAAGACACAAACCGTAACGAAGAACTCTATGTAACGAACATAGTGTTAGAGCTGTGATTAACTTCATGACACTGTAGTTAAAATGGTAAAAACTGTTATCGGAGAGAAAAATGTATAATCCTGCGGTCATCGCGAGTAGGTAAAAAGTATTTGTACGTGTGAATGTGTATTATGTCTTTGTGATGTTTAATAAGTGAATGAATCAACACATTTTTGTAACACAGAATATCACATTCCACATGTATATTACATTGAGAAATAATAAAACTATTTGTATAACCTATTCAGTATAAACACACGCACACACATGCACTCACGCACACACGCACACACACACACACACACACACACACACACACACACACACACACACACACACACACACACACACACACACACACACACACACACACACACACACACACACACACACACACACACACATACACACTCATACATACGCACGCACACACATACACACACAGGCACGTACGCACGCACACGCACGCACGCACACACACACACATACGCACACACGCACACACGCACACACACACACACACACACACACACACACACACACACACACACACACACACACACACACACACACACACACACACACACACACACACTCACCCCATACACCTTAGCGGCCGTTCACCATCCTATTGTGTCGTACAAGACGGACTCTGCCAAGGAAACGCCACTTTCGATAACTATCGGTTCGCTTCCTGATTGCGGGTATCATGGGAACGCTCTGGGATGGTTTGTTGCAATCTGCAACCAGAGGCTCTCTTACGGTCGCGAGCTCCCTCCAAGAGGATCATATGCGTGTTATATTATTCCAGTAAGCCAACACTGAAAAGTTAAGATAGCTGTCATATTTAAAAGGAATATCAAAGGTCAGTTTGGACGTAGTTCAGTCACCCGTGGCAGGGATGAAGTTGGAAGGAGCTCGCGACCGGAAACGAGTCAATGGGGGCGGGGGGCTTAGCTTCCAATATTAAGTTTTTTTTAATGTTTTTTCGTGAGCGTCATCGCAGTTGCAACCACCGTGCTAAAACGGTGTCATCTCGTCGTTGATGATTCCTGAATATCCTCAACAACAGTGAACGCAACAATAGTACTATTTTATAAAGGAACATATTCAAATCTAGGAGCCCCACTGAGGAATAACTTATAATGCGACAGTTGTGTGGTAAAGAGCATTATTATTGTAACTGAACACGAAGATACATTTAATTTAATAATTGTACAAACATTATAGTGTTCCTCTTTTGCAACGTTTGCCGTTTCTTTTTTAAAACACGCCAATGTCCTAAGAATTATATATTCATACGTATTTTTCATTACTAGTGTATTATTTAGAAGAGTTTAACCTTTAGTGATACTGCAAATGCAATTTCGTGACCTCATCTGAGAACATAAATTCATTACAACCTAACTTTGGTCAACTGCAGGGTAAGCAAACTGTGATGCCCTCGACAGGGCCGATGCAGGGCGTATTGTTCAAACACACTTAAGTGGGTTCCTCCCATCAATGTCACACCTATAATCTCTGTGTTATCTCTTCTCACCCAACTTCATTAATATGTCAAGTGGACGGGTCTTGTTGATTTACAGTGTCAACAGAATGGTCGTCGAATATCCAAATGTTTTACCGAAACTCTGCATCAACCAATAGACTGTGTATGACATTAATAGTCTATACTATAGCAATCACTTGGTAGAAAGTCATGGTGAACTGATGCAATACCACAATGCATTGTTTCATAAAATGTACCGAGACATAAATTATTTAAATACTAATATACACGACTGTACAAATAGTGAGATTACCATAATGAAAAAAGCAGCTATACTATTGTATTATACGGACCAGCAAAAACCCACCCTCCAGTTGGCTTTACATACAAATAGAGGCAGAAGATGGTTTCCCGAAGTATTCTTATCTGATGTTTAACAAACATGACGTAAATTTAAGCAGTTTTAAGCAGAGCTGTGTGTCTTTTCTACGATTGCTTCAAGTTACGTTCATAACTGATAGATGGGCGGTTTGTGTAGTTGGAAAAAATAATTGAGATTCCATTGTCGTAACGCGGCTGATTGTGGATACCGGTGCAGAAATTTCGGAAAATACATTGAAGGATTGAAGAGATAGGTATTGATATTACGTAAGTATTATTCGTAAACTATCCATATACATATATTAAGAAACAGCTGGAGGTAAACGTTAGTCAGAGAAAGTGTATTTGAGGAAGTTAGTCGTAAGCCATAGCCAAAGCTTCGGTTGGTGATAGTGTGGCTAGTGTCCCGTGTTTTCGTAAGGGAGCTGAATAAGAGAAATAAACAAGGCAATCTAGCGTAAAGTGTAACGTTTGTGTACACTAAAATAATTTTCGTAAAGACTACATAGTGAATAGTGTAAACCTAGTTGACTAACCTATTTTGAATAGCTAATTACATTATTTCATTATTATTATTAAATAAGTTCTGATATGGCGCCTTGGAAGCTGCTGATCAAGGCAAAGCAACACTTGGTGTGCGATGACTGCCACAGCTGGGTAGACTTTGCTTTGGGAAATCATAGGCTGTTACTAAGGAAGAGGTCTTTTCAGTGCGTGGGGTGTTGGAAGACAGAATGTCTGCAGAAGGAGGTAGTTAGGTTGACAAATATTGTTAAGGGGATAGAGATGAGAATTAGCAAGAAGACAGGTGGATTGGAGAGAGATGACTGGAGAGAGTTGGGATTACTGTGAGACTGATGGAGCAGAGTAGTGACAAGAAGACTGACGAAAGGAGACTGAGAGGAGGGAAGGTGGTTGGAGGGGAAGAAATTCGAGAAACGACGGCAGGAAACGTGACATGCGTGAAGGTGACAGGGGAGAAAGTGTCTGTAGAGAAGGAGGTAGGAGGGAAGATGGGACGGGAGATGAGAGAACAAAACGCGATGGGAGGAACGTTGATCGGGTGAAAGGAAGTGAGAGTAAATATGACAGAAAAGAAGTCAATAAAAGGGACGATGACAGGAGGAAAGGCGACAAGAGAAAAAGCGACAGGAAAGAATGGAACGGAAGTGAATGTGAAAGGAGAGAAGACGACAGGGGGAAAACACAACAAACAGACAAATGCAAACCGGAGAAGGAGCTACTCTGAGGCAATGATTCAGAGGGCAATGAGGAAAGAGGGGTGTTTATGGGCTACTCCATTATGAGAAAGACGAACAAGATACTGAGCGAGGGGAAGGACGTCGTTGTTTGTTTACCAGGGGCTAGGATAGAACATGTGATTGAAAGGGTAGAGAAGGTATTGGGGCATGGCAAGGGAGGGTCTATACTAGTACACGTAGGGACACATAATGCTGACATGGAGGGAACAACTGGGATGGTACAGAAGTACAGACAGTTAGTGAGGAAGTTAAAGAAGACAAGAATCGAGCAGATTATTCTCTCAGGAATTTTGCCAGTAATGAGAAGAAAGGGGCCAAACTATAGAAACTGCAAGAGGATGACAATCAACGCACTATTTATGTGTCATGAAGAAGTGGTGAGATTCATAGATTTGTGGGGATACTTTGTTGGGAGGGAAGATATGTACCTGAGAGATGGCCTCCATCTAAGTGGAAAGAGGGCAGCAGTTTTCTCAGAGAACCTGTTTCGATCTGTTGACAGTGGGACAGGTTGCATTTATTTAAACTAGATGCGCAGGGGGGTTCAGAGAGAAGCCTTAACCTGGAGGCGTAGATAAAGACAGCACCAATAAATCAGCAACGAACAGCCTGGAAAACTGTTCTGAAGCTGGATATAAATGCGTTTGTTTAAATGCAAGGCGCATAATAAACGAAAGAAGTGTACTAAACATTATGGTAGAAGATATTGACCCTGACATAATAGATACAACCGACTCATGTGCCACCTCTGATATATCAGATGTCGAATTGGGACTGAAAGGCTATGAAATGTTTTGGAAAGATAGAACGGGAAGAAAGGGAGGTGGAGTTATTTTATATATTAAAAAAATTATCCAGGCTTATGAAATACAATTAGAAAGAGAAGCAGATTGCGAAGAATCTGTATGGTGTAACAAAGTTACAAGAAAGTCAACGTTAGCGGTTGGGTTATTTTATCGAAGTCCTGACATAAGCAGAGAAGAGAATAAAAAAAGTACAAAACGCTATAAGGGAAGTGATCAAACGGGACTGTATTATTATGGTCATATAAAATGGAAATCTCTACAGAGTATGGGGAGTGAGGAACACACGTTTTTAATTTTAGTACAAGATAGTTTCCTTTCTCAACATTTGCTAGGACCAACCAGGAGTGAGAATGTGTTAGACATAGTTTTGTCCTCACCGAAAGAATTAGTTGACAATGTTAAGATATGTGAGACACTGGTGAGTAGTGATAACAACCAGATACATTTTACCATCAAAGTAAAATCAGAAAGGAAAAGTAAAAAGCAGTACAGGAGATATTTCCACAAAGGAAGATTTAGGGACATGAGGGAATATTTAGTAAAGATAACCTGGAATAACACACTGAAGAATAAGACAACAACAGAATGTTGGAATATCTTAAAGAGTAAAATTGAGTGCACCGTCGATAAATTTGTTCCTTGAAAAACAAGGGAAACGTTACAGAAAGAAACACATATCGATAGAAGCCATTAGAAAAATATAGACGTACTGGAAATGATGAAGACTACAACATTTATAAAGACGCATTTAACCAAGTTACAACTGAAATTAGAAATTCAAAGAGAAGCTATGAAAAAAAATTAGTTTGTAATATAAGCATGAAAGCAATAGTTTTTATGCATATGTTCGGAGCAAACAGAAAGTTCAGTATTAGGTCGGTCCTCTAGAAGATAATGCTGGAAATAAAATATCAGAGGGATTCTTAATGGCAGAAGACCTGAATGAGTATTTTTGTTCGGTGTTTACCACGGACGATATTAGTTCACTGCCAGTACCAGAGGCTAAGTTCAAGGGGGCGGAATCAGACTATTTAGGACAGTTAATATTGTAACCCAGGAAATGGTTGCTAAGAAAATAACGACTATGAAGGATAATAAATCATCTGGAGTGGATGGGATTCCGCCCAAACTATTATTGGAAATTGTAGAACAAATTAGCATTCCGCTTGTAACTGTTTTTAACTTGTCATTAAAAGAGGGAGTGGTTCCTTCAGAATGGAAGGAAGCAAACGTTATATATTTTAAAAAGTTTCGAGACACAAGTCAGAACATTACAGACAAGTGAGTTTAACATCGGTGATTTGCAAATGATTCGAAAGCCTAATTAAATATCACATGGTGGATTTTCTTGTTAAACATAACTTGATAAACCCATCTCAACATGGGTTTCTAAAAGCGAGGTCATGCTTAACAAACATGTCATGTTTTTAGGGAAGATATCACTAAGTGGTAGAAGAGGGATCACCAGTAGATATAATCTACTTAGATTTTCAGAAAGCTTTCGACAAATTTTCAGATCAAAGATTACTGCTTAAACCGAAAGCCCATGGGCATAGGACATGGTATAATTAACTGGATAGAAAAATGGCTGATTGACAGAAGAAAACGGGTAATAGTTTATGGCGAGGCTTCAAACGGGAAATCAGGTTTGAGTGGGGTACTACAGGGATCAGTATTGGGACCTATACTATTCTTAATATATATGAACGATTTGGACGATGATATAACAAGCATGGTGTTGAAATTTGCGGATGAGTGTTTAGAAGGACTAAACGTGATGGAGATAAACAGCATTTACAAGATAATCTTGACAGGTTGATCAAGTGATCTGAAAAATGGCAAATGTTGTTCAATTTTGGGAAATGTAAATGCCTCCACACATGACATGGGAACGGAGATTTACAATGTACAATGGGGGATACTGTACTAAGTACTAATGTTAAACACATAGTTAGGCCTCATTTAGAATATTGTGTACACATCGGAAGAAGGACATCAATACGCTAGAAAGAGTACAGAGGAGAGCGACTAAAATGACATCAAAACTTAGAGATCTTTTTTCCGAAAAACGTCTAAGAGAATGTGGTTTAACAAAACTAGCGACCAGGAGATTGAGAGTAGATCAGATAGTAGTGTTTAAAATATTGAATGGTTATGAAAATATTGATAGAAATATTGTTTTCTGAGTTAAAAAAGACAAAAGGACCTGAGGACATGAAGTTACATTAGTAAAGGAGCAGAGTAGATTATATATAAGAAAGTTCTAATTTTCACAAAGGACTGTAAATGAATGGAACATACTATTTGCTGATTGTGTGGGTGCTAGTAGTGTGAATATGTTCAAAAATCAAATCGACACATACTTCAGAAGGGCGGGATACACGTAGAAAAAATGGGTAGGACTCTCAATAAACCAAAAGGCTTCCTTGTCCACCTGCCATCTACAGTTAATTCTCTGTGTGGTAATCTTGTTAAATCTTGTTAAATAATGTACACACACACCCACCCCCACACACATATATAAATATATGTGTGTGTGTATGTGTGTGTGTGTGTGTGTGTGTGTGTGTGTGTGTGTGTGTGTGTCAGTTAAAATGAAAAGAAAGAAGTTACGAAAAAGCCTGATTATGGAGAAAAGTCTCCAGGTCGCTCGTAAAACGTCCAGCATATCAAGTTACCAACCGTTCCAGGTTTAACATAGAAACAACAATGAGAGACTGGTCGACCGAACAATAGGCAACACAAGCAGATATACGGTCAGCAATGTAGAGTGGAATGTTAGCATGCACGACGCCGTGCGTCAGTGTAAGCAGTTTTAACAAAGGATGTTTGGCTATTGCTTAAATGATGTCACACCTGCTGAGGAAATATAAAAGATACGTTGTACCATGAACGTACACCAGGAACATATACAAGAACGCCTCGGCAGTAGATTAATAACGTACCCAACGAACACTGTATTAGTTATGTTCTTCAAGCGTGCGCCGTCATGTTTTTTAGTACTTGATTCGCGCGCTCCGCCGAAATCATGCCCAATATATTACGCATCCGGTATTATTTACCTGCCAACCCAAAACAAATATTGTTTTTACGATCGTACGCATAGCGTGTTTGTGAATGCGGATTTTAAATTACATTACCTTATATAGGGAACTGTTGTAGTAGAACACATTTAATATGATATAGCAGTCTTGAGGATACATCATTGATGAGGCGTCTGGTTACCTGGTATCTGCTGCAATAAGGTACGTTGTGCTGAATGAATGTGTATTTTACTACTAAATATACCATATACCTACATGTACATGTCTACTCATCGATGCATGCCAATATTAAATTTGTGAAATAATTGTTATGACCATTATTGTAAACAATTTGTATAGGTTTTTTAATCATCTTCATATTATAATTTAGTATGCATGTTTTGCAAACTGTTATTTCATAATGTATTATCACAATTATTGTAGATTGACAGCGACTGGTCAAATATAAAACAAAATAAAGTCAACAGTTCTTGTCAAATTAATTCAATATTAAAATATTTTGTCTGCACAGTTTGTGTTTTATGAACTGGCAACAGCTATTTGCAGCGTGCAACGTTTTTTTTAATGCAATTCCGATCTACAAACTGCTCATTAGTGCAATACCAAACTGAATTTACTACCTCTATTGTTTTTCACGTCATGACTAACAGTAAAAAATATGCCCGTCACGTGACGGGATGCCTTGGTAGTTGATAGTCGTGATAGTAGTATTTGCAAATGTCAGCAAACACACAGCATCGTCACATAAACACCATGACGCGCTCGCAGATACTGGTTCCAGTGAATGTTAAGTTACTTTTTACGTATTATGCGCACATCCTAACAACTGATTTACTCCATAAAAGGTGAGAATCTTGACATAGGTGAGGTATTTTGAAAAGATATAGGTCTTACGTCCTATTCATGGGGTCGTAGATTAATCCATACAAGTTTTGCTCCTGAGCGTCAAGTTGCCTAAGAGGAAAATGGTAACACACCCGCATATTTACATAACACATACATGCGTTTCCTCGGTTGTAATTATATATCACTTTAAGTGCCCTGACTTGTTCGTACTTCCACTACAACTGGGTTGCATCAGACACACGCACACGCACACAAATACACACGTATATACACACGCTCGCACGCACGCTAGCAAGCACGCACATACACACACTCACATACACTCACACACATACATTCGAACGAACAAACGAACGAACGAACGAATGAACGAACGAACGAACGAACGAACGAACGAACTAACGAACCAACAAAGGACCATTATAATCAAACAAACACGAGTGGACAATATGTCATGTAATATTTAATATCAACGCTGCTTGACCTTGTATAAATTATTTATTATCTGTTGTCGAACCTACAAAATGGTTCATAGAAATCGTTTAATTTCAATTACAAGACGCATACAATGACGAAGTGTGTATTTTACTGACAGTAAAGGGTGTGTTATGTTGCGTTACTCATAGCAATATGAGTTATATATAAAACATAAAACATCTAATAAAAGAGGTATGCAAAACACAATTGCTAGCCGCTCGATCAACGGACGGTTTCTTCTTCTCCTGCCGTCTATTGCGTGTTTTGTTGGATAGTAGTATTGTTTACACGTTTTGAAAAAAACATAAATTAAATTAATTTGTACACCAACCAATAATTTATATTTATTGGCTGAATTTTTGTAACACCTCAATACAAACAGTTTAACACTTCCTGTCTATGCATATGTTCTTAAAAAGTAACAACTCACTAATCCAGAACGCAATTTTGACATTGATGTTAGCCGCTAATGAACTGTTATTAATTCAGTGGGACAAATTATAGGGTACGGTAAACGGCAAAAGAGGCAGCAGAATCCCAAAAGCTTGACAGAACAACAACTACAGAGCATGGAACGGGAACAAGCATATGAACGGCATAAGAACTGGACAAAGCGATCCACGACGGAAAGAGCTTCCTGCTACCCCTTGCTTACAAATGCCTTTTTCTGGTTGGTCTGATGTGCAAAAAGTGATAGGTTCAGGGTTGTGGTTAGGGTTAAGATTAGGTTATATGTTAGGTTTTGGCTGAAGGTACTTTTGTCAAGATTGACATCAGGTGTTTACATGCATTTGCACGTGGCCACCAGAATTAGCTATCTGTTTGATTCTTTACAGGTTGAAGACATGTCCAGACGGTGCCCAATTGCGATCGTAATGTTTCTGCTTTGCCTCGACTTGGCTCTCAGCAGTACGTAACATTATACACATTTCATGTAAAAACGTGTGTGTGTGTGTGTGTGCGCGTGCATGTGCGTGTGCGTGTGCGTGTGCGAGTGCATTTTCGTGTTCGTGTTCGTATGTATGAGCGTGTGCTTTTGTTTATACACAATACAAAATGTGCATTTGCTTTGTTTAATGTAGAGTACACAAAGTTTGCTTTTTGAGTAAACAAATTGCAGAAATAGTAAGTGTAGATGTTTGCCAATATGTAAAGTCGAACAAATCTGAGAATTATTGTTTTAAATAATAAAAATCCTGAAAGGATACCGAAATCTGAGACGATAATAAACTAGCACCATTGAATGTACAAACATTAAAAATAACTTTCGTATAGGTTTTGGAAATTTTGTTTAAAAGCTGCATTTTTATTAAAAATGTATTGTATCATGACATCTGTTCGAACCATTTCTCATGTTTGAAAATATATCCTAATTCACCGCATGAGTTCACAATTTGGGCCATGCATGGATGTTCTCAGATTATGCCAATGACTATAATAATTTCTGGCTTCAGTGCTTGTCTCCTTTATATAATCGTTCACGTCGGGTACAACATAATTTCGACACGACGCCATACGCATGCACTAATTATTAGACTAAATTCCCGAAGTGCAGTCATCACAATAGTTTATCGATGTCACATATATGCAATTAGAGTAATTAGGGTTACCGCATGTAAACGACTCTAAAATGACACATTCCGTATTGCCAATTGTCCATTGTATTAGAGTTTGAGCCTCAAAAGACGTTACCGTACGTTATTTGTTATTTCAGAGAATCAACTTCCCGTGTGCTCGGGATCGTTAACAAATGTGGCGCTTGCAATAGTAAAGTTCAGGATGACGGATCCCGTGTGCCAGTGCAGCGTCAGCTTGAGCAAGATGTCTGCGAACGGCTTCACGTTTAGAGCTGAAATAAAGCAAAAGAACGTATGTCTCTCGCATGTTGGAGCCCTCAACACCTGGCACCCACTGCAAGACGACAAATGTGTCAACAAACTCACTCACACCACTAATGCAAACAATTTTATATGTGGAAAACAAGTTAGAATCTTAGTACATTTCGAGACTGACGGCTCGGCCGAATTGCAGTTAAAAGGTATGAAGAACTACAACAAAGCGTCTTAAATAATCCGTTATAACAAGGAATTGTATTGTGCGATCAGGCAAGCGCATATGCATATATGTGCATGCGTATATATATATACATGTATCATTGCTTGCATTTAGACGTGTGCGTCTTGTCTCGGTGTAATGTACGTGTGTGTCCTGTATGGGTGAATATCAGTACTTCTGTTTTTTAATCTTCGTATTCGAATTAGTTGGATCTGATATCAAGGCAAGACATACAAACACAACGACATAGTCATTCACTATCGCCTTTCCGAAACGCTCTTTTTGATCACTGTGTTAACATAATTGTTCTGTTGTCACTACTTTGTCACTGCAGTCCTATCACCAATATCTCAGTCACTTCTGTCTTGTCACGTTTCTATTTAATCTGCCAATTTATTACCGTTGTATTTTTCTTAAATTATTTGTATTTAGTCATCACCGATGTGGTGCCAGCTATGGTACCAGTGATGTACTACAACCTTCCTTGTCACTCATGCCATATTAACGCTCATTTAATCTTGATATTGTGTTACCGGTGTTTTATCATCGTTGTCGTCTTCCTATTGTCATGGCTGTCCAGTTTCCGTTACCTTCAGAATCGTCTTCATGTTTTTAGTTCAAGCATGCAGGTATGGAACACTTACTATAAGTTGTATGCAAGTCCAAAAATCGCCAACTACGGCAACAACGACAACAACCAAGAAAACGTCAACAACGACGAAACCACCAACAACTGCTGCTCTTACAACAGCATCGACCAAGAGAACGACAGCAACAAAAAAACCTACAATAACAACTACTACCGCTCCTACTGCAACAACGACAATAACAACAAAGCCAACAACAATTACTACAACGACTAAAACTACTACTGCCCATACAACAACGACGACAAAGAGAACAACAACAACAACAACAACAACAAAACCAATATCAACATCAACAACAACTGCTACTGCAGCTCCTACAACAACGACGACGGAGATAACTACAACAACCAACAAATCAACAACAACAATAACACCAATGACAAAGGAAGCGACGACAACGAAAATAGCAACAACAACTACTGCTCCTGCAACAGAAACGGCTAAGAAAACTACAACATCCGAGAATCCCGCAACAACCCAGTACCAATCTAGTGCAATCGCATCTGATATATCTACTACAGCTGCCACAAAGACCAATGACTCGAGGACCACGAAAGGAGACGTGCTTGTACGCGGAACGAAGCCGTTGAACCTTGTAGCAGACCAAACTACAACAATTAAGCCTGTACAAATCACCGACAATTATTATACTACGCATTCGGACGATGTCGATGGAAACTTGAAAAGTAATGCAACAACTACGAACAACAACTTTGTACCATCGGAGGAAGAACAGAGCAATAAAGCAGCATCCGTTACCACAAAAGGACACGAGTTTATGTGGCTACAAAGACCCCGTCATCCCCTATGACGTTAACACGTTTCAACCCCAAGGTGATGTCAGGTGAGTCGGAGTAGTTACTCCTTTCCGATGTTAAAGCGAGATACTTTGTTCCGTTCCCTGGAGTTAGTGACGGGAGGTAATTATTAGCAGGAAGTTCACCGAATCAGTTGTACTGTGTCCCACTTCGTGGTCAGTAGAGTGGGAATCATCCAACTTCATAGGTATTTGCTGGTAGTGACGCTTGCCTCACAATAAGTGGCAACATTGGCTTTTGTTAAAAAATTAAATTGGATGCAACATTTACAAATTCAAACAAAATGACTTGTACGATCAGCATATTTATTTATATTCAGAAATGCAGAATATTATTAAAAAGGATAAGATTGCTACATTTTAAAGTGGAGTTGAGTCGTGTTATTTTATGTTGATTCTGTTCTTTTTATAGGTTCCATTGCTGGAATTGGCGCCGTCCTGTTACTGACCAGTTGTATAGTTTTCATCGTCGTTGTAATCAACAGGTGAGAGTTCCAGTATTTGTTTCTTCGCCATAATAAAAATAGCAGCCACTGTCGATCACAACGCTCATCTCTCTCTCTCTCTCTCTCTCTCTCTCTCTCTCTCTCTCTCTCTCTCTCTCTCTCTCTCTCTCTCTCTCTCTCTCTCTCTCTCTCTCTCTATCTATCTCTCCCCCTCTCTCTATCTCTATGTGCCTCTATGTCTCTCTCTGTCTCTCGCTCTCGCTCTCTCTCTCTCTCTCTGTCTCTGTCTCTGTCTCTCTCTCTCTCTCTCTCTCTCTCTCTCTCTCTCTCTCTCTCTCTCTCTCTCTCTCTCTCTCTCTCTCTCTCTCTCTCTGTCTCTCTGTGTCTCTCTGTCTGTCTGCCTGTGTGTCTGTCTCTCACTCACTCTCTCTCCCTCTCCATATGTTGGATATATTATTATGTTACTTGCATCTCGGAAGTTCATGTTGAGTTGATATTAAACGTTCACGTATTCACGATTTACTTCTTTTATGGTTGATGTGCTTATATCAAAAGTAAAACATTCAATAGTTTTACTCAGTTGATACGCCTCTCCCATATTTGTTGTTTACGACGCGTTACAGGTCGCCCCTAACATGGCTGTCCATGGGATGAATGTGCACCCACATCTAGATTTCGATTAATTCCCTCAGTGTAGTTGAATGAACTGAGGCAAGGTGGGGTGAACAAAATTGCCCAAGTTTCGAAACGGCAGTAGGTGGACTTGAATCCCTAGCCTCTTATTTGACAACCCTGCGTTCTAACTGTCGAAATAAAGCACCTCGAACACACACGCACACGCGCGCGCACACACAAACACACACACACACACACACACATACACACACAAACACAATAACAGACTGTATGAAACACTCGTATTACAATGATACTTTTTTCCAGACGAAGGCGAATACAGTGTCTTGAAATAAATAAACGCGAAGAAAGATTCGCTGCCGGTCGGAGATGTACTAGCGAGACAGCGTATAACGTGGCGATGTCAAGTTAATCTTGTGACACGGCTGTGACCAGAGAAAGACAATGGAGAATATAGTCGGGGACTGCTGCCATTGTGAAACGTACTGCGCTTGAAAGCTCAAACCGTAAAGAACAACTATATGTAACGAACATATTGTTGCAACTGTGATTAACTTCATGACACTGTAATTATAATCTAATGTATGAATATATTATAATATAATATATATTATGTAACTTACGGTTAAAAAATTGTAAAAACTATTGTCTGAGAAAAAAATGTATAATCCTGCTGTCATCGCGAGTAGTTTAACAATTATTGGTACGTGTGAATGTGTATTATGTGTTTGTGATGTTAAAAAACACATTTTTATCACAAAATGTCACATTGCACATGTATATTATACTGAGAAAGAATAAAGCTATTTGTATGACATACATAGTATAAACACACGCATACACACGCATGCACGCACGCTCACACGCACACACACACACACACACACGCATGCACAAACACAAGCACGCACGCACGCACGCACGCACGCAAGTCATATAGACGTACTGGAAATGACGAAGACTACAACATTTATAAAGAACTGAAAATATAAATTCAAAGAGAAGCTACGAACAAAAATTAGCTTGTAATATAAAACGAGACAGCAAGAGTTGTTATGCATATGTTCGGAGCAAACAGAAAGTTCAGCATAAAGTCGGTCCTCTAGAAGATAGTGCTTGCAATATCATATATCAGAGGGATTCTTAATGGCAGAAGACCTGAATTCGTATTTTAGTTCAGTGTTTACCAGGGAAGATATACTAGTTCACTACCAATACCAGAGGCTAAGTTCAAGGGGGCAGAATCAGAATATTTAGGACAGTTAATTGTAACCCCGGAAATGGTAGCTAAGAAAATTAGGGCTACGAAGGATAATAAATTACCAGCAGTGGATGGGATTCTACCCAAACTACTATTGACAATTGTAGAACAAATAAGCATAACACTTGCCACAGTTTCCAACTGGTCATTAGAAGAGAGAGTGGTTCCTTTAGAATGCAAAGAAGCGAACATTATACCGTTATTTAAAAAAAAGGTTCCAGAAACAAGTCAGAGAAATACAGATCAGTGAGTTTACCGTCACTAATTTACAAATTATTAGAATGACTAATTAAAGATCACATGTTGGATTTTCTTGTTAAACATAACTTGATAAACCCATCTCAACATGGGTTTTTAAAAGCAAGGTCATGCTTAACAAATATGTTATGTTTTTTTGAAGATATCACTAAGTGGGTAGACGAGGGATCACCAGTAGATATCACCTTCTTGGATTTTCAGAAAGCTTTCGACAAATTGTCACATGAAAAGTTACTGCTTAAGCTAAAGCCCATGGCATAGTAAATGGTTTAATTAACTGGATAGAAAAATGGCTAATTGACAGAGGATAACGGATAGTAGTTGGTGGGGAGGCTTGAAACTGGAAATCAGTTTTGAGTGGGGTACCACAGGGATCATTACAGGGACCTATATTATTCTTAATATATATCAACGATTTGGACGATGATATAATAAACAAGGTGTTGAAATTTGCGGATGATACAACATTGTTTAGAAGGATTAAAAGTGACGGAGATAGGCAGCATTTACAAGATGATGTTGACAGGTTGATAACATGGTCTGAAAAATGGCAAATGTTGTTCAATTTTGGAACATGGGAGCGACGATGTACATTATACAATGGGAGGTTCCGTACTAAGTAATACTGTAAAAGAAAACTTAGGGTTAACCATTAGTGCTGATATAAAGGTTTCGGAGCCGTGCGGTATTCCCGCTTCAAAGGGAAATCAAATCATTGGATTAATTAGGCGAAACATAACCTATAAGGAAAAATAGCTAATAATACCGCTGTACAAAACAATAGTTAGGCCTCATTTTGAATATTGTATTCAAGCGTAGAAGCCATATCGCAGGAAGGACATAGGTATGCTAGAATGAGTACAGAGGAGAGCAAATAAATTGATACCTAAATTGACGGATCGTAGTTACGAAATACGCCTAAAAATGTGGAGTAACAACACTAGAGACCAGGAGATTGAGAGGAGATCAGATAGAAGTGTTCATAATATTAAATGGTTATGAAAATATTGATAGAAATATTTCTCTCAGTTAAGAAAAATAGAAGGACAAGAGGACATAAAGTTACATTATTAAAGTAGCAGTGTATATTAGATATAAGAAAGTTCTCATTCTCACAAAGGACTATAAATGAATGAAACATAATTTATTGTCTCCTGATTGTGTGGGTGCTAGTAGCGTGAATATGTTTTAAAATAAAATTTACACATACCTAAAAGGGCGGGATACAGGTAGATAAAAAGTATAGGACTCTCGATAAGCCGAAAGTCTTCCTTGTCCACCTGCCATCTAGAGTTAATTTTCTGGATGGCAATCTTGTTAAATGTTGCTAAATGTTGTTAAATATTTAAAACGAATATAAACAGTCAGTTTATAAGTTGTTCGGTCACCCGTTCAGGGATGAAGTTGGAAGGAGCTCGCAACCGGAAACGAGTCAATGGGGGGTGGCGGGGGGATTAGCTTCCAATATTTAGTGATTTTTTATATGTTTTTTTTGTGAGCGTCATCGGAGTTGCAACAACCGTGCTAAAACTGTGTCATCTCGTTGTTGATGATCCCTTAATATCCTCAACAACAGTGAAGCAACAATAGTACTATTTGATAAAGGTGCATATTGAAACTTAGGAGCCCCACTGAGGAATAACCTACAATGCAACAGTTGTGTAGAAAAGTTTGACCTTTAGTGATACTACAGATGCTATTTCGTGACCTTATCTCTGAATATAAATTCATTCATTGGCCTACTGCAGGGTATGCGAAATGTGATGCCCTCGACAGGGTCAATGCAGGGCGTATTGTTCAAACACACTTAAGTGGGTTCCGTCCATCAATATCACAATATTTTTTTTATATCATTAGTTGACGGATATAGTGAAGGAGATGGAGGCGAGACTCAACATAGAAATAGATGGAGCAGAGAGGGATGACGCAGAGAGAGTTGAGAATTCTACAACACAGAAGGAGCAGAGTTGTGACACGGAGACTGAAGAAAGGAGACTGAGAGGAAGGAAAGTGACCGGTGTGAAGGAACAAGACATTGAGAAAACAGAGGGACGGAGGAAAAGTGTTCGGCAGAGGAAGAGAAAACGGGCCAGTGGGGATAGATCAGCAGGTAGTCAGACTGTAGAGAACGAGGAGAGACACGACAGCGATACAGGTGGTGAAGAGGTAGATACCACAGAGGCAGTTGGTAAGACTGTGAGACAGAAGACTGATGGAAGAAGACAGAGTGTTCAGCAAAAAACAGAAAACATGACAGGCGTGAAGGTGACAGGGGAGAAAGTGACCGTAGTGAAGGAGGTAGCCGGGGAAAAGGGACGGGAGAGGAGAGAAGAAAATGTGATGGGAGGAAAGATGAAGGGACGAAAGGAAGTGAGAGTAAATGTGCTAGAAGAGAAGATGACAGGAGGAAAGGGGACAAGAGAAAACGCGACAGGAAAGAAGGGAATGGAAGAGAATGTGACAGGAGAGAAGATGACAAGAGGAAAAGACAACAACCAGACATATGCAAACCGGAGGAGCTACTCCGAGGCAGTGATTGAGGGGGCAAAGGAGAAAAGAGAGAGTGTTTATGGGCGATTCAATTCTGAGAAAAACAGACAAGACTATATGCGAGGGGAAGGACGTTGTTGTATGTCTACCGGGGCTAGGATAGAGCATGTGACCGAAAGGGTAGAGAAGGTATTGGGGCATGGCAAGGGAGGGTCTATACTAGTACACGTTGGGACAAACAATGCAGACAAGGAGGGAACAACTGGTATAGTTCAGAAGTACAGACATCTAGTGAGGAAGCTAAAGAAGACAAGAGTGGAACAGGTTATTCTCTCAGGAATTTTGCCAGTAATGGGAGGAAGGGGGGCAAGATACAGAAACTGTAAGAGGATGGCGATCAACGCACTAGTTGAGCAGATGTGTGAGGAAGAGGGCGTGGGATTCATAGATTTATGGGGGTACTTTGTTGGGAGAGAAGATATGTACATGAGAGATGGCCTCCATCTAAGTGGAAAGGGGCAGCAGTATTCTCACAGAATCTGCTGCGATCTGTTGACAGTGGGACAGGTTGAATCTATTTAAACTAAATTCGCAGGGGGGACTCGCAGAGAAGCCTGAAACTGGAGGCATAGATAAAGGCAGCAAAAATAATTCAGCAAAGAACAGTCTGGAAAACTGTTCTGAAGCTGGGTATAAATGTGTTTGTTTAAATGCAAGGAGTGTAGTAAACAAAAGAAATGAACTAAACATTATGGTAGATGATATTGACCCTCACATAATAGGTATAACCGAATCATGGGCAACCACCGATATATCAGATGCCGAATTGGGACTGACAGGATATGTAATGTTTAGGAAAGATAGAATAGGAAGAAGGGGAGGTGGTGTTATTTTATATATTAAAGAATCTATCCAGGCTTATGAAATAAAATTAGACAGAGAAGCAGATTGCAAAGAAGCTGTTTGGTGTAACATAGTTACAGGAAACTCAACGTTAACGGTTGGATTAGTTTATCGAAGTCCAAACATAAGCATAGAAGAGAATGAAAAAATACAAAACGCTATAAGGGAAGTGAGCAAAAGGGACTGTGTTATTATGGGGGATTTTAACCATGGGCATATAAAATGGAAATCTCTACAGAGTATGGGTAGTGAGGACCACAAGTTTTTAGTTTTAGTACAAGATAGTTTCCTTTCTCAACATGTGCTAGAACCAACCAGGGGAGAGAATGTGTTAGACTTAGTTTTGTCCTCACAGAATGAATTAGTTGACAATGTTAAATTATGTGAGCCTCTTGGAAGTAGTGATCACAACCAGATACATTTTACCATTAAAGTAAAATCAGAAAGAAATAATAAAAAGCAGTTGAGGAGAAATTTCCACAAAGGAAGATATAAGGAAATGAGGAAATATTTAGCAAAGATAGACTGGAATAATATACTGAAGAATAAGACAGCAACAGAATGCTGGAATATCTTAAAGAATGAAATAGAGTGCATCGTAGATAAATTTGTTCCCTTCAAAAAACAAGGGAAACGGACCAGAAAGAAATGCTTATCGAAAGAAGCCATTAGAAAAATTAAGTATAAACAAATGATGTGGAAGTCATATAGACGTACTGGCAATGACGAAGAATACAACATTTATAAAGAAGCACTAAACCAAGCTACAGCTGAAATTAGAAATTCAAAGAGAAGCTATGAACATAAATTAGCTTGTAATATAAAACATGACAGCAAGAGTTTTTATGCGTATGTTCGAAGCAAACAGAAAGTTCAGGATAAGGTCAGTCCTCTAGAAGATAGTGCTGGAAATATAATATCAGAAGGATTCTTAATAGCTGAAGACCTAAATGAGTATTTTAGTTCAGTGTTTACCAGAGAAGACACTAGTTCACTGCCAGTACCAGAGGCTAAGTTCAAGGGGGCAGAATCAGACTATTTAAGACAGTTAATTGTAACCCCAGAAATGGTAGCTAAGAAAATTAGGGCTATGAAGGAAAATAAATCACCTGGAGTGGATGGTATTCCACCCAAACTACTAGTGGAAATTGTAGAACAAATTAGCATACCGCTTGCAACAGTTTTCAACTTGTCATTAGAAGAGGGAGTGGTTCCTTTAGAATGGAAAGAAGCAAACATTATACCGTTATTTAAAAAGGTTCGAGAAACAAGTCAAATAATTATAGACCAGTTAGTTTAACATCGGTGATTTGTAAATTATTAGAAAAACTAATTAAAGATCACATGGTGGATTTTTTTGTTAAACATAACTTGATAAACCCATCTCAACATGGGTTTCTAAAAGCGAGGTCATGCTTAACAAATATGTTATGTTTTTGGAAGATATCACTAAGTGGGTAGATGATGGATCACCAGTAGATATCATCTACTTAGATTTTCAAAAAGCTTTCGACAAAGTGCCATATCAGAGATTACTGCTTAAACTAAAGGCCCATGGCATAGGAAATGGTATAATTAACTGGATAAAAAATGGCTGATTGACAGAAGACAACGGGTAGTTGTTGATGGGGAGGCTTCAAACTGGAAATCAGTTTTGAGTGGGGTTCCACAGGGATCAGTACTGGGACCTATATTATTCTTAATATATATAAATGATTTGGACGATGATATAGCTAGCAAGGTGTTGAAATTTGCAGATGATACAAAAGTGTTTAGAAGGACTAAAAGTGATGGTGATAGAGAGCATTTACAAGATGATCTTGACAGGTTGATCAAATGGTCTGAAAAGTGGCAAATGTTGTTCAATTTTGGGAAATGTAAATGCCTCCACACAGGACATGGGAACGAATATGTAGAATATACAATGGGGGGAACTGTACTAAGTACTACTGTAAAAGACTTAGGGCTGACAATTAGTGCTGACATGAAGGTTTCAGAGCAGTGTGGAATTGCAGCTTCAAAAGGAAATCAAATCCTTGGATTGATTAGGCGAAATATAGCATATAAAGAAAAAGAGCTAATAATACCGCTGTACAAAACAATAGTTAGGCCTCATTTAGAATATTGTATACAAGCGTGGAGGCCATACCGCAAGAAGGACATAGATATGCTAGAAAGAGTACAGAGGAGAGCAACTAAAATGATACCAAAACTGAGGGATCTTAGTTATGAAAAACGCCTAAAAGAATGTGGTTTAACAACACTAGAGACCAGGAGACTGAGAGGAGATCAGATGGAAGTGTTTAAAATATTGAATGGTTATGAAAATATTGATAGAAATATGTTTTTTCAGTTAAGAAAGATAGAAAGACTAGAGGACATGAAGTTACATTAGTAAAGGAGCAGTGTAGATTAGACGTGAGAAAGTTCTCATTTTCACAAAGGACGGTGAATGAATGGAACAAATTATTTGATGATTGTGTGGGTGCTAGTAGTGTGAATATGTTTAAAAATAAAATCGACACATACCTCAGAAGGGCTGGATATATGTAGATAAAAGGGTTGGACTCTTGATAAGCCAAAGGGCTTCCTTGTCCACCTGCCATCGAGAGTTAATTCTCTGGATGACAATCTTGTTAAATCTTGTTAAATATCTGTGTTATCTCTTCTCACCTACCTATATCGAATAACATACCAAACACCAAATTGATACATCTAATTATGGTAGCAAGCATGGTTAAATAAGGAAATAGTTGTTATACATATATATACTTTCTTAAAAACAGTTAAAATGGTAGCTTAACTCAGTGCAACTTTGAACTAGTCACGCACTGCAGATTTATACATGAACTATTCTGATCAGCTGTGTATCAAATTAATTGCGGGGAAACTTTTAAATGGAAAAGAGCATTGTTTGATTTTTTTAATTAACGCTTTTGATTTTACTTCGCATGTCGTTTGCTATTGTGTCCAGTACAAGAAAGAAAAATTTAGTTTATGAAAACTTGTTCAGTTTCTTTGTTGACTGGTCTCATATCAGTTCAACAGTGCACCACTTTTATATCCACACCAGCATTCATACATAAATATGATGATACAAAACACGCCTATGTGTTTATGGTGTCAGCAAATAAAATTGATATTGGTGTTGTCTTTTGTAAGGTACAACTATCTTTGTTGCCCATTAGGTCGTGGCTTTCTTTTAGGACAAGCCAGATTGATCAGCTTATTTGACATATAAGATAGTTGACCAGATAGCAAGATCACGAAGAACTGGAACATGAATATCAAAGAATATTAAATATGTTTGCAGAGCGACCTGATCAATCCCTTCAGAGAATATAAGTATTTGACGCATCTTGCACTGTATTTAGTGTTAGGATATAATATATGTCAATGTATCATGGGCTAAATTACAATAAAATTGTAACCGCTGCTGAAGCAACGGGATAATAATTATTTTATTAATAATCTTATTAATTATGACCATACAGAACAAAAGATTAGCGAATAATGGCAACGCTAAATGTATTTAGTGTACGTTTCCTTTACCTTGTTTGTTACAAACAAAGGAGATATGACACGTAACTTTATCAAATACAGTTCTTCTATATAATTGTTATACATGTGTCGTCAGAATAAGTTTGACGTTATATGTATTATATAGTCCTGGTTGTTTATAATTTATTGAACAAAACAAAACGGTAGCATGTGCAAATGTAACACCAAAGCAACGTGTGGAAGGACCGTAGTCCACTTCCAGGCAATGCAGCAACAAAACCATGTCCATTCGGCTTATTTCCGTAATGTTTCCAAGAAGTAGTTCAACTGTAAATAATTGGAAATATATTAAACAGACAATATATATATATATATATGTATATATATACATATATACCGTATATTAATAATTTTATATAATATATATTAATATATATATATATACATATATATATATTATATACAATACTTCACTCCTGTTTTAACGTTCTTCAGAAACAGGGATATACTATTTAAGACGTTTTATTTCGTTGAGCCGCCACCCGTTAAATCGACTTGTGATCAGGATATTTATGTAGTGTGGTTTGAGAAGAATAAAAGGAACACCTATGAGTAGTCAGATGATGAAGTACTAGGCTGTGCGACGAACATGCAGAACACTAAACAATTCTGAATTATTGACAATGTTTCATATCAATACATAAACGTGCTACTGTGGTGTCGAAGCAATGATAAATATCTCATTAGCGATACAAATGATTCATTCAAAAATTTTTTTTAAACCAATTCATTCATTCATTATATTCTACTTACGATATGCTATGAAGTACAGCTTCGGTGTGGTACTTTTCTAAGAAAGGTATATATATATATATATATATAAAATATTGTGTTTTGGCAGTATCGATATGTGTTTCAAATAAACTGAGCATTTATCTCACTGACTTTCTTATAAGCATATCCAAAATAACTTTTTCGAGTCAATTATTTCGTCGTCTTTTGAAGATGTCTTCTTTCCTACTTATGGCGATCTGGTCATATTACATCATCGTACAGTTCTTTATTTATATATTTGCTTCTTTTGTGGAAGAGTTTGTCTAACATATTTACTATTCCCAATTTATTCGATGGTTTTGACTTGTCGATCGTTTATTTTTTTCTGCTAGTGTACTATTCTCTCAGAGCGTTCTCAACGTCTTTATTATGTATTTCCAACCTTGTCTTTAATAGTATGCAGTGGCATAACGAGGCCAAGTCCTAATGGAATATATATCGCTGATGATATATTTATTATTGCTTCGACAGCCCGTTAATGTAATGATACGAACAATGTTGAATACTTCAGAATTGTTTAGTGTTCTACATGTTAGTCATGCAATCTCGTGCTTCAACATCTGACTACGCATGGGGGTTTCTGAATGTTTTCTTAAATAGTAAACATACTCATGCCGTTTTGCAGGAATACATAATTGTATACTCTGACGCACCCAAAGAGGCAATATAAACTATATAAACTTTCTGTTTACATGTATGCAACACACGGACACATTCTGTCATACATATCTCCAGAGGTGCAACTCGACACACGTAATGACTATAATTCAGTTGTACTTGTATGCACCGATTCTCCGAAGGATAACTTTCTTTTGAAACGTGATTAATCGGTGGGCGAGGTTGATATTTAGGATACTCATTTGAACAATATATTTATAAACCTTGTTTACGACATCAACATGGCTAATTAAGTTACTAGGAGTGGCGACTGCATGCAATTTGCATTAAATAAATAAATAGAAATTTAGCTGACTTTAAGGAGCATCAGCTGAACGTAATTAAGGCAAATTAGATGCGTACATTTAGTGTGGTAATGTGTTTATCGAATGGAAAGAAACAAATTCAGCATGTGTTGCACACCAAATACCTGCGGTATACTGCATCTAGATTTGCAGGCACGCTACGACGGTTATGTAGTTCCTCATGGCGACTGCATAGAATCAGGTTGGGATATTTTGTCTTCAAGCTTTGTAGTATTATCAACAACAAACATATACTACCAATCCAGACACACACACACACACACACACACACACACACACACACACACACACACACACACACACACACACACACACACACACACACACACACACACACACACACTCACACACACACACACACACACACACACACACACACACACACACACACACACACACACACACACACACACACACACACACACATGATGTAGAACAATAGAAACTTTCCCCAACTGGCTACAATATTTCATGAACCATTGTTGAATATGGGAAGGTCTGGATAATAAAATCAAATTGTGGGTTTCGTGATGTAATAATTCTGGTCGTTGAATTAGCAAACGCATATAACTAAGAATAATAATAAGTGAATATATTGAGTTATTTTGTATCAACTGATCTTGTAACCATTGATGCTAATGCTAGTTATTATCTATCAGAATAATACATAGGCTTTTATTTTTTTTTTTTTTTTGCATTTTATATTTATATGACAATATCATCTATCACCCATCACACTTTGACTTTCAGATGAAGGCATTTGAGTAAGTGACTCAGTGTTTTCAAATTGTTCATTGTCTAATTACACAAATCAAAATTATATGTATAGTTGGGGATACATTAACTAGTTTTTAACTTCCAGTGTGTTCCTATCGAACAACATATCCTTATGTAATTATGTCACTACAAAAATTATCTTGTTGCTATTGCAGCCAGTATGTGTTTGTTTCCAAAAATATGTTTGGATTGAATTGAAAAAGATCGATTCTTAATATTGCAGTGTTTTAATAGTCAAACTTACATGAACGCCAACATATTATTCAAGTGCGTATTAGACCAGGCTGGGTTGCACTTGGTCGAGATACCCTAAGTTGTTCTATAAACATACTGGTCAGTTGATGTTTCTGTCACAACACTAATTCCAGTACTGTTTATCATTGCGCCAATTAATGTTCCGATTATACCGATTCAAGTGGCTTTAAGAAGAGTGCTCCCTGACATTAACACGTATATTGTTACAATCTTTCATACACCTATCAGAGAGGACTTATCATATACAACCTCTCTCTCTCTCTCTCTCTCTCTCTCTCTCTCTCTCTCTCTCTCTCTCTCTCTCTCTCTCTCTCTCTCTCTCTCTCTCTCTCTCTCTCTCTCTCTCTCTCTCTCTCTCTCTCTCTCTCTCTCTCTCTCTCTGTCTCTCTCTCTCTCTGTCTCTCTCTCTCTGTCTCTCTCTCTCTCTCTCTCTCTCTCTCTCTCTCTGTCTCTCTCTCTCTCTCTCTCTCTCTCTCTCTCTCTCTCTCTCTCTCTCTCTCTCTATGTGTGTGTGTATATGTATATATGTGTGTGTGTGTGTGTGTGTGTGTACATTGCTCAATTTCCGTGATAAGTGACTCTGCTTCCTCAGATTCAACGAATAAACCAATATCATTATAAAACAGTAGGTATGTATGTGTGTTTGTATGTGTGTGTGTGCGTGTGTGGGTTATGTGCGGGTATATATATATATATATATATATACACAGATATATATGCGTGCTTGCTTCTATATATATATATATATATAATATAATATACATACACCCCCACACTCACACACTATTTTATAATAAACTATATACACTGCTAAATATCCGTGATAACTGATTCTGCTTCTTCAGAATGATAAAACAGTATGTCTGTGTGTGTGAATGTGTGGGTCATGTGCGGGCATATATATATATATATATATATATATATATATATATATATATATATATATGTATATATATATATATACATATATATATATACGCACACACCCCCACACAAAATCACACACACTCTTTTATAATAAACTATATAGAAAACTATTTGGACTATAAATAAATTCTGATACGGCACCTTGCAAGCGGCAACTCAGGGCAAAACAACACTTAGTTTGCAACGACTGCCAGAGCTGGGTGGATTTGGTGCTGTTTGTCTGTCTAAAATCATGGGCAGAGACCAAAGAAGACGGATTAACTTTTTGGTGTTTGGGGTTTTTCAGGGTGGAATATCTGATGAAGGAAGTGTTTAAGTTGACTTGTATAGTGAAAGAGATGGAGGTGAGACTCAACTTATAAATATATGGAACAGAGAGGGATGACATGGAGAGAGTTTGGAATGGTACGACACTGAAAGAGCAGAGTTGTGACACGGAGATTGAAGAAAGGAGACTGAGAGAAGGGAAGGTGACAAGTAAAAAGGAACAATGAAATGAGAAGAAGAGAGAGGGACGGAGGAAAAGTGTAAGGCAGAGGAAAGGAAAACGGGTCAGTGTTGATAGCTCAACAGGTGGACAGATGGATTAGAACGAGGAGAGACGCGACAGCGATACAGGTGATGAAGAGGTAGATACCAAAGAGACAGTTGGTAAGTCTGTGAAACAAAAGACTGAGAAGAAGACAAATGGAAGAAGACAGTGTGTTCAACAAAAAAAGGTAAACAGGTCGGTGTTGAGGAGCTACAACAGAATGAACGCAAAAGTTATGCATATGCAGTAGTTAAGGGGAAAGAGAGGAAACTGCGAGTGGTCATGGGAGATTAAATTATCAGGAAGTTGGACAAGACAATACAAAAGGGGGAGGATATGACTGTATGTCTACCCGGGGTAAAGATAGAGGATGTCACAGAAAAAGTAGGACAGGTCATGGGTATTGACAATGGGGGATCTATTCTTGTGCACGTGGGTACAAATAATGCTGAGAAGGAAGGTTCGACGGCCATCATTGATAAGTATAGAAGAGTGGTATGCACACTGAAAGAGGCACGCATTGGACAGATAGTGTTATTGGGAATACTGCGGATAAAAGGTGGCGGAGGAGAACATTCAAGAATTGCAAAAGAATGGCCATCAACACACAGGTGGAAAAGTTATATATTGAGGAAGGAGTCGGCTTCGAAGACATGAGTGTAAGCTTTGTAGGGAGAGAAGATCTGTTTATGAGTGATGAGCTACATCTGACAGGAAATCGAGCAGCAGTTCTAGGGAGCGAGTTCATTTGGTGCATTGGTTAAGGTACAAACATAGTTGAGTATTTGAACTAGATGCGGGGGGGGGGTACGTAGAGCCATTTCAACGAAATAGTACAAACAAATCTACAAGGAAAGGTTCACCAAATATCCATACAAATTAACTTAGATGTGTATGCTTAAATGCCAGAAGCATAGTAAGTAACAGAAGTGATTTAGACATCAAAGTAGCGGATATAGACCCTGATATAATAGACATAACAGAACCATGGGCACATGAAGACATGATAGATGCTGAATTACCTATATCGGTTTAGGCCATGTTTGGAAAGAATATACAAGAGAGAAGGGGAGGAGGAGTCATTCTGTGTATTAAAGAATATATACATGCATGTGAAGTACAACTAAAAACGGAAGCAGATTGCGAGGAAGCTATTTGATACAACATAGTTACCAGAAACTCTACATTAATAATAGGACTAGTTTATCGTAGTCCTAACATAAGACAAGAGGATGATGTAAAACTGAACACTGTTATAAAAGAGATAAGTAAAGGGGAATGTGTTATAATGGGTGATTTCAAACATGGACATATTCAATGGAACACAGTAGAGAGTGATGGAGTTGATGACCAACAGTCTCTACTTCTAATACAGGACTGACTGTTTCCTCACAGAACATGTTTTGGAACCAACCAGTGTGGGAATGTGTTGGATTTAGTGTTCTCCTCTCAAAACGAATTAGTTGATAACGTTAAAATACTTGAACCTTAGATCATATATTACATGATATGATGATATAATGATATCATGGCATAATGATCATATATTACATGATACAATGATATAATGATATAATGATCATATATTACATGATATAATTAAATAATGATATAATGATCATATATGATATAATGATATAATGATGATATATTACATGATGTAATGATATAATGATATAATGATATAATGATCACATATTACATGATATAATGATATAATGATATAATGATCATATATTACATGATATAATGATATAATGATCATATATTACATGATATAATGATATAATGATATAATGATATAATGATCATATATTACATGATGTAATGATATAATGATATAATGATCATATATTACATGATATAATGATATAATGATCATATATTACATGATATAATGATATAATGATCATATATTACATGATATAATGATCATATATTACATGATATAATGATATAATGATTGAATGATATAATGATCATATATTACATGATATAATGATATAATGATATAATGATATAATGATATAGTGATATAGTGATATAGTGATATAATGATATAATGATATATTGATATAGTGATATAGTGATATGGTGATATAGTGATATAAAGATATAGTGATATAATGATATAGTGATATAATGATATAGTGATATAGTTATATAGTGATATAATGATATAGTGATATAATGATATAATGATATAATGATATAGTGATATAATGATATAGTGATATAGTGATATAATGATATAGTGATATAATGATATAATGATATAATGATATGGTGATATAATGATATAGTGATATAATGATATAATGATATAGTGATATAATGATATAATGATATAGTGATATAGTGATATAATGATATAGTGATATAATGATATATTGATATAATGATATAGTGATATAATGATATAGTGATATAATGATCATATATTACATGATATAATGATATAATGATATAATGATCATATATTACATGATATAATGATATAGTGATATAGTGATATAGTGATATAATGATATAATGATATATTTATATAGTGATATAAAGATATAGTGATATAATGATATAGTGATATAATGATATAGTGATATAATGATATAGTGATATAATGATATAGTGATATAATGATATAATGATATAATGATATAGTGATATAATGATATAATGATATAATGATATGGTGATATAATGATCATATATTACATGATATAATGATATAGTGATATAATGATATAGTGATATAATGATATAATGATATAATGATATAATGGTATGGTGATATAATGATCATATATTACATGATGTAATGATATAGTGATATAATGATATAGTGATATAATAATATAGTTATATAATTATATAATTATATAATGATATAGTTATATAATTATATAATGATATAATGATATAATGATATAATGATATAATGATCATATATTACATGATATAATGATATAGTGATATATTGATATAATGATATAATGATATAGTGATATATTTATATAGTGATATAAAGATATAGTGATATAATTATATAATTATATAGTGATATAATGATATAGTGATATAATGATATAGTGATATAATGATATAATGATATAATGATATAATGATATAGTGATATAATGATATAGTGATATAATGATATAGTGATATAATGATATAGTGATATAATGATATAATGATATGGTGATATAATGATCATATATTACATGATATAATGATATAGTGAAATAATGATATAGTGATATAATGATATAATGATATAATGATATGGTGATATAATGATCATATATTACATGATGTAATGATATAGTGATATAATGATATAGTGATATAATGATATAATGATATAGTTATATAATTATATAATTATATAATTATATAATTATATAATTATATAATGATGATATATTACATGATATAATGATATAACGATGTTATGATATAATGATCATATATTACATTATATAATGATATAGTGATATAGTGATATAGTGATATAATGATATAATGATATATTGATATATTGATATAGTGATATAGTGATATGGTGATATAGTGATATAAATATATATATATTCTAATACAGGACTGACTGTTTCCTCACAGAACATGTTTTGGAACCAACCAGTGTGGGAATGTGTTGGATTTAGTGTTCTCCTCTCAAAACGAATTAGTTGATAACGTTAAAATACTTGAACCTTTGGGATATAAAGATCATATATTACATGATATGATGATATAATGATATCATGGCATAATGATCATATATTACATGATACAATGATATAATGATATAATGATCATATATTACATGATATAATTAAATAATGATATAATGATCATATATGATATAATGATATAATGATGATATATTACATGATGTAATGATATAATGATATAATGATATAATGATCACATATTACATGATATAATGATATAATGATATAATGATCATATATTACATGATATAATGATATAATGATCATATATTACATGATATAATGATATAATGATATAATGATATAATGATCATATATTACATGATGTAATGATATAATGATATAATGATCATATATTACATGATATAATGATATAATGATCATATATTACATGATATAATGATATAATGATCATATATTACATGATATAATGATCATATATTACATGATATAATGATATAATGATTGAATGATATAATGATCATATATTACATGATATAATGATATAATGATATAATGATATAATGATATAGTGATATAGTGATATAGTGATATAATGATATAATGATATATTGATATAGTGATATAGTGATATGGTGATATAGTGATATAAATATATAGTGATATAATGATATAGTGATATAATGATATAGTGATATAGTTATATAGTGATATAATGATATAGTGATATAATGATATAATGATATAATGATATAGTGATATAATGATATAGTGATATAGTGATATAATGATATAGTGATATAATGATATAATGATATAATGATATGGTGATATAATGATATAGTGATATAATGATATAATGATATAGTGATATAATGATATAATGATATAGTGATATAGTGATATAATGATATAGTGATATAATGATATATTGATATAATGATATAGTGATATAATGATATAGTGATATAATGATCATATATTACATGATATAATGATATAATGATATAATGATCATATATTACATGATATAATGATATAGTGATATAGTGATATAGTGATATAATGATATAATGATATATTTATATAGTGATATAAAGATATAGTGATATAATGATATAGTGATATAATGATATAGTGATATAATGATATAGTGATATAATGATATAATGATATAATGATATAGTGATATAATGATATAGTGATATAATGATATAGTGATATAATGATATGGTGATATAATGATCATATATTACATGATATAATGATATAGTGATATAATGATATAGTGATATAATGATATAATGATATAATGATATATATGGATATGGTGATATAATGATCATATATTACATGATGTAATGATATAGTGATATAATGATATAGTGATATAATGATATAGTTATATAATGATATAATGATATAATGATATAATGATATAATGATATAATGATATAATGATCATATATTACATGATATAATGATATAGTGATATAGTGATATAATGATATAATGATATATTGATATATTTATATAGTGATATAAAGATATAGTGATATAATTATATAATTATATAGTGATATAATGATATAGTGATATAATGATATAGTGATATAATGATATAATGATATAATGATATAATGATATAATGATATAATGATATAGTGATATAATGATATAGTGATATAATGATATAGTGATATAATGATATAATGATATGGTGATATAATGATCATATATTACATGATATAATGATATAGTGAAATAATGATATAGTGATATAATGATATAATGATATAATGATATGGTGATATAATGATCATATATTACATGATGTAATGATATAGTGATATAATGATATAGTGATATAATGATATAATGATATAGTTATATAATTATATAATTATATAATTATATAATTATATAATTATATAATGATGATATATTACATGATATAATGATATAACGATGTTATGATATAATGATCATATATTACATTATATAATGATATAGTGATATAGTGATATAGTGATATAATGATATAATGATATATTGATATATTGATATAGTGATATAGTGATATGGTGATATAGTGATATAAATATATAGTGATATAATGATATAGTTATATAGTTATATAGTGATATAATGATATAGTGATATAATGATATAATGATATAATGATATAATGATATAGTGATATAATGATATAGTGATATAGTGATATAATGATATAGTGATATAATGATATAATGATATAATGATATAATGATATGGTGATATAATGATATAGTGATATAATGATATAATGATATAATGGTATAGTGATATAATGATATAATGATATAATGATATAATGATATAGTGATATAGTGATATAATGATATAGTGATATAATGATATAATGATATAGTGATATAGTGATATAATGATATAGTGATATAATGATATAGTGATGTAATGATATAATGATATAGTGATATAATGATATAATGATATAGTGATATAGTGATATAATGATAAAATGATATAATGATATAATGATATACTGATCATATATTACATGTTACTATAAATGTACAATCAGGGAATAAAGATAAAAACAGATGTAGGAGAAACATTAACAAAGGCAAATATAAAGAGATGATAAAATATTTCGCACACATAGATTGGACTAACTTAATGAAGGACACGACGGCAACAGAATGCTGGACCATTTTGAAAGATGAGATTGAGGGCATTATTGAATGATCTGATCCCCTAAAAAGCAAGGGAAACGATCTAGGAAGAAACACCTATCAAAAGAAGCTATACGAAAGATTGCTTACCAACAAATTATGTGGCGCGTTTGCTTAAACACTGGAAATATAGAAGACTATAACAACTACAAAGAGGCCCTTGATCTAGCTACAACCAAAATTCGAAAATCCAAAATTGGCGAATTATTAAAAAAAATCATATCAAGAGTTTCTTCGCTTACGTAAGGAGTAAAGAGAAGGTTCGTGATAAGGTGGGACGACTAGAAAACACTGCGGAAAACGTAATGTGTGATGGGTTTCAAATGCCACAGGCATTGAACAAGTTATTCAGCTCAGTGTTTACCACAGAAGATATAAGTTCACTGTCATTACCAGGTAATAAATTTGAGGGGATGAACCAAATAAATTAGAACAGCTGTTTGTTACTCCTGAAATTATATCAAAGAAAATTAAGATGATGAAAGAAACCAAATAATCTGGAGTTGAAGGGATACCACTAAAACTGCTTAAGGAAATTGCACACCAAACGAGTACACCACTTGCTATATTCTTTATCTTGTCATTTAAAGAGGGAATCGTTCCACTAGAATGAAAAGAAGCAAACATTAGAAAATGGATCACCAGTGGGTGTTGTCTACTTAGATTATCAGAAAGCATTTGACAAAATGCCACATCAAAGATTGTTACTTAAATTAAAAGCCCATGGTATAGGGGATGGTGTGATCAGTTGGATACAAAAATGGTTGACAGACAGAAGACAGAGAGTAATAGTAGAATGGATATTTCAAACAGGAAACCAGTTTTGAATGGAGTGCCACAGGGGTCGGAGTTGGGACCTATATTATTTTTGATGTATATACATGATTTGGATGATGATGTATCAAACAAAGTACTGAAATTCGCAGACGATAAAAAGTTCAAAACAATTGCAGATAAACATACTTTACAGGATGGTCTTACCAAATTGGTCAAATGGTCTGTAAAATGGCAAGGACGTGGGAATGTGAACAAATGATACATAATGGGGATACTATATTAGGTAAAACTGTAAAAGAAAAGGACTTAGGAGTAATTGTTAGTGCTGACATGAACGTTTCGGAGCAATATGGAATTGCTGCTTTAAATAATAGGGCTAATTAGGAGAAATATCGCATATAAGGAGAAACGACTAATTGTACCACTGTACAAAGCAATAGTTAGGTCACATTTGGAATATTGTATACTAGCATGGAGGCCATAGAATGACATAGATAAGCTAGAAAGAGTGCAACGAAGAGCAAGGATCAATCTACACAGAATGTTAATAGTGTAGAGGTCTTTAAAACAGTCGTTTTCAAATTTCTCAAAAAGGACGTATACAATTGTTTGCTCTGTTCTATTGGTATGCCTGAATGACTGTTTACGTTTAAATGGTGAATTGTTTTAATTAATTCATCCTGATCTTATTTACTATTATTACAGACTTCAATCTTTCTTTCAATTTATTCATGATGTTTTTTTTTATAACGTCATATTAATTAGTTATTATTTTATTTATTTATTTATATTCATTTATTTAATTAATTATTATTTATATATTTATTGTTGTGAATTGTATATTTTATAAAAGCTGTGTAAATGTTGATGTAAAAATGTAGTGTGAGATGGCCCATTGAAAATCACGATATAACGTGACTTGGTCACCACCATTAAATAAAGCTTTTACTACTACTACTACTACTACTACTAGCAACTAAGCTGATTCCTGAACTGAAAGATCTTTGTTATGATTGACGCCTATTAGAATGTGGGTTGACAACACTAGAGACTAGGAGACTATGAGGAGACCAAATAGAAGTTTTCAAGATATTGAATGGTTATGAGGATATTGATGGAAATATTTTCTTCAAACTGAAAGAAGGCAGTATAACCAGATGGCACAATTCAGCATTAGTCAAGGAACAGTGTAGGTTGGATAAGAGAAAGTACTCATTCTCTCAGGGGACAATAAGTGACTGGAACAAATTATCTGATGATTGTTTTATGCTAGCAGTGTGACACATGTTCAAAAATAGAATTGACAGTTATCTGGCGAGGGCTGGTTGCGAATTTTCTTTTTCCAACCAGTGTATCCATCGGTCCGCCCACCTTGCGTATAGCTCCGCCCACTTTGTCAGTCGTCTCGCAAGAATATTATATCTAAGCATGCGTAAAAAATAGCGTTTTTGCTATTTTATAGATTTTATAGATTAGTATTACTGTTGTAGAAGAAATAAAACACTGAAAGAATTGTTTGCATTGCATTAGAAAATGAAAACACTTAAAGAAATTTACATACTGCTGTAAGAAATACTTCATTCAAAACAACTTTTCTAACATTTTGTTTGCAGATATTTGGCGGAATATGTGTTAGAGATTTAGCAAATATATATCTTACGGAAGAATTTGATCAGGTTTCTTAATCAGAAATAAAGATTGCACGTACGATCTGTGCTCGCATCAAGTATTTAATCGTTCTGCATAACCCGATGACACGTTGAAATTATTGTAGTTGTTAGCGCTTGTGTCAGTCTGAAGGTTCTGAGATAAACACTGTCATTGGGAAGGAGAATATTTTTGACTAGGAGCAAGAACAAATAAATTGTCTTCAGAATACCAATGGTTAGCATACTACTTAAATATTTGAAAAACAACTAAACAGTAAGTTAATATTTATAATATATTTAATATTTCAACTCTTAACCCTATCATTATATATATATATATATATATATATATATATGTATACAGATATATATATATATATATATATATGTTACCTAAATAAATATACTTTATGGTACAGTATATTCATTTTGGAGGCAATACAGTTTTACGTAAATTAATATGGAAGTAAAAATAGTATATTTGGAGAACATTGCTACATTTATTTACACATCTACATCATGAGAGAGTAATCATTAAATCACAACTCGATAGGTATTGACAATAATTAAACACAATTATACTCTTAGGCTAAACTAACTTGAACACATTACTATAATATATAAGAAAACATTCTGCTCGCATTGCAATATTTCGTTTAATTATAATATATAAGCATTCTCGGCGAATTGTTGTACCATAAGTGGGAGGTATCGAAGCAATCACAGAAACTTCAGTTTTGTGTACGAACAGCCTTATAACTGCTACAATATTTCATTCTCAACCAGTCATGTCAACCAGTAATCTATAAACTACCATAAGAGATATTCTAAATCAGTAATGTCAACTAGTAATCCATAATCTACCATAAGAGATATTCTCAACCAGTAATCCATAATCTAACATAGGCGATATTTTTATCTTCTAGCATGTCACGCTGCCCCCATGGGGGTGATTAGGAAACAAGTCACACATCGTTTACTTAATTGTATCAAACAAACAGGTCTGATTAATGACATAGTATATGAACGTTCTCTTGGAAAAAGTGCTCACCCTGTTCTTATGGTAACATTCACTGATTCAGGTGTATTGCAGATATAGCAAGTCATACATGGATAAAATATTAATATAAACAAGGAGATAATAAAGGTATAAAGGAAACATTTAAAAACACTGACTGGGAGAAATAATTGGCAATGACACAATACAACATTCTGATGCTATATTATGACTGTGGCGTAAAGGAAAGAACAAATTGTCATAGCTTGAAACAATTCCAAGAATGTGCACGTATCCATATTAGAAAGGAAACCTTTTCTATCAGAGTCACACTTCTATGGAATTTTTTTTGGGTGTGTGAACAAGGATCAACCAGCTTGGTAATTAAAATACTTCAACTGAACAGCACCACTCACTATGGCACTAAACCTGTTGCATTAAATGATTATCAATAATACTTACAATTCCATGTAATAATAATATCTGCATGAATGCAGTTCCACTGGATTTTGTACTGAATCTGAATAGTTATTATTTGCTGAACCAAAACCGAGGTAGTTGACGTATATGTTATTATTAATAATTCACGACAACTGGTGGAGTAAAAGTTCATGAATGTCGTGTGTTTACATTGTTGCGTATTTGTCTGAACCATCTATACACGACACCTTCTGACCACAGTTCTTTGTCCAACAGGATGTTCAGATATACGATTATTTGGTCACTTCATCTTCCATTCACTCACGAACCACTGGAATCATGTTTCTTTTGTAATCGAGCAGAACTTGTAAAAAGATAACCATCAACGTTCCAATGATTTACATATGAACAGTTGCATGTATACATGTCTACATCATGTATGTTACATTATAGCCTGATTGCCACGGCCAGATCACAAATCTACCACTTTGAGGAATTGTTTTTGCCCAGTGATGTGTTGCTGGCCACGCATTCGGTCAATCTGTGTGGCGCTCTTGCAGGCCTTCTTTTCGGCATCAGATGCGAATGATCCTTCACGACTCCCCTATTCGATACCTTCAGATCTGTGTGTAGGCACCATCTATCACCACGAACTGTGGTTCGCCGTGCAATGGCTGTGGGATGCACGCCAATCTGTGTCCCGTGTCGTCTGTTCTTTCGCAATGCCGACATAACTGAGCCTGCTCTATTTACCAAATGTTGACAGGAAGACACTGTTGCAGTAGACGTCTTCAAATTGTCAAAGTTGATAACAAATTGGTCAATGGTGGGTCCAATAGTGAAGTTGTGTAGTGATGCTATCGTGAATCCGCTTCATGTCTGCAGCTCTGCGTCTCATCACATATTCTGCATCAACAGTCATTGCATCATCATATGTGGAAGCAGATGTCGCTGTTGCAACAGGAGATGTTGTTGTTGCTGCTAAAGATATCAACATTGAAGCCGGAGCAGCAGAACCCGAATGCAGTGGTGCGAACCAACCTTGGCGTACATCATCCTGTCCTGTCGCAAGATGCAGGAGGTGAGAACGCATCATCTCATCGTCAACTGGCAGGAAGTTGTGATTGTGAAGACCGAAATGATTCACACACGCATTTTGATGCTTGCTTGGCGCACCATTCAGACCAATGTGACATGTGCATATCGCCACAGACATGTCGACCGTGCATATCGTACTGCGATCTGTTTGACTCTTCACCTCGAACATCATTTCGTCATCAAGGCGGGTAATATCCTCAATAACGATGATGTTTTCTCCTGGCAAATACCTTTTCCACACAGTTACATTGATCCTGCCATTTGCCAGATCAGTCAGGCGGCGCTCGTAGTACCCTATCGTGCGAGACATCATGAAATCGAGTAATTCGATTGGATTGTATGCTCGGACACGTTCAAAGATCTGGTCTTTCAAGACACGCATGAAAGCTTCCACATAGTTGTTCGTGTTGTTCCCACGAACAGGCAGTTGGGTAAGATAGCAACCTGCCCACATCTGTCGTCGGTCGTACATGCTGGCAACATACGTTAAGAATGATGGGTAGCGAGCACATGTTGCAAGATGTCGAATGGTGGTGTACAGGTCATTGATGTGTTCATCGGATTCAGCGTACATCATTGCCTTCACCAGACCCAGCTGAGTAACTGCTTGCAGAAAATGGAATGTGCACAAGAGCAGTGTCGATTCTGGAAACACAGAAGCCAGACTTTGTTTTTCAGGGTCGCAGTCGTCTGTCATGAATACTTGTGGGCCTCGTACACCTCTTCCAAAAAGTATTTGGAGACAAGAGTTCGGTGTAAAGGCGCGAAGCTGCCGTAACTGTCGAACGGGATGATGACGTCGTGATGAGAATTCCTAGTGGAATGCCTCCGGCAGCTCTGTGTGTCATGATGACAAACACTTGACAGTCGAACTGACCCATGCCGGCAGAAGCATCAACAAAGACAAGCTCACCACTGCAAGGGAACTTGCAGTGGATGCGTCTGAACAGAGGCGTGTAGATGGCAATTGTGAGATGGCTGTCAACTGAAGAAAATTTAACAAGATTGCCATTCAGAAAATTATCTCTAGATGGCATGTGGACAAGGAAACCTTTTGGCTTATCGAGAGTCCATTACTTTATTTATCTACGTGTATCCCGCCATTTTAAGGTATGTGTCGATTTAATTTTTAAACATATTCACGTTACTAATACAAACACAATCAGGAGATAACCTTTTCCATTCAGTCACAGTCCTATGTGAGAATGAGAACTTTCTTATATCTAATCTACACTGCTCTTTTAGTAATGTAAGTTCATGTCCTTTGGTCTTTCTATATTTGTTAACTGAAAAAAAATAATTTAATATTTTAAACACTTCTATCTAATCTCCTCTCAATCTCCTGGTCTCTAGTGTTGTTAAACCATATTTGTGTGTTTGTGCGTTTGTGCGTTTGTGCGTTGATGCGTTCGCGCGTTTGCGCGTTTGCGCGTTTGAGCGTTTGAGCGTTTGCGCGTTTGCCCGTTTGCTCGTTTGAGTGTTTGCGTGTTTGCGTGTTTGCGTGGTTGCGTGTTTGCGTGTTTGTGTGTTTATGTGCATGTTGTGTGATTGCCATGAAATTATCCCGGTATGCATGGACATTTATGCAATTTATGTATTTTTTCCACCGGTCAAGTAAAGCACGGTAATTTTAGGTCAATCAAATACACACGTTTAGTTGTTCTTGCTTGTCCTTTGCTCCTTTCTGTGTTGTCTTCGTCGTTGTTGTTTTTGTATAATGCAATCTAGTATAGGCAGTATGGAATTTGTCATCCCTGTTCCAACGAACTGAAAACAATGAAAACTACGTTTACACAATAATATTATAATTGAATTAGCATGGTGGGTGGTGGCTGTACAAAAATTCACACACACGTAAATATGTACGTTCGTACGTATGTAAACACGTACACACGTACACACGTGCACATTTACACACTTACAACATCCATCCATCCGTACATACATACATACATACATACATTCGTTCACATATATATACACGCACACAAACACACACACATACACACATGTACACCAACACACATAAACATACCTACGTATGTACACATGTACACACTTACATAAATACACACACATTCGCACTTACACACTTACATACATCCAAACATACACTGACACATACATACACATACATACATACATACATACATACATACACATACACATACATACATACATACAAGTTTATTCAAAATTTCAATTGTTTCATTTAGGTTATTAGCTATTAATTTGTATTTGTATGACTATTCAAGTCTAAATAACTATTTAATGTAACAACCAACAAATATACAATATTAAACAATCAATTGTAAACAATCCCCATAGCACACACACGCGCACACAAGCACTTGCGTACACGCGTGCAATCACACACACACGCGCCTCCACACACAATCGAACACACACATACATCATGTGAACAGTTTCATCCTTTAATATGAGTTACCTCTTAGACACACGTCTGTCGATTCTCCGTACTCAAACACCACACTGATGATCACGAAAATATTATTGAATGGTGACTTCTCAGTGGCGTTTGTGTATCTGTTGACACATATGTTTTTCTACCCCCGTGCCCAGGGTTTACTAACAGGCGTGACACATACATCCGATGCTAACTTCTTCGGTTTCACTTCATCTTTAAATGTAAAGCCATTCGCAGATGTTGCGTACGAGGTAACGGCATTGGCACTTCATGGCGGTGCCTGTCTCAACTGAACGCTCGCATCGTTCACATATGTTGAGGTTCCGGTGCAGCCGGAAATTTCATTCGCTGACAAATATATCAATGGCGGTTTAGGTGAGTCTTTAACATAGGGGTCCGAGTGGACATACGACGACTGATGGAAGAGTGGTTTCTTATTTTATTCGCACGCACGCACGAATTCGCACACACATTCCGTTAAGCAACCTTAATCGATCTAGTTATTATTCAGCCACTAGTACGTTTAACAAATATATATCATCTGCTTCATTTTATGTCACGCATTAAGTCCGCAGCATAGGATATGTGTACATACATACATACACACGTACGTACGTACATACGTACATACGTGCATACATGCATACATACATACATACATACATACATACATACATACACACACACATACACACACACACACACACATACATACATACATACATACATACATACATACATACATACATACAAACGTACATACGTACATACATACATACAAACATACACATATACACACCTACACACCTACACACCTACACACCTACACACACACACACACACACACACACACACACACCCACACACACATTCATACATACATACATACATGCATGCATACATACATTGCATACTACAATAACAATATATATCAGTTACTCGGTTCTGGTGTCGGTTAATGAATACGTTAGTTTCAATATTAGCAAAACCTGTGCTTTTATGGACAATGGAAATGGTCGATAACGGAAGGCATATTTGGGTTCTTGAAGTACGCCATCGCTAGAATGGATCATTCTGATATTCCGCCCTAAATTGTTTAGAAATGGTGCCCCAAATGCTCTTTTGGATAATGTATAATTGTGATATGGTACTGAAATTGTCAATGCAAGTTGTGCAGGTAATCGTCATCTTTGCTTTCCACTTGCGTCCTTGCGGAGTTAGGTCCTCTCACCGTCCCCTTTGCAAGTCTCTCCATATCTCCCGATCTTTTTTGATGGTCTTCCATTCCCGGCCGTTCGTACGTGTCGTTTCATAGTCTCATTTAACACTTTCTTTCCATTTTAATTTTGGTCTTCTTCTTCGTCTATTATCCATCAATGTGTGAACATTTTCCTGGGCGTGTGCAGCGTTACATTATTCACCCTTGCGGAGAGTCATCTAGGTAAATTAATGTATGCACATAACCTTCGTAAATTGTGTTAATTGTGTCAATAAAGATATATTAAACTACTTCGTAATGTTATTTTTGTAAAACATTCGTAGAAAGGAATTGCATTTGTAGAGTAGCATTGTAGTAGGTTTATTTAAATATACATCCATTCGATACAACTTACCTTTTGGTAGTAAGTAGTAAAGTAGTGATCGTGACCGTAAACAATATTTATTATGTTTTGCCAGGTAAATAATACCTTTTTGCATAATGCATAACATACAACATCTTATCTCATGCTAACTTCGACAAACCTCGACACTTCACAGGAGAGTACTAATAACTATTACCTCGGTTTTAGTGAAAATACAACGAAACGTCCGGTTTTTTAACTCTTCCTGACGCAAATAAGCACGGTCGAACACACTCACGCACGCACACACGCACACACACGCGCGCACACACGCACACGGACACAAACACACTCACACACACGCGCGCGCGCGCACACGCACACGCACCTAACCTTGGCTCGCGTCCACTATCCTACTGTGGTGCAGTCATTAACGAATACGAAATGGCCACACGGCGGCTGAGAGAAGTATGCCAAAGAAATACGCTTCCGTTCTAAACTCTAGGAGAGCACCAAGGTGAGGCATTGTCACACATTGGACCTTTCAAACTGGCCTTTTACGTTTATCGATACGAACGGATTAAACCAGTCAATGAGTGGTCCAAGACAAATATGTAACATAGACATTCCTTTTGTATTTTTCGTTCTTACGAACGAAACATTGTTAGAAATTATATTGTATGTGTACAACTAGTAATATATTAAGCAATTTTAGTTGTTAAATGTACATTATAAGTATGCATATATATATATATATATATATATATATATATATATATATATATATATATATATATAGAACATATTGTTTTGATGCGCCTCTGAGCTTGGTTTCCAAGGATTTAGGCGCAATAGAAGTTATCTTATTATTATTATTATTATTATATTCGTCAATCTATTTTGTGACCTATTATGTTTCATAAATGGAAAAAAGGCTAATGTTGGGGTTATGCACCAAAATGAGTTAACACAAACTAACAACTCGTAACTACAGTCACAGTTTTAAGTTCTCTCCTCAATTTCGTACCTCAAGAACGGTTAATATTTGCCCATGATTGAGCATTGAGACCGTCTAAAAATTATGTTTTCTGTAGTTGTTTTCCAATTTCTTTGTTGATTATGGTGCTATTGTTTTTACTGTTGGCGTTACTGGTTTTGTTAACGTCGGTGGTTTAATATTAGGTCCTGTATGGAAACATTGTTAACACACAGTTATCGAATTTAATGGATCTCACCATTGTTTGGCAGAACACCATGTCACCAATTCGGTGTGTTGTTTCTGTACTCACATATTAGTTTTCCACAAGTCCGATAGATGCGCCACGTGGTTAGACAGGAGGGCATGCCGTTATGGATTTTAAAAAAGCGAAACAAAATTATGCATATAATTATTGGTGCACATGATAGCACTGTTTCCGCCCTCAATACATTGATCTTTCCAATTTAATTTTTGTAAACACTCTATTGTGATACATCGCTGTATCAATGGCTACAAATAGGTGTTATACCTACCCTAAGTCGCTCTCAGTTATGTGAGTTTAATAAAGCCGAACGATTTGAATTAACTTCGTCAAAATTATCCATAAATTGTCATTAACACCTTAGTATAGTGAGTGATAATAGGGTAACTCACTTAGCCTTCGGTAAGTTGTAAACAAGATTTAACAAACCTGATTATGTGGTAGAATATATAGGAGATAAAGTAACAACCATCAAACTAATTACCTAAGAAAATATCTGTGTAAGCCAGCACTTGCTAGATATTTTGATTAGGTAGCATTGTTGTTAAAACTAAGCAAGGGCGATAGTCGGGCGGCGTAACGTAACGTAATTGATTGTATTTAAATTAGGTCACTACCGGTAATGTTACCGTTCGTGACAGGATAAATAGTCGGCTGTGTAAGTGAAATTTGTAACCTAAAGTTTGCTGTGTACACTCTTTATAAAGACTAAGTTAGTTAAGTTATTAAATAAATTCTGATCGGGATATGGCGCCTTGCAAACGGCAAGTGAAGGCAAAGCGACACTTGGTGTGTGATCACTGCCACAGCTGGGTAGATTTTGCATTGTGCGGCTGTGGGAAGTCATGGGCAGAAACCATGGAGGAAGGATTCACCTTTCAGTGCACTGGGTGTTGGAAGAGAGTGTCTGCAGAAGGAGATAGTTAGGTTGACAGATATTGTGAAGGGAATGGAGATGGGAATTAGCAAGGAGGCAGGTCGAATGGAGAAAGACGACAGGGAGAGAGGTGAGAATACTGCAAGACTTAAGGAGAATAGCAGTGGCAAGAAAACTGATGAAAGGAGATTGAGAGGAGGGAAGGTGATTGGAGGGGAAAAAATTGGAAAATCGACAACAGAAAACGTGACAAGCGTGAAGGTGACAGGGAAGAAAGTGACCGTAGAGAAGGAGGTAAGGAAGATGGGACGGGAGAGGAAAGAAGAAAATGAGCCGGAACGAAAGATGAAGGAAAGAAAGGACGATAGAGCAAATTTGATAGAAGAGAAGTCAATAAAAGGGACGCTGACAGGAGGAAAGGTGACAAGAGAAAAAGCGACAGGAAAGAATGGATCGGAAGAGAATGGGACAGGAGAGAAGACGACAGGGGGGAAAGACAACAACCAGACAGATGCAAACCGAAGAAGGAGCTATTCTAAGGCAGTGATTGAGGGGGCAATGAGGAAAGAGAGGGTGTTTATGGGCGACTCAAATATGAGAAAGACGGACAAGACACTGAGCAAGGGGAAAGACGTCGTTGTTTGTCTACCGGGGGCTACAATTGAACATGTCACTGACAGGGTAGAGAAGGTATTGGGACATGGCAAGGGGGTGTCTATACTGGTACATGCAGGAACAAATAATGCAGACAGGGAGGGAACAACTGCGATAGTACAGAAGTATAGACAGTTAGTGAGGAATCTAAAGAAGACGAGACTTGAACAGGTTATTCTATCAGGAATTTTGCCAGTAATGGGAGGAAGGGGGGCAACGTATAGAAACTGCAAGAGGATGGCGATCAACGCACTAGTTGAGCAGATGTGTGAAGAAGAGGGGGTGGGATTCACAGATTTATGGGGATACTTTGTTGGGAGGGAAGATATGTACATGAGAGATGGCCTCCATCTTAGTGGAAAAGGGGCAGCAGTTTTCTCAGAGAACCTGCTGCGATCTGCTGACAGTGGGACAGGTTGCATCTATTTAAACTAGATTCGCAGGGGGGACTCACAGAAAAGCCTGAAAATGAAGGCATAGATAAAGACAGCACAAATAAATCAGCAAATAACAGTCTGGAAAACTCTTCTGAAGCTGGATATAAATGTGTGTGTTTAAATGCAAGGAGTATAGTAAACAAAAGAAATGAACTAAACATTATGGTAGAAGATATTGACCCTCATATAATAGGTATAACCGAATCCTGGACCACCACCGATATATTAGATGCCGAATTGGGACTGACATGATATGTAATGTTTAGAAAAGATAGAATAGGAGAAAGGGAGGTGGAGTTATTTTATATATTAAAGAATCTATCCAGGCTTATGAAATAAAATTAGAAAGAGAAGCAGATTGCAAAGAAGCTGTTTGGTGTAACAGGAAACTCAACGTTAACAGTTAGGTTAGTTTATCGAAGTCCAAACATAAGCATAGAAGAGAATGAAAAAATACAAAACGCTATAAGGGTAAGGGTTATAAGTAAGAAAACGGGACTGTATTATTATGGGGGATTTTAACCACGGGCATATACAATGGAAATCTCTTCAGAGTATGGGGAGTGAGGACAACAAGTTTTTTGTGTTAGTTCAATATACTTTCCTTTCTCAACATGTGCTAGAACCAACCATGGGTGAGAATGTGTTAGACATAGTTTTGTCCTCACAGAATGAATTAGTTGACAATATCAAGGTACGTGAGCCACTGGGGAGTAGCGATCACAACCAGATACATTTTACCATCAAAGTAAAATCAGAAAGGAATAGTAAAAAGCAGTATAGGAGAAATTTTCACAAAGGAAGGTATAAGGACATGAGGAAATATTTAGCAAAGATGGAATAACACACTACAAAATAAGACAGCAACAGAATGCTGGAATATATTAAAGAGTGAAATTAAGTGCATAGTCGACAAATTTGTACCCTTCAAAAAACAAGGGAAACGGTCCAAAAAGAAACATTTTTCGAAAGAAGCCATTAGAAAAATTAAGTAGAAACAAATGATGTGGAAGTCATATAGATGTACTGGAAATGATGAAGACTACAACAGTTATAAGAAGCACTTAACCAAGCTACAGCTGAAATGAGAAATTCAAAGAGAAGCTATGAACAACAATTAGCTAGTAATATAAAACATGACAGCAAGAGTTTTTATGCATATGTTCGAAGCAAACAGAAAGTTCAAGATAAGATCGGTCCTCTAGAAGATAGTGCTGGAAATATAATATCAGAGAGATTCTTAATGGCAGAAGACCTGAATGAGTACTTTATTTCAGTGTTTACCAGAGAAGATATTAGTTCACTGCCAGTACCAGAGGCTAAGTTCAAGGGGGCAGATTCAGACTATTTAGGACAATTAATTGTAACCCCGGAAATGGTAGCTAAGAAAATAAGGGATATGAAGGATAATAAATCACCTGGAGTGGGTGGGATTCCACCCAAACTATTATTGGAAATTGTAGAACAAAGTAGCGTACCGCTTGCAACAGTTTTCAACTTGTCATTAGAAGAGGGAGTGGTTCCTTTAGAATGGAAAGAGGCAAACATTATACCGTTATTTAAAAAAGGTTCGAGAAACAAGTCAGAGAACTATAGACCAGTGAGTTTAACATCAGTGATTTGCAAATTATTAGAAAGATTAATTAAAGATCACATGGTGGATTTTCTTGTTAAACAAAACTTGATAAACCCATCTCATCATGGTTTTTTTAAAGCGAGGTCATGCTTAACAAATATGTTATGTTTTTTGGAAGACATCACTAAGTGGGTAGATGAGGGATCACCAGTAGATATCGTCTACTTAGATTTTCAAAAAGCTTTCGACAAAGTACCACATCAAAGATTACTGCTGAAACTAGCGGCCCATGGCATAGGGAATGGTATAATAAACTGGATAGTTACGAGGAAGTAATTCTTCTTGGAAATTCTGTTGACGCACTAAACTAAGAACATGCGTTCCATTCTTACTATTGTTCAGTGATATTTTTTGTCAATTAAAGTGTAAGTTAACAGTCCTTTAATGAAGAAATTGTTCTATTTTAAAAACAAAATGCTGTTTTGGGACATACTTCCAGAATATTGTTTTTACAACTGAAAGGAAATCATAATTTCATCGCAACCTATGTTCTTTATAATCGTTAAAGTTCCTCTTGAGTGATTTTACCCCCAACAGTCTATCCTTTCTTGTCACCTAATTTGTGGTTTTGACGACAGAAGCTAACGGTGCGTCTTACACATTTCCACACGGACCTTGATCTTAACTAGCTGCCTATTTATGAGAATAAAATCAGAATCTCCCTCTCAATAAATTGCCATTTTAAAAAACGTTTGTCTTTTTACCACCGAAAATGCCCTTGTTAAGTTGTGAAAGGGCTGGGAGCATTACCCCTACTTTGTATGTTAATGTTGCACTATTGGTTCCTCCATGTTTAAAATAAAAATGTTCAGTGGGTCAACATGCCCCAATCACAATATATAACATTCCTCAACTCCATATAGACTTTTCACGTAATATGCTATCTGAAGATAAAACGGCGCCAAACAAAATAATTTTCGCTGATCAACCTTAGTTAATTCGCTAATTGTTTGGACATAATCTACAAGGGAATCCCCCTGTCGAACGGGTTACGTAAAATACATGCGCAATAATTAACACTAAAAGTACGTTTATGGCCTTTTGCATACAATTTCTTTTGCGTTTCATAAACTGTTTAAAACAAAAATATCAGGACCGGTTGGATTTTGCGGATAAGGTAAATGTCGAGATTATTGCTGCAAAGTGTATGTAGTGGATTTTTAAGAAACATCAACTATAGTGAAAGCCGTTTTGTTTTGTTGATAATTTGAAACGACAACATGAACATATGTCATGTTCGACGTTGTCTAGGCAAAGTTATTGACCGTGTTATTTGTATAACAAATGTCATGTTCGGTAGAAATTAATGCCGCAAACCAAACTTCTCCTGCTTCAAAAACAAAACAAAGAGATATTGACTATTGTTGTATGCACTGAAACTTCACTATCCCTTTCATCATTTGTTTCATTGTGTTTGAATGTATCAGTGAAAGTTTATGTTGAACTGGCAGGTACAATTGTAATAAACCTGGTTCGCATGTCATCGTTCACTGTAGACTGTCTAGATTTGAGAAACAACAAACAATAATATTGCATTGCCACGGAATTTACGCTACGTACGAACATTGGACATTGTAGATGTATATCGTTTCGACAGTAAGGTTAATAAACATCATTATGATTATACCGTTGCATGAATGATACTTTGAGCAAATTTTTTACAGGGTGCCTACTGGCTCACATGTATAACCCAGTCTGCAATAACATTAATTTAGAAAAATTTTGTTTTGAAATTCGTAAGTATTAATGCATTAGCATTGCATTCATAGTAGAGTATAAATGTATATTTACTTTAATAAAATTAGTGAAAATTAAATACTAGTTTTATTTCATTATTGAAATAATTATTACTTGCCAGTAATATATTAATCGTAATTGATTACACTCATTAAAAAACCTGATAACAATTGTGGTGTATAGTTTAGAATTGTTTTTTTTATATAAACTGTAACTTCTAAACTCAAGTTCTATTTCCAGCATACGTAAAGAATAGCAGTATACAGCCGACGTTTTAAAATACAAAACTTGATACTAAATATGAAATTCAACACCTTTATCAATCAAATTCAGTAAATAAATGTATAATTTAATAAGCCAGTGAATAAAAGGACACGTACAAATGTAGTCAATTAGGATTACTGTTAAAATGTACGAGTACGATTACTGAGAAAATGAGTGTAATCATTTATAATTACTTTGCATGTAATCATGATAACATCAATAGCTTAGTCACTGTTTGTTGACTTTTCACAACTTTCTGGTTGGAACCATATATAGGATAACATACTAACAGCTGCAAATAAATCTGACATACCCGGTATACCCATATTTGAATGCTTGAATTGTATTTGGAACCTAGGCAACTTTTAAATAGGTCAATAATTACTCACGATTACTATTTCAGATACATATGCTTCCATATATTGTATGGCACAAACGCAGGCTGAGCAAAAAATAACACCCATAGAATGTTAACTTATTATTTTTGGTTATATGAGATATCTGTGTAATATGGTATATTTTTATGTATCACATGTGGGGGGCAAACATAAAATCCGGCCTAATGAAAATGAAATAAACAACGACATGTGACAAAGAAGAGCTTTTTGTGAATTAAGATGATATATATATATATATATATTTATTGCAACAATTCCTACAAATACAAACCACGTATAATGTAATGGTACTTTAAAAAATGTTGTAGATCGATTATTAATAATAATAAGGAAGAGTTCCAAAAATAGCAATACTATTATACACAAAAACAGCATGACAAAATGCATCTAAATATCAATTATTTACAAGTGAAAGAAGACAAATTACAAATAATTATAGCAGGTTAGTTATACACCAACAGGTTGTTATGTTTATAAAATAACAATTTACCAGCACACATATAAGTTTTGACATAGCACAGTATCCCGTCCTCAGTACTTCTCAATGAGCTTTACACTTTACCCCATGGCAGACCTGTTCAATAAAACACCATTTCGACTTCTCTAGGAAGGATTCAGCCATGCTGCAATTAATGGGTAAAGACTATTCATACACAATGGTGGATACTCATTTATATACCCGAGTGAAATGAAGGAGCGTAGAGTGAACAAACTTGTCCAAGGTTCGACACAGGCAGCACAAGATTCGAACTCGGGTTCTCTCAATTGAAAGTCTGATACTCTAGTCACTGCGCTCCACATATCTGACAACGTTGTCAGCATGCATGAAACAACATTACAGGTTATGTAACAATAAGTGTCTGAACAGTATTTTAACAGTAGTATCCTTTCCTATATATATTGGTATACTGGTGAGCAAAAAGTGTTCCACTGATGTATTTTTGATGTATGCATAAAAATAACATTTATATATTTAAATTCGTTTACATTGAATTATGACATGCAATCCACGTTTTCTGTTTGCTGCTGTCGGCGTAACATAAACATTAACGATGCAATCAAACAGAAGATAACATATGACACAAAATTAAGTGCATAGTCGATAAATTTGTACCCTTCAAAAAACAAGGAAAACGGTCCAAAAAGAAACACTTATCGAAAGAAGCCATTAGAAAAATTACGTATAAACAAAAGATGTGGAAGTCATATAGATGTACTGGAAATGATGAAGACTACAACAGTTATAAAGAAGCACTTAACTAAGCTACAACTGAAATTAGAAATTCAAAGAGAAGCTATGAACAACAATTAGCTAGTAAAATAAAACATGACAGCAAGAGTTTTTATGCGTATGTTCGAAGCAAACAGAAAGTTCAAGATAAGGTCGGTCCTCTAGAAGATAGTGCTGGAAATATAATATCAGAGGGATTCTTAATGGCAGAAGACCTGAAAGAGTACTTTAGTTCAGTGTTTACCAGGGAAGATATTAGTTCACTGCCAGTACCAGAGGCTAAGTTCAAGGGGGCAGATTCAGACTATTTAGGACAATTAATTGTAACCCCGGAAATGGTAGCTAAGAAAATAAGGGCTATGAAGGATAATAAATCACCTGGAGTGGATGGTATTCCACCCAAACTACTATTGGAAATTGTAGAACAAATTAGCATACCGCTTGCAACAGTTTTCAACTTGTCATTAGAAAAGGGAGTGGTTCCTTTAGAATGGAAAGAAGCAAACATTATACCGTTATTAAAAAAATGTTCAAGAAACAAGTTAGAGAACTATAGACCAGTGAGTTTAACATCAGTGATTTGTAAATTATTAGAAAGACTAATTAAAGATCACATGGTGGATTTTCTTGTTAAACAAAACTTGATAAACCCATCTCAACATGGTTTTTTTAAAGCGAGGTCATGCTTAACAAATATGTTATGTTTTTTGGAAGACATCACTAAGTGGGTAGATGAGGGATCACCAGAAGATATCGTATACTTAGATATTCAAAAAGCTTTCGACAAAGTACCACATCAAAGATTACTGCTTAAACTAAAGGCCCATGGCATAGGAAATGGTATAATAAACTGGATAGAACAATGGCTGATTGACAGAAGACAACGTGTAGTAGTTGATGGGGTGGCTTCAAACTGGAAATCGGTGTTGAGTGGGGTACCACAGGGATCAGTATTAGGACCTATATTATTCTTAATATATATCAACGATTTGGATGATGAAATAACAAGCAAGGTGTTGAAATTTGCGGATGATACAAAAGTGTTTAGAAGGATTAAAAATGATGGAGATAGACAGCATTTACAAGATGATCTTGACAGGTTGATCAAAATTATGGTCTGAAAAGTGGCAAATGCTGTTCAATTTTGGGAAATGTAAATGCCTCCACACAGGACATAGGAACGAAGAGGTAGAATATACAATGGGGGGTACTGTACTAAGTACTACTGAAAAAGAAAAGGACTTAGGGTTAACCATTAGTGCAGATATGAAGGTTTCAGAGCAGTGCGGAATTGCAGCTTCAAAAGGAAATCAAATCCTTGGATTAATTAGGCGAAACATAACGTATAAGGAAAAAGAGCTAATAATACCGCTGTAAAAATCAATAGTTAGGCCTCATTTAGAATATTGTATTCAAGCGTGGAGGCCGTATCACAGGAAGGACATAGATATGCTAGAAAGAGTGCAGAGGAGAGCAACTAAAATGATGCCAAAATTGAGGGATCTTAGTTACGAAATACGTCTAAAAAATGCGGTTTAACAACACTAGAGACCAGGAGGTTGAGAGGAGATCAGATAGAAGTGTTTAAAATATTGAAGGGTTATGAAAATATTGATAGAAATAGTTTTTTCTCAGTTAAGAAAGATAGATGGACTAGAGGGCATGAACTTACATTAGCAAAGGAGCAGTGTAGATTAGATATAAGAAAGTTCTGATTCTTACAAAGGACTGTAAATGAATGGAACAGGTAATCTGCTGATTGTGTGGGTGCTAGTAGCGTGAATATGTTTAAACATAAAATCGACACATACCTCAGACGGGCTGGATACACATAGATAAAAGGGTCGGACTCTCGATAAGCCAAAGGGCTTCCTTGTCCACCTGCCACCTAGAGTTAATTCTCTGGGTGGCAATCTTGTTAAGTATTGTTAAAATGCTAAATGGCATTTAACTGTCTGAACAGAACGATGCACGAACTTAGGACATGTAACCCCGGCAATAACAAGACGATAGAGAACCACCAATACTAACAACTGGTATCGGTTCAAACTATGTTCAATGCATATAAATGTAAGTATAATTAAGTAATTAGCACGTGTTATTGTGAATTTAAGACGTAATCTCATATATTTTGGTTAGTTTGCTCCCTCGACTGCATCCATTCCAAGCTCGGCGCGGCCAGTGCCAGTGGCTACACAAGACTCGATTGTTGTTTGGCCTATTTTGGACCTTACTGAGGTATGTTACTTTTTTAACAGCATGATTGGCATAAAAAGCAAGTATATATTTGAAAACTAACTATGTGGGCACTTAGGTACATATCAGTGTTGCTATTTAATCAAAACCATACTTTATTTTGCACATACCTAATTTGTTTACCCTCTCTACGTGTTTATTGGTTGCAACATATTCGATACATCGTCTATTTTTATCATCTCGTTGGTAGGATAGTTCGATCGGAAGGTAAAAATAGATCAACAACTTGGGTATCCCAGTCATCGTTATTTGTTAGCAAATGCATAGTTTTTTTTTTAATAACGTATTAGTTCACAAAGTGGCACGTATAATAGGAATTATACTAATAAGCAAATGTAATTCATGGTGTAGGGATGAGGGGGGCATTAAGCACCTCATTGCAGTATTTTTTTTACAATTTGTAAGCCATGTAAGGAAAAAGCTCAGCATAAGCATAGGCAGAATAGACACACACTCTATTTTTATCAATGATACCACAGCAATTGCATTGGGAAAGAATACAGCATTAACAAAAAAGTTGTTTTTTAATGAGGCTTATTACCCATATGTGCTTGGCATTAAACCCAATCCAAAGGAATTACATACCAGTCCAAAGGTATTAATAGTACCAGTCCAAAATCATAAGCACCAGTCAAAAATGTTCAAACTAGAGAGACAGGTCATCTTTTTAATCTACTGGGTGCAGTCATCACACATCGATTCCTATCTTCCATCATCCTGGAGTGCAAGAGAGCCCAACACAGTTCATGTGGTATCAGTTGTCACATATGTCGCACGAGATCCATTCACGCCCTGATGCTCTACTTTTGTTGCAAGTAGGGTCGTCGGCTTCAGAAAGGGACGACTGGGATGGGGGAGAACTCCTTTGAGACGGTGATTGTACCGGTGGGGGACTTCTTAATATTGATATGTCGCCGGTTTGGGTCTGCCCTCCACGACCTCGCCCTCTACCTCTCCCACAGACTAGAGTGGAATTTTGTGTGTTTTCCTACATTCATGCATGCACACAGGCCAGTGACATAGACTCTATTCACGCGAGCGCCATTGCGTAGCGAAAGCATAACTCGAATGACAAACAATGTTATCCCAGATGGACAGATCAACAGACTCAGTTCAAAACAAGAAAAGGAATGCAACAACTGGCTAGAAGTATTCCTACATGACACACAAATCAAACCTACTTTATATCGATTACGACATATGCAAGCTCGTTTGTACAGAGTTGTTGATTTGTTTTGTTGAAATCATCGTACAAACTATTAAATAATTTGTTTACATGGTCGGGTCAAAATTCAATGAAAAGGGACAAAGGTGGTCTTGCTTTAATACAAAATATAACGATCAAAGCCGCTCGTTCAACGATTTAAACAAAAAATAGGCTTTTTATTAAAACGATTGCGTGTATTAAACTGTATAAAATACAACTATGAATAAGATTATTTCTTGCTGATTTATATTAAACTAGTCATGTGCACACTAATTAGCTGTGAATAAAAGTTACATTATGAGATCGTCCATATTTTAAATACTAATTTCCAGAGAATCATCATGCGCCATAGGCATTATTATATATATATATCATTTTCTTCAACACTATACACACTTTTTTAACATAATATGTAATTGTAAGTTAAAACGGAGCAAACGGACGAAACATGTCATACTTTTCTTATTCCGCTATCCGGGCCTAGCGACAGATAATTTTGCAAAAGCACAATAAATCGAATAACATGCCAAGCGCCACAGTGACATATCTAATTATGGTAGCAAGTATGGTGAAATAAGTAAATAGTTGTGATATGCATATATACTTTCTTAAAAACAGTTAAAATGGTAGCTTATGTCAGTGGAACTTTAAACTAGTCATTGCAGATTTATATACATAAACTATGTTTTTTTAGTAGTAGTAGTAGCAGTAGTAGTAGGTTTTATTTGGAATTGTATAAATCATACATACAAATATAAACATTTCGTAAAACAATTGACAAAATGATATACAATTCCAGGATGACACCGAAGCCAATTAAGGCTGTAACCAGTTTGTTTGAATTATTCCAATATAAAATGATAATGATTACATAAACTAGTCGCCGTCATCCCCCAAATAAATATTATTAACAATGATTCCACGTGTAGTGTGTTGGTTACGTTGCTATAATCAATATAACATATATGTAAATTTAATAACATTGATATTAGATGATACATGTTCACATAAGTAGTCTTGCGAAAAAAAAAATACATGTGGTTATGCCAAGCTTCAGCAATGGTATAACACCTAAGTAGAATAGCATTATATCAAACACATATGTCAGACGTGTCGGGGTGGAATGAAATTAAACTAGAACACCATACCCCCGTACAACATTTGCCTTTAATGATAATATAAAACTATTTAAATTGGGTTTATTTTGTAAAACAGTTGGAATTGTATTCCAGATCATCGGACCTTTACATAGCAAACTGTTCGAAGATCTTTGAGTAGAACTGATAATAGGACGTATATTACAGGTTTGTCTTGTTTTGTAAAAGTGAATGTCATAGGTAAATGTAAAAATATCCGATAATGAATGAGGCAGACTACCGTGGACATAATTATACATGAATTTTCCAACTTCAATTTCATAAATATAATGCAATGTTATTAGATTTAAACATGTAAAGAGGGGATCTAAATGTTCCCAATAGTTTGTTTTAAGAATGGAACGAACTATTTTTTTGCATAATGAATACTTTTTCGATATGTGTTTTGTATGTGGATCCCACAAAATGATTCCGTATGTCAAGTAGGGGTAAACTAAAGTGTAATAAATTGTTTTAAGTGCAGCTACTGGAAGGTAGAGGTTAACTTTATTAATTATGTATAAAGCACTAGTTAGCTTGTTTTTGCATGCATTTATATGTTCATGCCAATCAAGTCTGTCGTCTATATGAAGGCCTAGAAATGTTATACATTTTGTTCGCTGAATTATGTTATTAGCTATCGCTAACAATAATTCTTCGTTCTGAGCAGGACGAGATCTAGAAAATAACATGCATTTTGTCTTAGAAATGTTTAAAGATAGTTTATTGGCACGAAACCAGTCAGCTAATATTTCAAGTTCGTTATTCATATCTTTATATATTTCATTAATATGTTTTCCAGTTTTGTATATAGTAGTGTCATCAGCAAACAATATAGTTTTGCACATATTTACACCCCTGTGGGACACCGTGTGTGACATCCTGCTGAAGTGAATCACTAGAACTGTACTTAACATACTGTTTCTTGTTTGATAGGTAACTCTTAAACCATTTGAGTGGAGTACCCCTTATACCGTAATATTCAAGTTTGTGTAATAGGATTTGGTGGTTGATAGTATCGAATGCTTTACTTAGATCCAGAAAAACAACAAGGACCGAGTCCCTTTTTTCTAGTGCATTAATAATGTCACTAGTAAAATCGGTAATAGCATTGGTTGTTGAATGTTTCTCACGAAAACCATATTGGTTATTGTTCAATATATTGTTTTTCTGTATACAATCATAAGTTCTTCTATGTACAACTTTTCCCAGTATTTTAGAAATTGAAGGTAACAAAGATATTGGTCTATAATTAGAAAAGTCATCAGTAGCTTTAGACTTAAAAAACAGGTATAATTGTTGCTATTTTTATTTCGTCAGGCACTATTCCCTCTCCTATTGATTTATTTATTAAGATAGTTATTGGTAACGCTATTTGCTCACCAAATAATTTCATGAGGCGGGTACTAAAATTGTCATATCCAGAACTGGTCTTAAGTTGGAGAGACATTATAATTTGCCTGATTTCATTTACATCGGTCGGACTCATGTAGAGACTTCCTGGATTTTGTTTAGGACAATTCTGAAGATATTTAGTAAATTGCTCTTTAGGTTGAGGGATTGCATTTGCGTGGTTTGAGCCAATATTAGTAAAAACATTACAGAATATATTCGAAATTTGATGACGGTCCTTTATTATATCGTTATTATACTTAGAGTGTGAAGAAATGCCTGATTTATCGTTGTTTTTCCCAATCATGGTTCTAAGTAATTTCCAAGTTTTTTTAGAGTCGTTCTTAAATGTTTTTAACTTATTCGCTTAGTATGTTGTTTTGACAATTTGTTTCAGTTTATTATACATATTTATATAATGTACATAACGGATATAAGTAGAAGGTGTCTTAGATTTGCCGATACATTTCCTATAGAGTTTGTTTGATGTTACTGACGATTTTAATAGACCTTTAGTCATCCACTCATTCCGTATTACGTATTTGGGATTAACTTTAGCAATTTTCTCCGGCGCGAATGTTTGAATAACATAGTTAAGTTTGTTAGTGAATTCCATGAACGCATTATCTGTATCTAACTGGTGTAAATAAGTCCAATCAATTTCGCGTAGTGTAGATGTTATATGACCAATGGATTTGTCAGACATAGGTCTATGTTTGAATATTAACGGCTCATTTGATTTTTTACAAGGCTTCTGCTTGCCAATTAAACATAATATAGGTAGGTGATCAGATATATCACTATATAATATGCCAGAATGAACAAATGGAGTTGTATGTCGTACATATATGTTATCAATAAGGGTAGCGGATGTATGGGTGATACGCGTTGGTTTGGTAATTGTTGGAATTGTGTTAGCAGCTAGGTGTAAGTATAGTAAGTCGGATGAAGGTTTATATAAGTCCATTTTTAGGTAGTCAAAATTTTGATCAGTGCCAATTATGATCTGATGGTTTGAGTGCTGAATCTTATTTAGTATTGTCTATTATCTTTTGATAGATGAAGACACGTTTGAGTTAGGGATCGGATATATTTCACCAACGACAGAGATTTGACCATTAATGCTGCATTCAATAAATACAGATTCAAATTCCCCCTCCACTAAGATATCAAGGTCTTCGCGGTGATTATATTGAATATTATCACGTACATACATCGTGACACCACCTTTAGATTTAAATTTCCTATTCTTGTAAATAAAATTATAATTAGGCAATTTAAAACGATGCGCATTGTTGTCATTTAAAAAGTTTTCACATAATAAGATATAATCAATTTCAACATGTGCATCAGATAGCTGTGACAGTAATATTTTAAGTTGATCATAGTTTGATGAAAGTCCTTGTATGTTGAGATGGAGTACTTTGTGCTGAAAACGGGTACGGCAAAATTTAGCGGGAAGAATATTATGAATATCATAGTAATCACTATTTATATCAGCTAGATTAAAAGGATTTACTTCAACCTTTCGTTTTCGAACAAGTGCCTTATGTCTAATTCAGTATAATTACTTAGCATTTCATCCATTGCTTCTTGAATGTAATTAGCTTACGAATCAGACAGTACACTGTTAAGTCATAATATAACGAAGACGCTTTTGTGCTGAGGTTACGTAAGTACAAAATATTTCTTAACTACCCCATTATACTCCAATACAAGGGCGCCAAAATCTTACCAAGCAACTGATGTTTGCACCCCACTCTGAATACGTACCAACATTTTAAAGAACAATAAGTAAAAGTTCTTAAATTATGTACCACTCTAGGACATACCAACATGTTAAAGAACAATAAATGAAAAAACGTTTTTAAACTACTTAAGCTAACATACAAGTCGTATGTAATGATGACATTTAAGTCCAACATAATTATATATATAGTTGTATTTATAGCAATAATTGTCAACAACGAAAAAACAAATGAAAAGAAGATATATATTAAATGAAGTAACATCATGAATGATGAAATGTTCATTAATGACTTTTCCAAAATAAACCCCTCCTGGCCGGCTTTCCAGTAAAATATATATATATATATATATATATAAACTATTTAGAAATATGAAAATAATGTGCCTGTTGGCTAATATGTTTTCATACTTATAAAACAAATAATTATAGTTTTCACTTTACGAATATTGAAACACAATAATCACAATAACAAAGAAGAAGAAAAGATGAACATGTTTTTCATCGACGACTGACATCTCAGTCGTTGGATGGCGAGTGTCAGGGCAGGGGCGGGATCAACCCGCAGCTCGGTCGCGCGAAACCTGAGTCTTAGTCACGGCGATCACCAGATCGTTTGTATTTTCTTTGTTGGCTTCTGGTATTCCATGGATGAGAAGGTTTGGACGGCGAGAATATTGCTCGCATTTGTCCGCCTCCGCCTCCGGGGCGTTAACTCTCTGCTCCAGGCAGCGGATACGTTCATCTTTGGCGATGACAATAGCTTGCAGTTTGCCAAAATCCTGCCGGAGGATATTACCATGGTGCTCCAAAGCGCCCGACATAGTTTTAATTAACGTTGGAGTAATTACCTCAATTACATCAAAGACTAGTCTCTCAGTTTCAGGATCGGATGTTGATTTGCCACGCTTTTTAACACCCTTGCCGGCTTTTGCAGACTTCATCGCCTCCAGCTCTGCCGTGAAGCACGATTGAATAATATTGTCAATGGTTTCGGCCGACATGTCCAAGCAGCGTAGTGTTATCTTGCACGCACTAACGTATAACGACCCGGGCCGATACCGTGTCCATGCGAGACTGGGCGAAAATACAGACCACTCAGGTACGCCGTATAAGAACCATAAAATACCTCGGTGTAACACTTACTCTTTATAGTGACACCGACGCGAACATTAGAAGAAACTATTCACGGACCAACATCCCGAACAACGGCAGCAGCAGCACAATGAGCCGGCCAGCATCTAGGTTTAGATCACCCAGTCATTCCAACACACATGTGACACGTGTGAACAACGGCAGCAGCAGCACAGTGAGCCGGCCAGCATCTAGGTTTAGATCACACAGTCATTCCAACACACATGTGACACGTGTGAACTCTTGTAGGTAGTGTTGATCAGATGTGTATTAAATTAATTGCGGGGAACTTTTAAATGGAAAAGAGCATTGTTTAATTTGCTTGAATAAACACTTTTAACTTGACTTGACATATCGTTTGCAATAGTGTACAGGACAACAAATATATAGTTAGTTTCTGAATAGTTGTTGTGTTTCCAGATAGTGGGGCGGCATAACCTAGATATCCAAAAGAATTGTGCATTTTGTGATAAAAGCAAAAAAATTGGCACAATTATATTGTAAACAGATTTGGACATTGAGACATCGCAGATTTGGCCCCTGGCGGCTGTAGCAGCTATTTTCCAAAATGGACGCCTGCGGTCACTTTTATATGCCTGCTCTAATGGGGAAGACAGCGGGTTGATAGCGGTGGCAAATTGACTTATATAAGTCCAGGAGTGCCTATAAAAGGGTTAATTATTTAATTTGTAGTGGAACAAATACTTGTAATTGGTCTAATTATTCTAATTAGAGATATGAGGCACTGAGGTTCCGAATTGAAGTTGGTGGTCAAAGTAGATAACACAGTGGCCATTATCCGGCACTCAATGGATGTCGTAGTGAATGCCGTGGAACATCTAAATCCTGGGCAGATACCAGTGATCACCTTCGATCAGCCAATGTATGTCTTGGGCAAAGAGAAATTCAATGGAAATGGCCAGATAACTACGGCGAAGACAAGTTGGTGGTGATGTTTGGTAGCCTCCACTTCGAGATGGCAACTCTAAAGACTCTGTGGGATTGGCTGCGAATGACTGGCTAGATGCAAGCACTGGTGCAAGCCGAGAATACGACGTCAGGGACAGCCGACTGCTTCCTGCGAGCAATCCATGTCGCCCGCACAAGGAGAGCTCACCAAATCACTGCTGCAATGCTGTACATCCTGCAACACTGTGCATATTTCAGCTACTGTCTGAGAGAAGCTGATGATGCAGAATGTCTGCTCGAATTTGAAGTTTGTTACCACCAGAGAGAAGACATCCCCCAGTTTAAGTACTGGGCAACCTTGCAGGAACAAGAGGTGTTGATATAGGTCAACACTGCGTTCTCTGCGACAGACATCATTCACGATGTACCTTGACGCCCTGACGGAACTGGCCCCTTTGTTCCATGCCTTAGCCCCCACTACCTATGCCAGGTGCATCAGTGTTCATCTGATGGACATGGCTGAACTTCCAACAAAGCACGCAGATGTAGCCAGGAAATTTAGGGCAGGCAGCTTCACCGTACACAAGACGAAGAAGGTTTTACCTATGACACCAATTGATCAAGCACATGAACAAAACAACGCCTTCATCAAAGGAGACGGCGGTGCAGTTGGCCTCACCGACAAACCCAGTGCTTTGCGACGTTGGATGGTTGCTGGATCAGAAGTTGCCAGGGTCATAGACGAGTTTCAAGTTGGGGATGAGCACTAGGGAAGGTGAGTAGACACACGTCATCATGACTAGCCACCCAGTGAGCAGACCACATTCACCAAAGATTTCCGCTCTCTTTTCTTCGTGATAGAAGAGCCTGGCAACCCCTTTGAGGAAGAGAGTATGGACCTGGTTGCCCTTCACAAAGGAAATGGCAGATCCTGCTGCAGTAGAGACTGTCCGGAATGTTAAAAGGATTGATCCAGTCTTTTACCAAAGTATACCTCATGGAGAAAACAAGTCTATCTATGATGTCATTCACCGAAACTACCTAACGGTGTTCTGTACTTCGGCTCCGTGCAGTGTGAGCAAAGTGACGCCGCAAATGGCCTCTCTCAAGAATGACTTGCCATTCTTCTGACGGCTGTACATCGGTTGCCAGACGAGGAATGGAAACCTTGATGAATTCGTTCGACACGAGAACCAGGCGTGTCCTCCGGCACTATCGGTTGGAGGAAGCCTGCGTCAAGGTATAATAATAATAATGACAAACTTCTATAGCGCCTAAATCCCCAGGAATCTGAGCTCAGAAGCGCAACATACACAAATCATTGGGCAAAATCGTTAACAGGGACAAGCAAGAGTCGTTATTAAAGCAAGGGACCGCCGAAGGTTAGGGTGGGAATGCAATTTAAAATAAATAAGTCTTTAGTTTTTTTACGGAAGGTATTTATAGTCTCAGGTGATTTTAAAGCGATATGGAGTTGATTCCAGATTTTGGGTGCAGCTACAGAAAAAGCACGTTTTGCCGATATTAAGCTTGGTTTTCGAAATAAAAAATCGTTGTGAAACAGATGATCTGAGATTCGGGATATCGAAACAACAAAGGAAACTAAACAAATAAGATGGGTGTTGCGTAGAAAGGGTACGATATGTGATGGTGGCTAATTTGAATGGTATTCGATATGTAATTGGAAGCCAATGCAACTGTCTAAGTAGGGGCAGAGATGGTGAGAAACGAGGTGCTTTTAGTACTAAGCGTGCTAAATAATTATGTACAAGTTGGAGTTTAGCTAAGTCCTTTTTTGCAATATCGTTTAGGAGTGAGTTGCAGTAGTCAAGGCGACTGCTAATTAGAGATGCTGATATTGTTTTAGCAGTAGATAAAGACAAATGACGCCGAATTCGGCTGAAATCACGTATATGGTAGAAACAGAATTTACATACTTGAGAAAAGTTCTGCTTAACATCTAGATTACGAACAGTATCTGATGGTGTTGTATCATTACAATTTAACTAAAAAGTAGTTAATAACCTTGTTTCGTTGTTGTTTTGTGCCAATAATAAATATATCAGTTTTATCTGGATTTAGTTTCAATTTACTTGCTTCCATCCACAGCAGCATGTCACTGAGACAGTCATTTAAAGTTGATAGAGATGTATGTGTGTCAGTTGGTAAAAGTGATGTATACACCTGTGTGTCGTCAGCATACAAATTATGATTTATATTATGATTAGTTATGACTCGAGTAAGGGATGCAGTGTATAAGCTAAACAGAACAAGGCCAAGAACAGTACGTTGTGGGACACCAAATGGAAGATGTTCCGGACAAGACAGTGAGCCAGATATGTTAATGCTTTGGTATCGGTCTGAAAAATATGAACTAAACCACTGAAGAGCCATGCCAGATATATCAAAATGTCTATTAAGGCGATGTAAAAGAATGTCGCCATCTATTGTATCAAAAGCAGCTGATAGATCTAGTAAGGTGAGAGCAGTCAATTTACTATTATCTATGTTGCATACAATGTCATTGTGTATTTTAAGAAGAGACGTCTTAGTTGAATGAAATCGCGTATATGCAGATTGTAGATCATCTGATAAATGCTGTGAATAAATGTGTTCATGGAGTCGATTTGCAACAACCTTCTCCAATACGTTCGAGAGAACGATAATTTTTAAGGTCATTGTTGCACAGACTTTTTAATAAGAGGATTGACAAGAGCTTGCTTGAATTCGTATGGAACAACACCATCCTGCATTGACATATTTATAATATTTGTAATAGGATAAACCAGTTGATCAATGCAACTCTTCAGTAGAAATGTTGGAAAAGGGTCAAGACCACACGATTTGTTAGGACACTTTTGTATGCCAGTGCGAACTTCACATGTAGTTACAGGTGTAAAGCATTGCAGTGTATTATAAACAATCGGCTGTCCAATAAACTTGTAATCAACGTCATTAATAAAAAAATGTGATCGAATGTAAACCATCTTATCCGTAAAATATTTCGAAAATATGCTGCATACTGTATCCAATGAAGAGGTATCAGGCAATATTTTTGGTTTCTCCCGTTGAAGGACATTATTGATGGATTTCCACATTTCACATGGTTTTTCATAATTGTTTGATATTAAATTCGTTGGTTTTGACATCATGTGGTTGCTCAGATGTAACTCCCTAGTATAGTGGATCCGCTCAAGGGATGAACGAATTCTTTCAAGATATCGACGGTGACGTTTTGCTTATACTATGTCTAGTGACATGTGTGGTGACGGGGACATGTTTATCAAGTATTGTAACGTAGTACTGGTTTATTAGCTCACACAGTGAAGTTTTAACGAGTTAACCTACTTGTTCAATCTGATCTGGTTTGAGGAGGAAGTCCCTGATGATTGGAGACGAGGAGTGATCGTGTCGTTTCCAAAGAAAGGGTGCCTGAGCGATTGCAATAACTGGCGAGGAATAACATTGATGTCAGTAACTGGAAAGGTGTTCTGCAGCGTGATCCTAAACCGACTGAAGACAGCAGTTGGCCAACACCTCCCGAAGGAACAAGCTGGTTTTCGAAGAGGAAGGTCGTGCTGTGAGCAGATCTTCACATTACGAAACATCATCGAGCAAAGCAGAGAGTTCCAGTTACCTCTTTTAGTTAACTTCATTGACTTTAAGAAGGCTTTCGACAGCGTCCACAGAGATTCGTTATGCCAAATCCTGAAACTATACGGCGTACCAAACAAATATATAGACATTTTCAAATCACCATACCGAAACACCAACTGCTGCATCAAGACCAATGTTGGCTACACAGACATGTTCGATACAGAGACAGGTGTACGTCAAGGTTGCATCCTGTCCCCATTCCTCTTTGTAGTTGTTATCGACATCATGATGACGAAAACGATGAAAGGTCCGAACTTTGGTGTTAGGTTGACAGACCTTGACTTTGCCGATGACATTGCACTGCTCAGCCACACGCCGGATATCCTCCAAGAGATGACCAATAATTTAAACGACAATGGAGAGATGGTCGGATTACGAGTCAGCTATGAGAAGACAAAAACATTGTCAGTTGGTGATGGATCTGACCTCCACATTGTGATCGGTCAGCAAGACTTGCAATGCGTCGAGAACTTCCCTTACCTCGGAAGCTACATCTCTGGGGAAGGCGACGCGGAAAGTTGATGTGCGAGAGAGGATAGCCAAGGCATCAGAAGTGTTCAAAAGACTACGTCCAATATGGTCCAGTATCACCATCAGAAAGGACATAAAACTAGGTATTTACATGTCAATCATAATTCCAACAGCGATATATGCCTATAATGTAATGGATATATAATTTATTAATTGTAAATATATCTCCCGTTGGTTGCATTCGATATCATTGTTCTGAAAACGAGCCCAAGCTCGGCGAAACCTAGTCGAATTGTAAGCCCATTCGCATTCGTTGTTTTGAATAAAATTCGATTCATGTGGAACCGTAAGATAAATGTTTGTTCCTCTATGATGACTAGTGTTTGTATTACGTCGGAATATTGCCCAATAACTCGTTCTGACGCTCGATTCGACCCAAAAGCTATCCTTGTAAGCATGCTCTGAATGCATGGAAAGGGTCGGCCTGATGCGAGTGTGTGTCATAAGTGACGTCACGATACCACGTGATCGCCTAGCTCATTAAAATTTCATTTTCTGCGGGAATCGCTTCACAGACGGACTTAAAATCGAATTTATGCTACAAATGTATTTTTCTGTATTTGTTTAATGTTGTTAAATGTTACATACAATGTTAAACTTGGTGTAAACATGGAAAAAGGATTTTAGCTAATGCTTTATTTTATTTCCTTTAAGGTCATATGAGGTCTCATTCAACTAGTCAGCCGTTTTCAGAACATTATCGCCAAGCCGACCTTTCTATGCTGGCACTGAGGGTAGTCACTGCCAGGGTGCTTGTCGTCCTCAGTGGTTCTTTTACGTCCCAAATTTAGACGGGACCGACATTATCGTGATCTCCGAGTCAAAGTACAAAGTCCCCAATGTTGAGAGCCAGGTTTTTATACCAAATATACCATACCTGCCCGGTCCGGGTATTGAACTCGGGGCGCTGGCATGTCAGGTGGCAATACTAACCACTACACTATCCCGCGCCTCCTTAAGGAGAATCAGTCCTCAACAAGCCACCACTGCCGGATCTGGCCTCGCCTGTCCAATGCAGCCACGAAGAAGCTGACAGTCGCATGATGTTGCACGTAGCCCATGCAGCTCAACATGGCCACAATAAGATATCCGGAATGTTGACATCGACGTCATCGTTAAGGCCGTGGCAGTGGCCCAGGGATTTCAACCAGAAGATGAACTGCGGTTAGCATTCGGAACTGGAAAATGATTCCGTTACCTGGCAACCCACGAACTAGCTGCTAGCCTAAGATCGGAAAAGGCGCGGGCATTGCCAATGTTCCACGCTTTGACTGGGTGTGACATTGTACCCAGTTTCGCAAGGCACAGTAAGAAGACTGCCTGGGCATTCTGGACAGTGTTTCCAGACGCTCTGCTGAAGCTATCCTCTGCACCAAGTGACATACCAGAAGTTGTCATGTACACCATCGAGAGGTTCGTATGTATGACAGAACCAGCACGTGCACGGACAACGAGAAGGCACGAAAGAAACTCTTTGCAAAGAAGAACATTGTGCATCTGATCCCACCGACCAAGGCAGCTTTGGAGGAGCTTGTCAAGAGGGCGGCCTATGGCCAGGGTATGTGTAATGCCAGGCACTGCTACCAGCACCAAATCTACCTCCGCCGACAAACTGGGCTAAGAATGAAGACGGTACGTACGAGCTGCATTGGACAAGACTACCCGAGGCAGCCGACACCTGCTATGAGCTAATCTCATGCAAGAGCAAGAAGGATTGTGTGAAGCTTTGCAAGTGCAAAAACGCTGCACTAGAATGCATAGCTATGTGTGTTTGTGAAGGGGAGTGCACACATAATTGAATTCCTGGCCATTAAAGGGAACTGTGAAAAGCAAAAAAGCAACTCTGGTGACACATAAGCACAAGCGAACAGAATTTTACATTTGATAAAGAACTGATAAATTTGACATATCTTTGTCAACATACATTGATGTTAAGCGTTGCTGTTTGTTAAGAAGGTATTTTAAATTTCAAAATTGTATGATATAGTTTTCAGACACATTCGTTTTCCATGGCCGTGATAATATTAGGCCTAAATAAGGTTGGTGTTCAGCTGTACAATAGTCTGACTTGACATTTTAGAAAGCATCAAATGCTTCATTAAAACGAGGCTCGTTCTGCAAATAAGTGCTGCTGATCATCCATTGACTATTAAATCAACACAACAATCATCGTCAGTCACTGTCCACGATAGTTTAGAAGCATATAATGTCAACTATCCCCACTTGAAATCAACCCGTTCCTCTTAGGATGGCAGATCTGTTCACAAATCAAATTAATTATGATTAAATTGTCTGACCGCCATGTTGTAAAAAGGCAGCCATAATCATTGTCAATATCTTTAACCAATGTTGCAGAAGCTTAGAATGTCAAATATCCCCACTTGAAATCATACGGTTCCTTTGGGAATGACAGTTCTGAATATCAATTAATATCACATTAAATTGTATGGCCACCAGTTTGCAAAATGGCCGCCATTGCCGTCTGGGACCAAATTTATGATGTCACAATATCCAGATCTGTTTGATATGTATCAGTCTGCATGTTTAAAAAATGTTGTGCTTTTATCACAAAATGCACAATTGGTTTGCTATGCCGCCTCACTAATATTGATTCTACACATGTCAGTGCAACAATGCACCACCTTTACATCCACACCACCATGCTTAAATTATAATGATAAAAGCAACATGCTTAATTATATATAGTGCCGTCAAGCAACTTTGATGTCGGCGTTGTATTTTGTAAAATACAAGAACATTTGTTTTCCATTAGGTCGTGGCCTTGTTTTAATACAAGCCAGTGTGATGAACTTAATGGGTATATAACTTAGTTGACACAATAGCAAGAACAAGAAGTGGGATTGGCGTTGTATCACGAATAGCAATGAATATTAAATATATATTTAATGAAGCCGAACCAGGTTTGAGGACAAGGTGCGTGCCGGTCACCTGGGCAAGACCCCCTACCTTCTGGTTCGGCTTCATTGAACACACCCGCCTCATCCTCACCTATTCTGTGAAGATCAACAACCTCAAGCTCTACCATAAGTGCAATGGGGAGATGACTAACATATTCTTCGCATTTTATGGCCCGAACTACTCCAGGTACTTGGCCTGGCTGGAGGTGCTCCTCACCAACATCGACCTGTCTCACTCTGGCGCGAAGGAGCTTCTTGAGAAGGGCGGCATCGCAGTGGCACGGCCATTCTTTCCCGGTGCACTCAGCGCAGTCGACAAAACCATGGAGGAGACATTCATGAAGTTCGCCAAGTCGGCAGGAGGTCTAGTATGGCTGTTCTGAATGTTCGCTGCTTATCAGCGTTGGTGCCGCACCACATCCGCTCATGACCAATATTTTGAGAGGATGCTCGAGATGTGTGGACTCATCAATGACCCCGAGTGTCCAAAGGCAGGGAAGCATCGCGAGCGCGAGCTGCTGAGATCAAGAAGAGCGAGGAAGTTGTGCAGCAAACACTCACTGCTACCCAGAACTTCATCGACCCCTTCGCCATCCCTGACAAAGACCGGCTCTACAACGTCGCATCCGGTGTTCCTGTTTCCCCTGAGGTTGAGATCGATGTTCTTCGAACTGACACAGTTGGTAAGGAAGCCAAAAAGGCCTTCATCAGTGATCGTTTCCAGAATGGGTCATCTCAGGAGACCGTCTTTGAACCCATCAAGAAGCAGAAGCTGAAGACGATGGAGTTCTCATACAAAACAGTCAAGCTCACCTCCACACAGGGAAAGCTCATCCAGTACCGTGAGCAGAGCAACCTGGCCTTTATGCTTCTTATCAAGTCGCAGCACCTGGATGAGCCTCTCGACCTTGATGAACTGATGCGGTACTCCCTCACCCCTGTTCCTCCCAGCCTCGGCACCCCCGACGGATTCTTCGCCAAAACGAACAAGGCCTCCATGCTAAACTTCTAGCTAAATGACACCCCCGAGGAGGTGCCCTACCCAAAAGACGCGATCCACATCCAGGATGGCATGGCTCTCTGACACGTGCTCAGCAAACTGCCCCAGACGAACGGTGACATTTGCTTCCAGGTGCTGGACCAGATGGCTGCCAAAAAAAACTGTGTGTTCTCCACTGACTGCTATCATGCAGACTCTATCAAGGCACAGAAGAGATTGCGCCGTGGCTTCTCGCAGAAGTACATCGTCGATGGCCCGGCCACCAGGAAGCTCGCCGTCTTCAAGTTGTTCCTCGCCAATGAATAAAACAAGCGATAGCTCTGCCACCTGCTGCTCCGAGTCTGGTGTAGCAAGGCGGCGGCCTCGCGACTCGAGAAGTGCGGTTGCCATCGTGGAGGGGAAGACACATCAGCTGGACTCATCCAATGATGAAGTGACTACGCGCGGGATCGATGAGTTGTCCTCAGACCAGGAGGAGACGGACACCCGGGTCATTCTCTACCTCCAATATACCACGAAGCAAGGGTACATGTCGGCTGTAGTGATAATTCCTGATAGTGACATATTCTTCATCCTGCTCCACCACTCGCACTTCATCAGCCTCACCATCTATCTCGACACCGGGATGGGCAAGCACCGCCAGATAGTCAACGTGACGGATCTAGCCAAGTCACTGGAGCACGCTGGTCGTGTTCTACGTGTTCTCAGGCGAGGACTGCACCAGCGCCTTCAAGGGCAAATACAATGTGGCGCCCCTGAAAAAGCTCCAGAAGAACCCTAAGTGTCACAACGTTTTCAAGCAACTTGGTGATGACTGGACGGTGAAGCCGGAAGTGATGGCATATTTGGAGGCCTTCACCTGCCTCGTGTACGGTCAGGCTCGCGAGACATCAGTGGATGCTGTGCGAGGCAAGATGCTCATAAAGATGGTGGGAGAACACGAGAAGCTCACCACCAAGTCCAAGGTTGATCTGGCTCTCTTCCCACCCTGCTAATTCTCCATGTTGGGCGGGTCAACTACCGACTAACCAAGTACAAGCGGGCCAACCAGCCTCGCTTCTGGCGACCCAAGCCCTACGATGATGGACAGGGATGGGTGAAGACTGAGGAGGGTGTATTGGAGCCAGTGTGGTCATGTGGACCCATCTTGCCTCCCCCACTCATTGAATTGCTTCAGAAAGCTGCTTAGGAGGAGGGTGAAGAGGAAGATGATCAGCAGATTGACTATGATGAGCTGCTTCTTGGCGATGATGATGATTAGTGTGTAGTGTCGAGGGTAGGTTTCGTGTAGATAGTTCTTGAGTAGACGTAGATACTGATCGTAGTGGGTAGGTTTCGTGCTGTTTCCTTTCTTCTTGGACCCATAATTAGCCCATTTTCTGCCTAGTAGTGGCATATAATGTTGAGTCAGTGCTTATGCGCAATCACCTATCCTTAAGTTAGTATTTGACTCGATTTCAGGCATGAAAATATGGTATTATGTGCATTTTGAAGCAATAAATATGTTTGAATCGTCAAAATAACCATCTCAAGCGATTCCTCATGCCACAGTTATACGAAAAGGTGGGTTTAATAGTCTTTATACGATGAATGGTTAAACATATATGGGTATCCTTGATTTTACCAGTCACGCGTGATAAAATCCAAGATGTCCGCCAAACGGATCCCTTCGGACATTATTTCGAAATGTGAACATCCAAATCTGTTTACTAGACACCTTTAGGGTTGCAAAAAAGTAAGTTTCATTTATAAATCCACTGGGTGCATGGGGGGCATACCTTCCGACTGTACTAAATGTCTTCAAACAAGCATACCATCAATAAATAATAAATGACAACAGTTATTACACTTGCCTGGTGAACGCAGAGGGATGACGAAATCAGTGTTGTTAGTTTATCGACGAAGAAAGAAGAAATCACCCCTTGCGATTGAAAACAAACTGGTGGACGGAGTCGTGAAGGTCGACAATTTTTGTTCTTTGGAGGTTTAGATATGGAGTCAATAAATTCTGCACCAATATTTGTTCACTGCAAGCTTAAAGCATTTTTTGCGGCATGAAATATAACATAACATAACATAACATAACGTTTATTTGACCCCATGTAGGTACACAATTGATTGGTTTTTGAACATCACTTATGCTGTAATAAACAACAAATATAAACATTATGCAGACATACATAAACGTATATCATTATATGTTCAACATACTATTCGGAAGATACATACAAACGCATGTACAACAATCATGGTATTGATGTACCATAGATATTAATCATATAGCTTATTCAATCGGGGTCGGCGACTCCTATTAAGACACAATTGTCGCTATCAGAGTAAAATAAAGTATGACTAAATAGAGTATGACGATCCCATAACAGGTGCTTGCGAAACGAATAATTTACACCATAGTTGCGTGAATTTTAAATATCTTTTTCAGCGTGTAAAACGTGCGAAAAATGACAAATCTGAGGGAGAACGTTTAAAGAAAACAAATTTGAGAAGAAAGAAATTTCAAGAAGAAACTGTTTAGGAGTCAGCTAAGATGAGCTGAGGGCGTGGAGCGAACGGGAGAATAATGTTTAGCGAAGAATGCAAATGCCTGGAAACTGGAAGCGACAACTAAGACTGTGATGGGATTACTATGTTAAGAAAGATGTGCAGGATTGGAGGAGGAGTGAAGAACAATATGGAAAACAGAGAGGAGTGGAGGCGGTTGATGGTGACAAAAGTATAAGAACAGCGAGATGAAAAGATAAAGAACGAAGCAAACATAAATCGAGGACCAGTATCTGGCCAGCATCACCCCAGATATCGAAGACCAGTATCGACGTCAGCCTCACCACTGACATCGAGGCCCAGAATCGAGGCCAGCCTCACCCATGACATCGAGGACCACAATCGAGGCGTGCCTCACCCCTGACATCGAGGACCAATATCGAAGCCAGCCTCACCCCTGAGATCGAAGACCAGTATCGAGGCAAGACTCACCACTGATATCGAGGACCAATGTCGAGGCCAGACTCAACTCTGACATCGAAGACCAGTATCGAGGCCAGCCCCACCCCTGACATCGAGGAACAGTATCGAAGCGAGCCTCATTCCTGACATCGCGGACCAGTATCGTGGCCAGCCTCTCACCTGACATCGATGATCAGTATCGAGACCAGCCTCACCCCGGACTTCGAGGACCAGCAAAAAAAAAAAGAATTTCGAGATAGCCAGATGGAACAGAATGTAGTTGTTAACATTAACCTTTGGTTAGAATACGGTTACAAATTTACAACGTAACTAACCACAGAAAACAAACAAAATAGTTTACACCTATGACAAACATATTGAGAACCTTTGCTAAAGGACTCTATTTTCTATGACATTGGACATTTGAACATCTCTACAGAGAGTATTTAGCTATGAAAATGAACAAGATGATGCACAACACATACAATTTCCGGAGAAAAGTGCGCCCAATGCCCCAAGTTACTCTATGTAGCGCGTTCGTAAGGATGAGCCCCTTTGGTAATATAAATAAATTAGTGTCTGTGATTGAGTACCACCCTTTGAGTCGACACAACTTTCCCGTGTCCCGCTCAATCAATATGTTTAAATTGCACTTGAAACGTCAGGCGTATATGATAATGCACATTATTAGAACAAGTAAATGTTTGACAAGATGTGACAACCTAATTACCTTGTTTATCGTGTGTTAATGAACTGCTCTATTTTGAGCGACTCCGAGGTAACTTCGTTCATTAACATTAATAATATGCATGTGCTACCACGCCAATTCAACCATCCCGTAGGTGTAAACAATACGTCATTTAAATTAACATCTTTTAGCTGGCTATCTCCTATAAATGTATGAGTTTGTAGTGTCGTGTCAGAAGACTGTTAATCTTGAAAGAAGCGAGAACCAGAAGCACTGGTAATTATTTGCCATTCATTGTTAGGCCGGACTGGTAGGGGCAGAATGGCGCTGATTCTGTTACATATTGCGAACGCGTGTTTTAATTATAAGTATGTATATATGTAAGTACAATTGTGTATGCGTATGTTCGTGCATGTTCGTGTATGGTTATCATCAAGTATTAAGCTAGTGAATGGAAACCAGTGTTTTATTTAATATATGATGAACTTTTCAGGATAAAACAAAATATTTTTAGAGGACGTACATTTACCGGAAGTATTGCTTGAAAAAAAAGGTTAACGTACCGTTCAGGCAGTTTATGTGAACACTCGTTGTCTACAGCTCAATTATAAACTTAAGAATATTTTTATTCCAAACGTGCTTGTCAATATATATTTGTCGGTTAATATAATGAACTCTGCAAATATAATACTGATACTGTATTATTGTGCTGTAATGACGCCATCGACCGGGGTGATTAAAATACTACCACGTCAAGCATGTCGTTTCAATGAAAAACGATATGATCTTGATACCACATTTACAACGTTAAATATGATAGATTTGTTTTAAACAAACTATTCTTATTTGTTTGCCTATTAATGTAATACTGGGTAAAGCGCGATGGAAAAAGAAGATTGACATAACCTAAGGTCTGGTCTGACTTATTTATATTCGGTGATGTTAGAAACACATTGTATACAATAGTTTCATTTTATTTTCTCCAATGAGGTAGTCAGTTTGACATTCATTATGACAAATGTTGCAAACTTTAAACTCGGTGAAGTTAATAACCATTTCAATTTGTTGTTCACGTTAATGCTAATTTCGTGTTATCGTTAACACTAATTATGATTTAAGAATCTATGAATTTAGTGAAAATGGCATTTGGAATAATGTGCATGTTATTATTAATACAAGAGAAAAACGCGACGCGATGTTCAAACTTCACACTTCTGACATGATCATGGTCAATGTACTTAGGTACATGAAATTGTTCGTGATGCTGAAAAAGGTGTGACTATGACCTCAGTAATACGAATTCATCTTAAACCATTACTATTTTGTTTGTTACACTTGTATATTATAATATATCGAAGAAATGTGCATATATTATTATAGCTAATCGAGTCAAACCTCATTTAGGTTTGAGCACATCGTTCATTACCAAGATACATCTTAATGCAGGACAAACTGATATTTATTTAATTGAACATCTAGCTTGTTGATCTGGCAGTTTGATAAAAATAATGACAACAACAATAATAATAACAATACTACTACTAATAATAATAATACTACTACTATTTGTACTACTACAACTACTACCACTACTACTATTACTACTACTACTGCTACTATTACTACTACTATTACTACTGCTGGTACTGCTGCTGCTGCTACTACTACTAATACTAAAAATATTTATAAAATTACTACTACTACTACAACTCATAATAATAATAATACTAATACTAAACAGTTGAATCCACAGCAGCCAACGATGCAGTCGTGACTCACGTGTGTTTGGTCTGTCGTTGCTGCGTTGCTATATTAAACAGTCTTAACATTTTCCATGTGCTTCGTTACAGGACACGTGAACATGTCTGGATGGTGCCAACAAGTCATCCTATTGCTTCTACTTTGTCTGCACTTAGGCTCCGGTCTGTATACGCCTCTCAGTTTTACGTAAGATAATACACATTACATGTAAACGAATTACCACGACGAGTTTCGTTCGGGCTACGTTATGAGCTTCTTCGCTGTTTTAGCAATACACGCATTTTATGTTAAAGTTGCATTCTGAGATGGTCCATCTTTTAAATACACATGTTGAGTGAATATCATGTCCCACACACTACATAACACTTATTAGTCACCGTAATAAACTCTTTTTCACACACTGTGTATTACGCAACACTCCAAAAGACGAACAAATTTGCAAAAGCTTAATTAATCGAGTAACATATCAAATGGAAATTATATAATTACTCTTTGTAAAATGTATTAATTCTAACCAAGAATTAATATACTTGTACAACTGCGCGTGTACCAATAAATTATGATTAAATGTAAAAAAGACAATTTTTTGTATAAATTGTCTACCGAATAGCAAATGTCAAGTAAATAATTATATTAAAATAAACAGTGAAATTATTAATCATGCTTGAAAGGATAATAAAGAAGAATCGGTCATGTTCTTACGAATACATACTGATCAACATTTATCATGAAATAAATATATCAACATAATTAGTTTTAAAATATCTAGAGAAAGTTTTGCAATTAATACAATGAAACAATTTTTGCCACGCAATGCTTTAAGAAAACTCTATTATATCTGATTTCAAAGTCATGTAACTTTAATGGGGCAATGGAAATACAATGAGAAAGTTAGACATTTTACAAAAAAACATGCAATACGAATAATTAACAAAAAATATATAAAAGTCACACCGGTCCTATTTTAAAATCTGAACATAATACGTAAAATCGCTTATATTTACAGGTTGCATGTGTCACTCTTCATCAATGACTATCATCATAATACATTGCCTAAATCCTTTTATAATTATATACCCAAACAAATTTTGTTAAAAAAACACCAGAATTACTTACCTCTTACACTTATCTCTTATATACAGATAAGCCCAGAACACATGTTCGTCTAGATTATCTAAACATAATTTTATAAAACTATGGAATAATCTTGATTATTAAATACAAAACATCAAATTCAAATTCTTATTTTGCAAACAATATGTACACAACTACCCCAACCACGTGCATTGCATTAATTCCTGATGTGTGAAGTGCAATTATATATTTGTTTTTTATATACATGCATGGATTCTGACAAATATTTTATAACTGTTTATTGACAATAATGTTTTGTAATTCGATTTTTTCTCCATTCGACCCTCCGTCGGTTCCATTCAATCATACACGTATAATTATATATTTTAAAGTGATGGTTTATAATTATGCGGTCACAAGAAGACGACATATAATATGCCATGTGACCACCATGCAATACATCTTTACTCTTTTTTACGGTTATTTTGTTTATACTACTATATTATTGTTGTTGTAGTTGCAAAACAAAATTTAACAAGATTGCCACCCATAGAATTAACTCTAGGTGGCAGGTGGACAAAGAAGCCCTTTGGCTTATCGAGAGTCCGACCGTTTTATATATGTGTATCCCGCCTGTCTGAGGTATGTGTCGATTTTATTTTTAAACATATTCACGCTACTAGCACCCACACAATCAGCAGATAATCTGTTCCATTCATTTATAGTCCTTTGTGAAAATGAGAACTTTCTTATATCTAATCTACTCTGCTCCTTTGCTAATTTTACTTCATGTCCTCTAGTCCTTCTATCTTTCATAACTGAAAAAAACCTATTTCTATCAATATTTTTATAACCATTCAATATTTTAAAAACTTCTATCTGATCTCCTCTCAATCTCCTGGTCTCTAGTGTTGTTAAACTGTATTTTAGGCGTATTTCGTAACTAAGATCCCTCAGTTTTGGAATCATTTTGGTTGATTTCCTCTGCACTCTTTCTAGCGTATCCACTTCCTTTCTGCGATATGGCCTCCACGCTTGAATACAATATTCTAAATGAGGCCAAATTATTGTTTTGTACAGCGGTATTATTAGCTCTTTTTCCTTATACGTTATGTTTCGCCTAATTAATCCAAGGATTTGATTTCCCTTTGAAGCTGCAATTCCGCACTGCTCTGAAACCTTCATATCAGCACTAATGGTTAACCCTAAGTCCTTTTCTTTTACAGTAGTACTTAGTACTGTACCCCCCTTTGTATATTCTACCTCTTCGTTCCCATGTCCTGTGTGGAGGCATTTACATTTCCCAAAATTGAACAGCATTTGACACTTTTCAGACCATTTGATCAACCTGTCAAGATCATCTTGTATATGCTGTCTATCTCCATCACTTTTAATCCTTCTAAACAATTTTATATCATCCGCAAATGTCAACACCTTGCTTGTTATTTCATCATCCAAATCGTTGATATATATTAAGAATAATATAGGTCCTAATACTGATCCCTGTGGTGCCCCACTCAATACCGATTCCAGTTTGAAGCCTCCCCATCAACTACTACACGTTGCTTTCTGTCAATCAGCCATTGTTCTATCCAGTTTATTATACCATTTCCTATGACATGGGCCTTTAGTTTCAGCAGTAATCTTTGATGTGGTACTTTGTCGAAAGCTTTTTAAAAATCTAAGTAGACGATATGTACTGGTGATACCTCGTCTACCCACTTAGTGATGTCTTCCAAAAAACATAACATATTTGTTAAGCATGACCTCGCTTTAAAAAAACCATGTTGAGATGGGTTTATCAAGTTTTCTTTAAAAAGAAAATCCACCATGTGATCTTTAATTAGTCTTTCTAATAATTTGCAAATCACTGATGTTAAACTCACTGGTCTATAGTTCTCTGACTTGTTTCTCGAACCTTTTTTAAATAACGGTATAATGTTTGCCTCTTTCCATTCTAAAGGAACCACTCTCTCTTCTAATGACAAATTGAAAACTGTTGCAATAGGTACGCTAATTTGTTCTACAATTTCCAATAGTAGTTTCGGCAGAATCCCATCCACTCCAGGTGATTTATTATCCTTCATAGCCCTTATTTTTTTAGCTACCATTTCCGGGGTTACAATTAATTGTCCTAAATAGTTTTAATCTGCCCCCTTGAACTTAGCCTCTGGTACTGGCAGTGAACTAATATCTTATCTGGTAAACGCTGAACTAAAGTACTCATTCAGGTCTTCTGCCATTAAGAATCCCTCTGATATTATATTTCCAGCAGTATGTTCTAGAGGACCGACATTATTTTGAACTTTCTCTTTGCTTCGAACATACGCATAAAAACTCTTGCTGTCACGTTTTATATTACTAGGTAATTGCTGTTCATAGCTTCTCTTTGAATTTCTAATTTCAGCTGTACCTTGGTTAAGTGCTTCTTTATAACTGTTGTGGTCTTCATCATTTCCAGTATATCTATATGACTTCCACATCATTTGTTTATACTTAATTTTTCTAATGGCTTCTTTCGATAAATGTTTCTTTTTGGACCGTTTCCCTTGTTTTTGAAGGGTACACATTTATCGACTATGCACCTAATTTCACTCTTTAATATATTCCAGCATTCTGTTGCTGTCTTATTTTTCAGTGTGTTATTCCAGTCTATCTTTGCTAAATATTTCCTCATTTCCTTATACCTTCCTTTGTGGAAATTTCTCCTATACTGTACTGCTTTTTACTATTCCTTTCTGATTTTACTTTGATGGTAAAATGTATCTGGTTGTGATCGCTACTCCCCAGTGGCTCACATATCTTGACATTGTCAACTAATTCATTATGTGAGGACAAAACTATGTCTAACACATTCTCACCCCTGGTTGGTTCTAGCACATGTTGAGAAAGGAAAGTATATTGAACTAAAACTAAAAACTTGTGTTCCTCACTCCCCATACTCTGAAGAGATTTCCATTGTATATGCCCGTGGTTAAAATCCCCCATAATAATACAGTCCCGTTTGCTTACTTCCCTTATAGCGTTTTGTATTTTTTCATTCTCTTCTATGCTTATGTTTGAACTTCGATAAACTAACCCAACTGTTAACGTTTAGTTTCCTGTAACTATGTTACACCAATCAGCTTCTTCGCAATATGCTTCTCTTTCTAGCTTTATTTCATAAGCCTGGATAGATTATTTAATATATAAAATAACTCCACCTCCCTTTCTTCCTGTTTATCTTTCCTAAACATTACATGTCAGTCCCAATTCAGCATCTGATATATCTGCTATACCTATTATATGAGGGTCAATATCTTCTACCGTAATGTTTAGTTCATTTCTTTTGTTTAATATACTCCTTGCATTTAAACAAACACATTTATATCCAGCTTCAGAAGAGTTTTCAAAGCTGTTATTTGCTAATTTATTTGTGCTGTCTTTATCTATGCCTCCATTTACAGGCTTTTCTGTGAGTTCCCCCTGCGAATCTAGTTTAAATATATGCAACCTGTCCCACTCTCAACAGATCGCAGCAGGTTCTCTGAGAAAACTGCTGCCCCCTTTCCGCTAAGATGGAGGCCATCTCTCATGTCCATATCTTCCCTCCCAACAAAGTATCCCCATAAATCTGTGAATCCCACCCCCTCTTCTTCACACATCTGCTCAACTAGTGCGTTGATCGCCATCCTCTTGCAATTTCTACACGTTGCCCCCCTTCCTCCCATTACTGGCAAAATTCCTGACAAAATAACCTGTTCAACTCTCGTCTTCTTTAGCTTCCTCACTAACTGTCTATACTTCCGTACTATCGCAGTTGTTCCCTCCTTGTCTGCATTATTTGTTCCTACATGTACCAGTATAAATCCCCTTGCCATGTCCCAATACCTTCTCTACCCTGTCAGTCACATGTTCAATCCTAGCCCCCGGTAGACAAACAACGACGTCTTTCCCCTCGCTCAGTGTCTTGTCCGTCTTTCTCATCATGGAGTCGCCCATACAAAAACTTGTCTTTCATCATTGCCCCCTCAATCACTGCCTTATAATAGCTCCTTCTTCGGTTTGCATCTGTCTTGTTGTTGTCTTTTCCCCCCTGTCGTCTTCTCTCCTGTCACATTCTCTTCCGATCCATTCTTTCCTGTCGGTTTTTCTCTTGTCACCTTTTCCTCTTGTCAGCGTCCCTTTTATCGACTTCTCTTCTATCACATTTGCTCTCACTTCCTTTCGTCCCTTCATCTTTCTTCCCATCTCATTTTCTTCTCTCCTCTCTCGTCCCATTTTCCCTCCCTCCTTCTCTACGGTCACTTTCTTCCCTGTCACCTTCACACTTGTCACGTTTTCTGTTGTCGATTTTTCAATTTCTTCCCCTCCAATCATCTTCCCTCCTCTCAATCTCCTTTCCTCCGTTTTCTTGCCACTGCTATTCTCCTTCAGTCTTGCAGTATTCTCACCTCTCTCCCTGTCGTCTTTCTCCATTCGACCTGCCTCCTTGCTAATTCCCATCTCCATTCCCTTCACAATATCTGTCAACCTAACTATCTCCTTCTGCAGACACTCCACCTTCCAACACCCAATGCACTGAAAGGTGAGTCGTTCCTCCATGGTTTCTGCCCATGACTTCCCACAGCCGGATAATGCAAAATCTACCCAGCTGTGGCAGTGATCGCACACCAAGTGTCGCATTGCCTTGACTTGTCGCATTTAAAGCGCCATTTCCCGATCAGAATTTATTTAATAACTTAACTAACTTAAAATTTGATTTCATTTGATTTTAATACCAAAGTGGCAAACATGATCACTGGCGTATAAACGAAATTAATATTATATGGAGGGGGCCCTAATATCGGAAGACGAGAATGGGCGGTTCCGGCGTCTATGATGGTAACAAGTACGATCAAATAAGTACATTTCTTTCATCATGTTGTATACACTTTCCTAAACAACACGTTTTTAGCCGTTCGTGGTATGAAGATAAATTGATAGTTGTGTTAGGATGTTAAGTTGATGTGACGAACACACAAAGAGGAAACTTGGAAATGTTTGATATGATGCTCAGTATGGTATTTTTCAACTATATACATACAAATCAGTTTTACTATTTATTTCTATGTTAAACCGTAATGTTCCTGGATTATAGCAGTTTGAAAAACTGTATCTCTAGCCACTTGTCGCCTGCGGTACGTCCGCTCGGGCGCCCGGGTTAAAGGGAAGTAGTATGTTCCTCTACCCTGAACTAGCCAGCATGGTAATTTGTAAAAGGAAGTCTGCCGCGTTGAACGTGGGGAAATTGGAAATTACTGAACATGATAGGGTACTGCGGAAAACTAAGTCCATCTTGGCATTATTGCAAACAAAACTTGTTTAGAAACTGGATGTTTTGTTTAAAATTTATACATGTTCCGGGGGCGTATTTTTTTTAAATACGGAAGTTGTTACTACTTACTAAACAAAATTTGGAGGACTCTATACCTTCAACCTAGATATTGTATTCTTAAGAACATATTATTAATTAATATATGCAGACTAGAAAAGACTGCCTCCTCTTAAAACTGTTGATGTTCATTTCAGCCAGTGAAATTGCAGCGTGTACGGGAAAGGTAAAGGGAGTGACGGATGCTGAGATAACATTCCAGACGACGGGCGCGATGACGTGCCAGTGTCGATTCATCTGGCACAAATATTCGACGATGAAATTTACTTTTAAAGCCGAAGTACAACCGAGAGGGAAAACGCCAAACGTGTGTTTCTCGCGAGTTGGTCCACCCAATAGCATATCACCTCTGAAGAAAACAGAATGTGTCAACAGAAACACTCACAACTCTCAAAGAACTACTTTCTGTGGCTTCAACTTATGCATAGGGGCGTTTTTCGAGACTGATGGCTCATGCCGGGTGCGTGTAAACGGTAAGTCTACAAGAAATCCAGGTGAAAACTGCTGCATTCAAGCCGAATCCGAATACGGATATGTGCTACTGTACACGCGCAAGTACAACTATGTATTCATGCACGCCTTTGCATTCATTTGCGTGTGTGCGTGTGTGCGTGCGTGTGTGCGTGCGTGCGTTATGATTTGTTTATCTTCAGAGAAATTCCATACGGGCATAGCTAGATTGCCGGAATGAAAGGCCTTAGAAACTATCAGTATGTGTGCATATGTGTATATGTTAGTGTGTCTGTACATGTGTAAACATGCATGCATGTATGTATATATGTATGTATGCATGTATGTATGCATGTATGCACGTATGCATTTGTGTATGTATATACGTATGTACGTATTTACGTACGTACATATAATTTTATATGTATGTATGTGTGCATGAAGATATTTATGAACATATGTATGTTTGTATGTATGTATGTACGTACATATAATTTTATATGTATGTGTGTGTGCTTGAAGATATATATGAACATATGTATGTTTGTATGTATGTATGTACGTACGTTCGTGTGTACGTACGTATGTACGTAGGTATGTGTGCAGGTATACACGTATGTTTGTATGTGGTATATACAATATATATATATATGTATATATGTATGTGTGTGTGTGCGTGCGTACGTGCGATTATATGTATGTATGTCTATGTGTATGTATGTACGAAAGTACGTGTGTATGTATGTATGTATGCACGTACGTACATATGTATGTATGTATGCTTGAAGATATTTATGAATATATATATGTTTGTATGTATGTATGTATGCATGTACGTACGTCTGTACGCATGTATGTAGATTCGTGTGCAGGTATACGTTTGTTTGTATGTGGTATATAATATATATATATCGTGCGTATATATGTAAGCATGTCTGTATATATGTTTGCATACATGCATGACTCTACGTTATTTCAAATTCTACCTCATAGTAAAATGATATTGTTAATATTTCAGTTCCTCTGCAATGGCATGGGAAAATTGATGTTGACTGTTACACCATTACAACCATAACAACCACGACCAAGCGAACGACAACAACAAAGCCAACAACAACAACTACTACAACTACTACGCCCGATTTTACTACAACAACAATTAAGAAAACTACAACAACGACAACAACGACAGCAACGATAACAACAACAAAACCAACAATAACAACTACTACTACTGCTACTACTACACCCGCTCCTACTACAACAACGACCAAGAGAAAGACGACAACAAAAAAGTCAACAACAACAACTACTACTACTACACCCGCTCCTGATACAACAACGACAACAAGAACGACAACAACAAAAAAGCCACCACCAATAACAACAAAAAGTACTACTACTACTACTACACCAGCTCCTACTACAACAACAACGAAGAGAACGACAGCAACACAAAAACCAACAACTACAGCTATAACAACTAGTACTACTACACCCTCTTCTACTAAAACAACGACCAAGAGAACTACAACAACGACAACAACAACAAAACCAACAACAACGTCAACAACTACTACTACACCCGCTCCTTCTACAACAAAACCATTAACCACAGCAACAACTACGACTACAAATACTCATGCCCTTACAACAACGACGACAAATAAAAAAACAACACCAACATTAACGACAACAAAACTAATATCACCATCAAAAGCGACTGATACTGCAACTCCTATAACTAGTTCTTCAGCTCCTACAACAACGAAGACGGAGACAACTACATCAACCAACAAATCAACAACAACAATGACAATAATGTCAAAGAAAACGACAACAACGAAAATAGCAACAACAACTACTGGTCCTACAACAGAAACGGCCAAGAAAATTACAACAACCGATAATCTCGGAACAACCCAGTACCAATCTAGTGCCATCGCATTTGATATATTTACTACAGCTGCCACAAAGACCGATGACTCGAGGATTACGAAAGGAGACGTGTTTGTACGTAGAACGATGCCTTTGAACCTTGTAGCAGACCAAACTACAACAACTAAGCGTGTGCAAATCACCGACAATACTTCGCATTCGGACGATGTCGATGGAAACTTGAGAAGTCCTGCAACAACTACGAACGACAAATTTGTACCATCGGAGGAAGAAAACATCAATAAAGTAACAACAGTTACCAACACAAGGACACGAGTTTATGTGGCCACGAAGATCCCGTCATTCCCTATGACGATACTAAGTTTAAACCCCAAGGTGATGTCAGGTGAGTCGGTGTAGTTACGTGAGTCGGTGTAGTTACTCCTTTCCGATAATAAAGCGATATACTTTGTTCCGTTACCCGGAGTTAGTCACGGGTAATAATTTTTTAGCAGGAAGTTGCACCGAATCAGTTGCACTGTGTCCCATTTCGTGGTAAATAGTGTGGGAGTCATCCAACTTCATAGGTATTTGCTGGTAGTGAAGCTTGCCCCCACAATAAGTGGCAATAGTAGCTTTTGTTCAATAAATACACTGGATTGAAATAAAATGATTTATACGATCAGCATATTTATTACGATATTCAGAAATGCAGAACATTATTAAAAAGGATCACATAGCTTCATTTTAAAGTTGAGTTGAGTCGTATTATTTTATGTTGATTTTCTTTTGATAGGTTCCATTGTTGGAATTGGCGCCGTCCTGTTATTGACCAGTTGTTTAGTTTCCATCGTCGTCGTAGTCAACAGGTGATAGTTTGAATATTTGTTTCTTCGCCATATCATCTCTCTCTCTCTCCCTCCCTCCCCATATGTTGGATACATTATTATGTTGCTTGCATCGGAGGTTCGTGTTGATTTCATATTAAACGTTCACGTATTCTTGATTTAGTTCTTTTATGGTTGATGTGCTTATATCAAAAGTAAAACATTCAATATTTTTACTCAGTTGATACGCCTCTCCCACATTTGTTGTTTATGGCGCGTTACAGGTCGCCCTTAACATGGCTGTCCACGGGAAGAATGTGCATCCACATCTAGATTTCGAAGAATTCCCTTTGTGTAGTTGAATGAACTAAGGCAAGATGGAGTGAACAAAATTGCCCAAGTTTCGAAACGGCAGTAGGTGGACTTGAATCCCTAGCCTCTTATTTGACAACCCGACGTTCTAACAATCGAGCTAAAGCACCTCACTCACACTCGCGCAAGCGCACGCGCACGCACGCACACACACACACACACACACACACACACACTCACACACATAAACACAAATACAATACAGACTGTATGAAACACTCGTATTACAATTATACTCTTTTTTCCAGACGAAGGCGAATACAGTGTCTTGAAATATATAAACGCGAAGAAAGATTCGCCGCCTGTCAGAGGTCTACAGGCGAGACCGCGTGTAACGTGTCGATGTCACGTTAATCTTGTAACACGGACATGACCAGAGAAAGACAATGGAGAATATAGTCGGGGACTGCTGCTTGGAAGACACAAAGAAAAAAACACATAAATGTAATGTACGTATTGTTGGAACTGTGATTAACTTCATGACACTGTAATTATAATGTAATGTATGAATATGTTATAATATAATATATATTATTTGAATTACGGTGAATATAAAATGATAAAAACTGTTGTCTGAGAATTTTTTTTATAATCCTGCGGTCATCGCGAGTAGTTTAATAAGTATTGGAACGTGTGAATGTGTATTATGTATTTGTGATGTTTATAAACTCAATGAATCAACACATGTTAATCACAAAATGTCACATTGCACATGCATATTACAATGAGAAAGAATAAAGCTATTCGTATGACCTATATAGTATAAAAACACGCACACACACGCACGCACGCATGGTCACACGCACACACACACGTACACACACGCACACACACACACACACACACACACACGCACACGCACACACACACAGTCACCCCGACACACCTTAACGGCCGTTCACCACCCTATTGTGTCGTGCAAGATGGAGTCTGCCAAACAAACACCACTGTCTCTAACTCTCTTTCGCTTCTTGATTGCGGTTATCATGGAGACGTTCTGTGACGCTTTGCTGCAATCTCCAACCAGAGGCTCTCTTACGGTCGCGAGCTCCCTCCAAGAGGATCATATGTGTGTTATATTCTTCCAAACATTTCTAAGCCAACGCTGAAAAGATAAGATGTCATGAAGAATAAGACAGCAACAGAATACTGGAATATCTTAAAGAGTGAAATAGAATGCATTGTCAATAAATTGGTTCCCTTAAAAAAACAAGAGAAACGTTTCAGAAAGAAATACTTCTCGAAAGAAGCCTTAGAAAAATTAAGTACAAACAAAGGATGTGGAAGTCATATAGACGTACTGGAAATTACGAAGATTACAACATTTATAAAGAAGCACTAGACCAAGCTACAACTGAAATAAGAAATTCAAAGAGATGCTACGAAACAAAATTATCTAGTAATATAAAACAAGACAGCAAGAGTTTTTATGCAGATGTTCGGCGCAAACAGAAAATTCAGGATAAGGTCGGTCCTCTAGAAGATAGTGTTGGAAATATATATCAGAGGGATTCTTAATGGCAGAAGACCTGAATGCGTATTTTAGTTCAGTGTTTACCAGGGAAGATACTATTCAAGTTCAAGGGGGCAGAATCATAATATTTAGGGCAGTTAATTGTAACCCCGGAAATGGTAGCTAAGAAAAGTAGGGCTACGAAGGATAATAAATCACCAGGAGTGGATGGGATTCCGCCTAACCTACTACTAAAAATTGTAGAACAAAATAGCATAGGACTTGCCACACTTTTCAACTTGTCATTATAAGAGGGAGTGGTCCCTTTAGAATGGAAAGAAGCGAACATAATACTGTTATTTAAAAAAGGTTCCAGAAACAAATAAGATAACTACAGACCAGTGAGTTTAACGTCAGTGATTTGAAAATTATTAGAACGAGTAATTAAATATCACATGATGGATTGTATTGTTAAATATAACTTGTTAATCCCATCTCAACATGGGTTTATAAAGGCGAAGTCATGCTTAAAAAATCTGTTTTGTTTTAAGATATCACTAAGTGGGTAGACGAGGGATCACAAGTAGACATCTACTTGGATTATCAGAAAGCTTTCGACAAAGTGCCACATCAAAGGTTACTGCTTAAACTAATGGCCCATGGTATAGGAAATGGTTAAATTAACAGGATATAAAAATGGCTAATTGACAGAAGATAACGGAAAGTAGTTGATGGGAAGATCAGTTTTGAGTGGGGTACCACAGGGATCATTACAGGGACCTATATTATTCTTAATATATATCAACGATTTGGACGATGATATTATGAACAAGGTATTGAAATTTGCGGATGACACAACATTATTTAGAAGGATTAAAAGTGAGAGAGGTAGACAGCATTTACAAGATGATCTTGACAGGTTAATAACATGGTCTGAAAAATGGCAAATGTTGTTCAATTTTGGGACATGGGAACGAAGATGTACAATATACAATGGGAGGTTCTGTGCTAAGTACTACTGTAAAAGAAAAGAACTTAGGTTAACAATTAGTGCTGATATGAAGGTTTCAGAGAAGTGCGGAATTGCAGCTTCAACGGGAAATCAAATCCTTGGATTAATTAGGCGAAATATAACGTATAAGGAAAAAGAGCTAATAATACCGCTGTACAAAACAATAGTTAGGCCTCATTTAGAATATTGTATTCAAGCATGGAGGCCATATCGCAGGAAGGACATAGATATGCTAAAAAGAGTACAGAGGAGAGCAACTAAAATGATACCAAAACTGAGGGATCTTACTTACGAAATACGCCTAAAGAAATGCAGCCTAACAACACTAGAGACGAGGAGATTGAGAGGAGATCAGATAGAAATGTTTAAAATAATGAATGGTTCTGAAAATATTGATAGAAATATATTTTTCTTAGTTAAGAAAGATAGAAGGACTAGAGGACATGAAGTTACATTAGGAGCATAGATTAGATATAAGAAAGTTCTCCTTTTCATAAAGGACTATTAATGAATGGAACAGATTATCTGCTGATTGTGTGGGTGCTAGTAGGGTGAATATGTTTAAAAATAAAATCGACACATACCTCAGAAGGGCGGGATACACATAGGTAAAAGGGTCGGACTCTCGATAAGCCAAAGGGCTTCCTTGTCCACCTGCCACCTAAAGTTAATTTTCTGGGTGGCAATCTTGTTAAATCTTGTTAAATAAAAAAATTATGACGGCCTAAATTATGATCACTTGTTTCGGACACACACTGGTTAAGCTTACTTCCGGCGAGCCGTCGCGTGAGATCCCGACCGTGACACATGTGAAAAGTAAACAGGGTGTGCGACGTATAGTAGTGTTTCCAATGACACATTCAGTTTTCTTCAAACCCAATATGTTGCCCACTCCAGTGATGTTCACGCAGACTTGCAGAAGATAACCTCTGGGTTTAGCGATGACGTCAAAGTAAAGGTCCTCACTCGTGCCTTGACGCTGCAGTGGCATGTCTTGGAGGCGGTCGTTCTAAGCGCGAAGGTTACGTTGTTGATATTAGGAAACCGTCCCTTGCAGGTGGACAGTTGACTGGCTAGGATAAATAGTCATCATATTGGTGTGTGACTCTTATCAATTATGACCATACAGTACAGAAGATTAGCGAATAATGGCAACGCTAAATGTAGTTAGTGTACGTTTCCTTTACCTTGTTTGTTACAAGCAAAGGATATATGACACGTAGATTTATCAAATACAGTTCTTCTATATAACTGAAATTCATATGTCGTCAGAATAAGTTTTTACGTTATATGTGTTATATATTACTTGTTGTTTAAAATTTATTGAACAAAACAAAACAGTCGGGTGTGCAAATGTAACATCAAGACAGTATTATATATATACATATATATATATATATATATATAATACTTCACTCCTCTTTTAGCATTAATCAGAAACAGGGATATATTATTTAAGACATGTTATTGCATGGAGCGGCCGCGCGTTAAATCGACTATGTAATCATGGTATTTGTGTAGTATGGTTTGAGAAGAGTAAAAGGAACTCATGTGAGTAGTCAGATGATGAAGCACAATACTGCGTGACGAACATGTAGAACACTAAACAGTTCTGAAGTAATGACAATGTTTCATATCCTTACATTAACGTGCTACTGTGGTGTCGAAGTAATGATAAGTATATCATTAGCGATACTAATGATTCATTCTAAACATTTTGTTTACACCAATTCATTCATTCATTATATTCTACTTACGATATGCTATGAAGTACAGCTTCGCTGTGGGACTTTTCTAAGAAAAGGATATATAAACAATTGAGTTGTGGCAGTATCGAGTTGTGTTTCAAATAAACTGTTCATCTACGTCACTGACGTTCTTATAAGCAAATCCAAAATAACTGTTTCTGAGTCAATTATTTCATCGTCTTTTCAAGATGTGTTCTTCACTACTTATGGCGATATGGTCAAATTACACCATCGTACAGTTCTTTGTTTATATATTTCCTTCTTTTGTGTGAGAGTTTGTCTAACATATTTATTATTCCCAATTTAACCAATGTTTTTGACTTGTCGATCGTTTATTTTCTCTGCTAGTGTATTATTCTCTCAGAGCCTTCTCAACGTCTTTATTACATATTACTAACCTTGTATTGAATAGTATGCAGAGGCGTACCGAGGCCAAGTGCTGCAGCAAGAGAAAAAAATTACCCATGAGTTCTCTAATGGAATATATATCGCTAATGATATATTTATTATTGGTTCAACACCACAGTAGCACAATAATGTAATGATACAAACAATTTTCTATACTTTATAATTGTTTAATGTTCTACATGTCCGTTATGCAATATTGTGCTTCATCATCTGACTACTCATGGGAGTCCCTTAATGTTCTATTAAGTGACTAACATACTTTTGACGTTTTGCATAATTGTATACTCTCACGCACCCAAAGAGGCAAAATAAACTGTATAAACTCTGTTTCCATGAATGCAACACACGGACACAAACTGTCATACATATCTCCAGAGATGCAACTCAACCCACGTAGTGACTATAAGTCAGGTGTACTTCTATGCACCGATTCTCCGAAGGATAACTTTCTTTTGAAACATGATTAATCGGTGGGCCAGGTTGATATATAGGGTACTCATTTGAATAACATATTTATAAACCTTGTTTACGACATCAACATGTTTAATTAAGTTACTAGGAGTGGCGGCAGCATGTAATTAGCATTAAACAACTAAACATGTATTTACCTGACTATATGGAGCATCAGCTGAACTTAATTAAGGCAAATCAAATGCGTAAATTTAGTGTGTTAATATGTTTATCGAATGGAAAGAAACAAATTCAGCATGTGCTGAGCACCAAACACCCGAGGAATATTGCATCTAGATTTGCAGGCACGCTTCGCCGGGTATGTAGTTCCTTATGGCGACGGCATAAAATCAGGTTGGGATATTTTGTCTTCAAACTGTGTAGTATTATCAACAACAAACATATACTACCAATCCAGACACACACATATATATAATGTAGATCAACGGAACCTGTCCCCCACAGTCTACAATATATTCATGAAGCATTTCTGAATAACGAAAGGTCTGGATAAAAAAATCAGATTTTGGGTTTCGTGATGTAATAATATTGGTCGGTGAATTAGCAAACGCAGATAACTAAAATAATAATAAGTTAATATATCAATTGATGTTGTAACCATTGAAGCTAAGGCTAGTCCTTAACTATCAGAATAGTATATTTTATTCCAGTATTAATTAATAATTTTTGCATTTATTTTATTTTGCATTTTATTTTGATTTAACAAAATCACCTATCACACTTTGTCTTTCAGATTTAGGCATTTGAGTAAGTGATTTAGTGTCTTCTAATTGTTCATTTTTTAATTACTCAAATTGATATTATATGTATAGTTAGGGATACATTAACTAATAGTTTTTAACTTCCAGTGTATTCCTTTCGAACAATATATCGTTATGTAACTATGTCACTACAACAATTATGTTGTTGTTATTGCAGCCAGTATGTGTTTGTTTCAAAAATATATTTGGATTGAATTGAAAAATATAGATTCTTAATATTGCAATGTTTTAATAGTAAAACTTTCTCGTACGGCAGAGTATATTCAAGTGTGTATTCGACCAGGCTGGCTTTCACTGGGTCGGGATACACTAAGTTGTTTGATAAAAATACTGGTTAGTTGATGTTTGTGTTATTATCCCAGTACTGTTTATCATTGCGCCAATTAATGTGCCGATTATACCGATTCAAGTGACTTTTAGAAGAGTGCTCCCTGACATTACATGACATATCTGATATGAGAATGAAGGATTGAAGTAACAATAAACGTGCTAATGTTAGGAGCACTCTTTTGTGTGTGTATATATATATATATATATTATAAAACAGTATGTTTGTGTGTGTGTGTGTTTGAGGGTGTGTGGGTTATGAGCGTGTATATATATATATATATATATACATATATATATACGCACACACGCGCACACACACCCACACACAAACACACACAATTTTATAATAAACTATCTACAAAACTAATTTGAATATAACTAAATTCTGATATGGCACCTAACAAGCGGCAACTCATGGCAAAACGACACTTAGTTTGCAAAGACTGCCAGAGCTGGGTGGATTTTGCGTTGATTCGCTTTCCAAAATCATGGGCAGAGATCAAATAACACGGATTCACTTTTCGGTGTAGGGATTTTTGAGGGTGGAATGTCTGAAGAAGGAGGTGTTTAAGTTGACGTATATAGTGATGGAGGTGGAGCTGAGACTCAACATGGAAATATATGGAACAGAGAAGGATGACATGGAGAGAGTTGGGAATACTATGACACAAAAGGAGCAGAGTTGTGACACGGAGACTGAAGAAAGGAGAGAGAAAAGTGTTCTGGAGAGGAAAAGAAAACGGTTCAATGTGGATAGATCAACAGGTGGACAGACTGCAGAGAACGAGGAGAGACGCAACAGCGACACAGGTGGTGAAGAGGTAGATACAACAGAGGCAGTTGGTAAGACTGAAAATATTGAAAAGAAGACAAATGGAAGAAGACAGAGTGTTCAGCAAAAGAAAGGTAAACAGGTCGATGTTGAGGAGCTGCAACAGAATGAACGCAGGAGTTATGCAGATGCAGTAGTTAAGGGGAAAGAGAGGGTGGGTAGGACAGAGTGCGTTGGTGGACGCCTAATATTTGTTTCACATTTGTTTCATTTTTTTTCAACATTAGTTTAATTTATTTTTATTTTTATTGTGTTCACCAATTTCAATTTTTTTCATGTCTTTTATTAATGGCGTGTTGTTTATTGTCCCTACCAAGAAGCGCCACTTAGTAATTTTACGTTTGGGAGTGACCACTTCGTATAAGTAACATATTCGTTCATTGAAAATATTGACTTTGCTGGTTTGTGGGTGTTTAGCCTAGTATGTCTGTTAAAATATGATATTTTGTATAGATGTTTGTCTCTTATTACCTTAAGTAATTATATTCCCCACACAGAACCATTAAAAAAAAATCAACTTGTTAAAAGTAGATGGCATCCTTAAATTACAACAGTTAAAATTTTACTATAAATATTTACACAATGACTTACCAGTTCGTTTACAAAACAGGAGAATAATGGCTAACTATGAGGTGTATAATCAAGATACAAGAGTCAAGAATAAAATATACACTTATAATATTAAACATGAATTTGCAAAGAAATGTCTGACGCATAATTTGCCACTTTTACCATACATTTTTATTATGACATTCCCGATATTGTCAAAGTAAAGCACACACAATGTTCACACACAATGTTCACACACAAAACACATAGTTCACAAAGATTTGCCAAGTATGTTATACTTAATTTTTTACAAAATTATCAAGCAACATGTACAAGGCAAAATTGCTATAAATTATATATATACAAAATTAAGAACCGAAAAACCACCTGTCAACTTTATATAGTACAAGACAAACATAATAATCATCAAAGCTTGCTCACACTACAGATATTTTCACATTCATATAGTTTTGTAATCGAAGAATTTGACTTGGGTGATGTATTTATTCTGTTATATTTCTCTCACAGAAGATTGCTCCTCGATAGCGACTACCAGAGTCATAGTAGAGTCTCCTGAACCTACATTTTTGTTATTTATCATACATTATGCCATGTTTAACATAAGGTTATATGTTTGTATGTTTTGGATATGGATGTATTGTACGTAAGCATAATAAAATAAAAATAAATTCTTCTTCTTGTTGTTTCATGTTTGATATATGTTGAACCAGTAGTTATAATGTGCTTGTGGTTACCGGTCATGACCCCAGATCAAAGGGATTTTTGAAAAGATCAAAGGGATTTTCGTGTTTTTTATTAGTCAGGCGCAGTTTGCTGCGTCGAATGGAATGTTACTTATAAAAAACAGCCTACTTATAAAAAAGATTGATTGACAGGACCACGGACCATCCAGAAGTGTTCAAGCGAGTGTGCCGACATCTAGTGAATAATTAGGTAATTAATTAGGTATTAATTAGCAACAAGTGAGTAGTGTATTCACTGGAGGGCAGCACTAGCAATAAGTAAAAATAGTAATTTGCAAATAATTAGTACCAATTAGTTATACGGCTATGTGTAAGGCAGGAAAGCGTCATATGTGGTGAAATAGGGTACGCTTGCACTTAGATTACATTACTCGGCTGCTGGGTGGTGGCTGGCGGCGCCGGAAGATCAACGAGGTTATCGGTCGGGGCCTACTCGTCTCGACTCACGGCCAAATGGGATATCGTACGACGGTATTGTGATGAATGTGGCAGCGCTGTCGACTGGGCGAAGTCTGCGCGGTGCAGTTTATGACGCTGGAGTATTATTATGATTATTATTAGTGTGTAGGCGCTTGGCAGTGATTCTTTGGCTGTGCGGTGCGGTAACAGGCGGGCAAAGTGCGGCATAATATATAAAGAAAAAGTTGTTTGCGCGGTGCATGTTATGACGCTGGAGTATTATGATTATTATTGTGTGTGTGTGTGTGTGTGTAGACGCTTGGCAGTGATTGTTTGGCTGCACAGTGCGGTAACAGCCGTTATTTGTGAAGTGTGCATTAGTTGGAATATAGACAAATGCTGCGGTTGTTGGATTATTACCATTGTGTTGAAAAATATGTCGCTATGCTGTATTGGCTGTATTGTGATCGTGTGCATGAGAAGCGCGGCGCATTTTATAACGCTGAATTATTGTGTAGGCGTTTGGCAGTGATTTTTTGGCTGGCGGTGGTAATAGCTGTCACTTGTGCATTAGTTGGAATATAGACAAATGCTGCGGGTGGTGGGTATTGCGCGGAAAGAAAGGAAACGGTGAGAAATATAGAGATATATATTGTATTACATATTTTATTACAGTAAGGGTGTTCCCCTAGATCAGCTGGCGGTCACTCCACTCCGGTGGAACAGGACCGAATCCATAACGTCCAGGTGGTTGCGGAGGGGAGGGATAGTCCGGCTAGGAGTGAACGGAAAGGTGTCGGGGCACGGGTGGCCCAAAAATACGTGCACCTTGTAGATGGTTGAACATAGGCGGTTCTTCGGGCTCGGTAGGAATCGGCGATGGCGGGCGTTGTATGCCGAGAACGGCTAATGTGGGACCAGGCGGTGGGGGTGAAAGTATGACTCGGCGTGTTGGATCGGCTTGTTGGCGACGGGGGGCCTCTACGAAGTGAACGCATACGCCCCGTCCGACTGCGTATGTGCGATGATCGAGTTCGGCCGAAATACAGTAGACGTGGCGTGAGTATCTGTAAGGTATAACACACATTGTTAGTTGGATGCGTCGTCGGTAGTGGCGGGCGTGCGTTGGCGCAAGAATAGCATGCCACGTCCATTCTGGCGAGGGGTCGTATCCAAAATAAACAAATCGGTTTGACGGATTCCGGGCGGTGGCACAAAACCGTTTCATAAGGGTTGTTCCTCGACCGACGTGAAGGGTTTCAAACCCCATAATTACGTGTCTGTAAAGTAAAAAAAAAATTGTGAGTTAGTGACGTGGAAGGAAAGCAGATATAGTAATCAAAACCCGTAATTAGGCGTCTGTAATAAAAAATAAAAATAACAGTGTGGGTTAGTGACGTTGGAGTAAAGCATTTATAGTTATAGTAATAAAAATCCGTAATTAGGCGTCTGTAAATAAAGTTAAGATAAATTGTAGTTATTGGAAGGAAAGCCGTTATGGTAAGGAAGATAATGAAGGAAAGCCGTTATTTTAGTTAGTATCGTTGAAGGAGGAAACGTACCTTTCTCCTGGTCGTTGAGGAGCAGCAGCATTATTTATGGCGCTCGCGAATGGTCTGTAAATAAACAAATGTATTAGTTAGTGACGTTGAAGGAAAGCAGTTATAGTAAGATAACTTGTAGTGATTTGAAGGAAAGCCGTTACTTGAGTTAATATCGTTGAAGGAGGAAACGTACCTTTCTCCTGGTTGTCGGGGGGCGGCATTCATGGCGCTCGCTTGTGCTGCGTGTTCGTCGTTGTGGCTCATTGTGTGAAATGACGCGCAGTTTTTTTAGCGGTGACTGGTTACATAAGGCGCTTATGTAAATGTTTATAAGTGCATAAAACCGTAATAAATAGTGAAATGCGCGTAAAGTAAGCGGCCTATAATACAAAGTAGGGACTGGAGAATCGTATGGTAAACTTATATTACAAAATAAAAGAGACGTTCTGTTTGTGCACTAACGTGACCGAGAGTTTTTTTCAGTTTTAGTAACCTTGTAAGAATCGGCTGTTTTCTGGCGCGCGTGCGCGAGCACACGGTAGCTATGCGCAATGCTAATATAAATAGGGTCGGGCGAGAACGCCTATGTATTGTCGGTGTGGTAACGTTGTGTGTGTTGTTGTCGTTGCAGAGCATTGTTGACATCATGGAGCCGCCTATTCACGGAGAGGCACCAAAGAAAGTGAAAAGTCGAAGGTAGCGACTGGCACGTCGGCGGCGGCGTCCGTCGGTGAAATGAAAGCCCCTGCAGCGACTGCTACGTCGGCGTCGTTGACTTCGCCTCTCGACGCAGCGCCCTTGGTGAGTGGTGTGTTCGCGCCGAACGAGGTAACTCTGAAAGAGTTTGTACTGGCGCCGGATGGCGCATATAATATTGCTACACCCGTAAAAATCGTCGGCGTCGCATGGAAAAATAAATGCACGTACGTTGGCTGTTGCGATTGTCAGCTCAAAGTGCGAGGTCTTCCAAGCGGCGATATGATGTGCGCGGTGCACGGAGTACAGGTGAAGCCGAAAAATTATTTTTCGGTGCACGTCCTGTTGGAAGGGGACGATGATGATGATGGGGCTGGTATTTGGCTTACTCTATTCGACGAAGCGATGTCGTTGCTCGTCGATTTCGATGCCGAATACGTGGCCAACATGATGCCAGAGCAGTTGCGAGACACTTTTGTATCGGGCCTGATCGGTACAGTCCTGGAGGTAACCGTGCAAAAGGTTGTATGGGGCGGAATTCTGGACACGTACAATATCCGTAGTGTGAGGATTGTGTCGAAGAAGGCGAGTGAATAAAGCGCGCGCGTTGTTCACCCTTGAATGACTAATAATAACGCCTGGCTTGCTGCTTCTGTAGGATGCTGTAAATGCCGCCGCTTTACGCAGCCTCGATGATGATGATGATGAGGAGAGATCGCCCCCTGCCGAGAAGCGCGCCAAAACGGAAACGCTGCCTCCGTTCATCACTGATGAAGACACGCAGAGCATCCCCCGACCGAGCACTGCGCCAGAATCGACGCGCCCTATTTGCTGGAGAGAGAAGCGCCGATTTATCGGCCTTCGAACACCACTGAAGATACGCAGTTATCGCCTTCGATGTACGCTACATTGTGTCCGGTGGTGCCAACAACAACAACAGCAACACTACCACCACCACGTTTGGAGGTCGTGTCCGTGTCATCGGACGACTTTATACCGTGGGCCCGCAACAACGAGCCGGTGATCGTGGGCGCCGTCCAACCCGACTAGGAGTGGAGCCCCATACATTCGTATGCCGGACGCCAACGATGTATGATGGGCATCTTCGCCGAGTTAGTCGGCGAAAGGGTGATGGAGAGTGCGCGGCAAGATTGTGGTGAGTGCCCGCCTGAGGAGGGCTGTCCGTTTGTGCAGATGTATGGCTATCGTGGCAGTAAGCCAAGCCGACGCTATCGCCTCGTGTACGACAACGTGGCGGCCCTAAATGCTTTTTATTATTCATCGGCGCTCGACAGCTTTCTGCAGAGCTCGCTGTTGTTAACTGCTATGCGACTGATCGCGGAGCTCGAAGATCGATGCGTTCGCGGCGATCGATTTACGGAACGGGCATTCGTGCACCAAGTCGACGACTGGCTCATAGGCACGGAATGGACGGCGCCGTTCGATCGTTCGCTCCTGGAGGCGGCGGTGCAGCACTATCTTCTGAAAAGAGCGTGTCTCGGTGACTAATGCTGCTGTGGCGTGAAGAGATTATTAATGATGAACAGTAACAATTATGAATAATGAATTACTATGATGAACAATTATGAACATAAAGCCTTCTATATAGCGCTGCACCACAAGAAACCCTGTGGCATAAAGCCTTATTCCATGTATGTATAGCGAACATTACCTTGCTATGGCATAAAGCCTTACATGCATAGCGCCGTTGACGATGAAGCTGCTGTGGTGGCCTAAAGTGCCGCGCCTATTATTGTTATTTTTCCTGTGGCATAAAGCCTTACATGTATGATGATGATGTAGTATGTTTGCGATGATGCTTAATAAAACGTATGAACAAAACAAAATAAAGCCCGCCTCCTCTTCTTCTGTTGTCGACATCTACAGCGCTACCACCTGACAGCCTCTGCGCCATCATCCCAGTACAAACAAACAAACAAACTGACGACGGGCGGAAAAAAGGTAAGACAGCTTCTACGCCGCCGCCGCCATCCCAGTGCAAACAAACAAACATACAAAAAATGATAGAAAACTGTAGAGTAGCGCCAAAACAATTCGCTGCCATCCAGTAAGCGAGCGGCGGTAGCATGGCCGTACTACGAAAATACCGCATGAGCGCCGTTGACGATGAAGCTGCTGTGGTGGCCTAAAGTCGCCGCGCCTATTATTGTTATTTTTCCTGTGGCATAAAGCCTTAGCCATGTATGATGATCGTTGATGTAGTATGTTTGCGAGTGATGCTTAATAAAATGTATGAACAGTTAATATCGTTGAAGGAAAACGTAATTCATGGCGCTCGCTTGTGCTGCGTGTTCGTCGTTGTGGCTCATTGTGTGAAATGACGCGCCGGTGACTGGTTACATAAGGCGCTTATGTAAATGTTTATAAGTGCATAAAACCGTAATAAATAGTGAAATGCGCGTAAAGTAAGCGGCCTATAATACAAAGTAGGGACTGGAGAATCGTATGGTAAACTTATATTACAAAATAAAAGAGACGTTCTGTTTGTGCACTAACGTGACCGAGAGTTTTTTTCAGTTTTAGTAACCTTGTAAGAATCGGCTGTTTTCTGGCGCGCGTGCGCGAGCACACGGTAGCTATGCGCAATGCTAATATAAATAGGGTCGGGCGAGAACGCCTATGTATTGTCGGTGTGGTAACGTTGTGTGTGTTGTTGTCGTTGCAGAGCATTGTTGACATCATGGAGCCGCCTATTCACGGAGAGGCACCAAAGAAAGTGAAAAGTCGAAGGTAGCGACTGGCACGTCGGCGGCGGCGTCCGTCGGTGAAATGAAAGCCCCTGCAGCGACTGCTACGTCGGCGTCGTTGACTTCGCCTCTCGACGCAGCGCCCTTGGTGAGTGGTGTGTTCGCGCCGAACGAGGTAACTCTGAAAGAGTTTATACTGGCGCCGGATGGCGCATATAATATTGCTATTGCTATTACACTGCTATGGCATAAAGCCTTACATGCATAGCGCCGTTGACGATGAAGCTGCTGTGGTGTCCTAAAGTTCCGCGCCTATTATTGTTATTTTTCCTGTGGCATAAAGCCTTACATGTATGATGATGATGTAGCATGTTTGCGATGATGCTTAATAAAACGTATGAACAAAACAAAATAAAGCCCGCCTCCTCTTCTTCTGTTGTCGACATCTACAGCGCTACCACCTGACGAGCCTCTGCGCCATCATCCCAGTACAAACAAACAAACAAACTGACGACGGGTGGAAAAAAGGTAAGACAGCTTCTACGCCGCCGCCGCCATCCCAGTGCAAACAAACAAACATACAAAAAATGATAGAAAACTGTAGAGTAGCGCCAAAACAATTCGCTGCCATCCAGTAAGCGAGCGGCGGTAGCATGGCCGTACTACGAAAATACCAGTGCAAAAAAAAACTGACGACGACGACGGGCGGAAAAACGGTAAGACAGCCTCTGCTGCGCCGCAGCCGCCATCCCAGTGCAAACAAACATACGAAGAAAACTGTAGAGTAGCACCAAAACAATTCGCTGCCATCCAGAAAGCGAGCATGACCGTACGAAAATCTCAGTGAGCCCCGGTTTAATGCTGCGCCACCCCAGTCCAAAACCGCTGCTAACGAACGGTAGCCGACAGCGCTTCCACCTGACGGCTATCCCAGTGCAAACAAACAAACCTGACGGTAGCGCTGCCACATGACGGGCGGTGAGACAGCAGCCTCTGCGCCATCCCAGTGAGCCCCGGTTTAATGGCGGCTGCGCCACCCCACTACCATGCGGTCGTTGCGCGCGGCTTTATAGTCGGTGTCGGTAATTCGTCGTAGTTAATATCGTTCCGGCCTCGACTAGGACGAACGTGCGTTCCGCGCTGCTGCTGCCACCGACGAAGCACGCATGCCCGAAATGCGATCGAACGTTCGCCCGTCGCACCGATATGTTGCGGCATCTGAAAAGCTGCGGCGGCGGCGGCGGTAATCAACAACCACCTTACGCGTGTCCGAAATGCGATCGAACGTTCGCATATCGCGCCAATATGTTGCGACGTCTAAAAGTCTGCGGTTCGCCACCGCCGGCGCGCGATGAAGACGAAGACCTACGGCGTACCGTTCGCGAACACTGGTCTAGCATCCGTACGTCTGTAGTGCGCGGTCCCGTCCAGTCTAGATATAACTTCGAAATGACCGACTCTTCGGACACGGCCGCGCTCGACGCCCGACTACGACTGATGTTCGAGGCGCAGACTCGAGTGTTTAAGATAAATTTATCGTACGGTTTATTCTGCATCACAAGGGCCGCCTAAGGTACTACAATTCTTCGTGTAACTGTTGCGGACGCTATCTCAAGTCGCCCGTCCTCGTTACCGACGCCGCGTCGTTCGAACCTTTCCTCGACGCCGCCCGACAGCCTGACGTTCTGCACTGTGTCATTGCGCAGCGACCCGACACGGGGTGGATCGCCGAATACGTGACGAACGTTACCTACTTCCTTAACGCCATCATCAGCCATCCTATCGGGTGCGCTCATCGGCCTAGCGAAAGATCGCCACAATCGGCCGTACACCGACAACCTCTGCCTCTTCCGCTGTATGGCGCTGCATCGGGGCGCCAACTACCACGTAGACGATTTGACGACCTAGGCCTTAAGGCTCTACGCCGACTTCAGCTGAACGAGCTCGACCGGGTGGAGACGGTCTTCGAAACAAATATGAAAGTGTATCGACTGACGGAGGAGGAGGGGGCCGCTGAATTGGTCCGCCACTCCCTCCAACGCTACCCGACTACCATGAGCGTCAATTTGTTCGAGACGCACTATTCCTACATAACTGACGTGTCGATGTTCTGTCGCTCGTACCTATGCGGTAATTGCGGCGAGACGCCGTGGCCGACCATCTATCGACTCCGGCGTCACGAGGCGACGTGCGAGGGCGGCGTTCGCCACGTCTTCCCCGGCGGCGTCTACCATCCGACGCCGTCCGTGTTTCAACAGCTGGTTGAAGAGGGCGTCTACGTGGACGAACGCCTGCGCTACTACCCGTACAGGGCGACGTACGACTTCGAGTGCTACTTCAACGATCGCGACCTGCCGGCGGACAGCGCCAAATGCCGGTGGATAGCGCGACACGAGCTACTCAGCGTGAGCGTCGCTTCGAACGTCCCCGGGCACGAGACGGCGCGCTGCTTCGTCACGTCCGGCGATTCGTGCGAGCTCGCGAAGCGCCTGATCGACGCCCTGGAGGCCATGAGCGAGGTGGCGTGTGCGACTCTGCGACCGTTGTACCTTCGCAGCTTCGTCACCGTCGTCGAGATGTATGAGTGCCGGTGGCGCGCGACGAGACCGCCGCCGCCGCGGAGCTGGACCGACGGTGGCGCCGTTACGCGGTAGACGATCCTGAAGGCCGTGCTCGACGGCACTGTGTTCGGCCTTGTCGAGTGCGACATCGCCGTTCCTTCGCCGAGATGCAGCCAATCTTCAAGAACGCCTACATTGCGCGCGACGATCTCAGCCCGTTTATGCGTCGCTACGCCGAAACGCACGAGCTGCTCGCCCGGCCTCAGCGCACTCACGTGGGGAGCTTCTTCGGCGCCAAGATTCTGCTCGCGACGCCGCTACTGCGGTGGTATCTGCGGCACGGACTCGTCGTCGAGCGCGTCTACCATATCGTCGAGTACGAGCCGGTCGCGTGCTTTCGTCGCTTTGACGACACGGTCTCCGCCGCCCGACGCGAGGAGCGACAAAGCCATCATCGCCGATACGTTCAAGCTTCTCGGGAACAGTTCCTGCGGGAAAACTATCACGAGGGTCGACCTGCACCGCGACATCAAGTTCTGCACGTCCGCCGGCGCCGCGACGCTGATCAACGATCGACGCTTCCGGCAAGTCGACGTCGTCGTTCCCGACGGTCTCTACGAGGTAGCGCTGAAAAAGCGAACCGTCCTGTACGCGCTGCCCTTCCAGATCGGCTACTTCGTATATCAGTACGCAAAACTGCGTATGCTGGAATTTTACTACGTTTTCATCGCCGCCTACATTCCGTGCCCCCTGTTCCAGTACTGCGCGATGGTCTCTGATTCGGCGTATTTGAGCCTCGCGGGACGCGACCTCGACGAGCTCGTGGCGACGGCTAAGCGCGAACAATACTTTCGGCACCGCGGTCAATGGTTCCCATCGGAACACTGCGATGCGCATACAGAGGCGTACGTGCGGTGCCGGCTCGCCGGCCGAGCGTGGGACGCGCCCGACGAATGTTGCGCGAGACGGCGCAGGTACGACAAGCGAACGCCGGGCCTCTTCAAAGAGGAATGGTCCGGTCGCGGAGTCGTCGCGCTCTGCAGTAAGACGTACTACTGTTTCGGCGAAGGCGGCGACAAGTACAGCACGAAGGGGCTGAGCAAGCATCAGAACGACGTCGACAAGGACGTCTTCCTCGGCATGCTGCGCGAACGACGGAGCGCCAGCGGCTGGAAACGCGGCTTCCAAGTGAAGGAATCGTCCGTTCTGACGTACATTCAGGAGCGCGCGGCGTTGAGCTACTTTTACACCAAACGTCGAGTGCTCGACGACGGCGTCACCACGGCGCCGATACTCGTATAAAGGGGGGACCCTCCCCTCCCCTATCTAGGGGTAGGGAACTATAGGAGTAGGGACCCTACCCCTTGGGATCCTAGTAGGACATATCCTTAGGGTCCCCTAGTAGGGCTTAGGGGTAGGGTATGTATGTATGTATGTATGTATGTATGTATGCATGCATGTATGTAGTAATAAAAATGAGGGAAAAAACATGCGTGCGGTAGTACATCGTCATTTATTTATTACAACAACCTCACTACTTCGGTCTTGCCTGCCTAGTACGGCGAGGAGACCGCGACCAGCGGGTCCGACAAAGCCGGTTCGGATACTCGGTCGTCTACTACTACTACAATAACTGCTTTCCTTAAACGTCACTAACTAATAATTTAAAAAGTTCAATGCGGCTTTAGCCAGTCGAAAACGAGACAGTCGTTAACCACCCAATCGGGACCGAAGAGGCACTGGAAGACGCTTCGCGGCATACCACGGCGTCGTAAGAGCAGGAAGGTGATACAATATTGTCTGCACACGATATATACACCGCTCTGCAGTCTCTTGTCGTTGTCCGTCCACGAGTCGCAGTTGCGGCGCAGAAAGGCGCGGAAGTCGGCGTGCAGCGGCGGTAGCCCGTACGAATCGAAGTACTCGCCTCGTCGGTCGGCGTTCACGTAGACGGCCACCCAGTGCTCCCCCGGTTCGTCGCCGTCGTTGGTGTTGCACACGAACGCCGTCCGGTAGGCGGTGAGCCGCCGTCCCGGTAGCTCGTCTTTAGACACGACGCCGACGACGATGTTTTTAGTGTACGCGTCGACAGCCAGGCGGCGTATCAGCTGAAACGTGTCCATCATCTCAGTAGTCGTACACGACTTTCCGTCTCTTGTCGATTAGGAGCACCGTCTCGAACTCCCCGTAAACGACGATGTTCACCGTTCGCGGCAGCGCTTGCGCGAAGTGGATCTCGGCGCGCAGGTTCCCCTTACGCAGGACGTTGAAGTGTTCGCCGTCGCAGCAGTCGGGCGACAGGTCGAAGCCGAAGACGGTGTAGCCGTCGCCGAATTCGGCGCGCGTCAAGTCGTTTCTCTCGTCCTCGTACGCTTTCCCCGTCGCGACGAAGACGCTCATGTAGCTTCGGATGTAGCGGTGATGCGCGAAGTTCGATTGCAGCGGCTTGCTCGCCACCTGGCGTCCATCGTCGTAGAGGGCGAGGATGTTTATGTTTTTCTGCTTCGCATTGAACGGGTTTTTGTCATAGGCCCCGTTATAGGCGTCGTTGTCGATCAGGCACATGAACACGCGTTTCGGAAGCGTGCCCAGGTAGACGTTCTCGTGCGTATGCGACATCGTGCACTGCGGTATCGAGAACACCTTGCAGTCGACGCGACGCACCGGGTACTTGGCCGTCCCCTTCATCAGCGCCTTGATGTGACCGAGCTGGACGGACGGGTTCACCTTGACCTTTCGCACCTGTAGGTAGGTCTCCAGCAGGACGATCTTGAACCCCGGATCGGCGACGTCGCCCAGGAGCGCGAAGGCGTCCTTGCTTCGCACCAGTCGGACCTTTACGTCGACGCCGTTTCGCATGCACACATCGACGTGCAGGCGTCCCAACATGTCCACCTCGCGGCTGCCGCGTATGTAGTCGCGCCGATGCGTGTATCCAGCGTTGTCGTCACCCGCCGTCTCCACGTGCCCGGCGGTGTCCTTGCACCAGAGACCGGCCTTGAGGTGCGAGCGTTTGGCGTCGGACCCAAAACTGAGCAGGGTCTCGATACAGGCCCGGTACGGGTACGTATTGGTCGACGGCGTCAAGAGCGTGCCGATCAGCGTCACGTCGACTTGACTGAACATCGAATGCAGGAAATTGTTGACTGTCGTTCGCGAGATCGGTGCCGTCCCCCATCACCACCTTGAATCGCACGTACATTCTAGCGGTCACCAGGTCCGTATAATCGTCTCCGGAGCCCGGGATGAGAAACTCGATAGGGCCGCCCACGTCTAGGGCCGTCAGCGACTGGTGGTCGATCCACTGACCGCTCTCGATGCTCGTCTGCGTCAGCGGCACGTCGAACAGGTCCATTTCGCTCTTTAGGCCCTCGCACGACTGATGATGCACGAACGCCATATTACGCGGGAAATACGTCGTCGCTGCTCCTCTGTACCGTTCTACGGCGCCTCTTCCTACTGGTCGTCGCAGGCTTGCCGGGCGGCTTGCTGCGTTGTTGTCGTCGTCGCTTTTTTGGCGGCTGCGGCGAATTCAACAGCCCGTCGAGAAGGTCGGCACCCGCCTCCTTCGCGCGTCGCTTTACCGACTGTTTCAAATTGCCGCCGGCGACGACGTCCCGCGCCACGCGCACGCCCGTGTTGAGAGCGCACTTGCCCAGCGCCACGGCCCCTCTCTTGATGAGCCCAGGCCATGTCCCCGCTGCACTCGGCCACCGACGAACACCGGCATGCCGCCGCCGACCTATCGAGTGTAGTAGTCCTCGTACGCGTTGCGCCCGGTGGTTCTCGCCATCGTCAGAACAGTTTGGACTTGCAGCGTCTGATGTGAAGCGTCGACATGAGTTTCCCCTGCTCGAATGGTATCGGTTGACCGTTGTCGTCTCTAATATATATCTCGATCGAGTCGAATTGATGCAGCAGGAGCGGCACGTATTGGACGCGGTCGAAAACATTCGATACGATGCTCCCGTTCATCCCATAGACGGGCACGGTTCGGAGGAGCGGGGCGTATATGTAGCCGATGTTGCGCGGGTCCACGATGTCCGTGTACACATACATGGTGTCGACTCTCCGATTCATGGCCACCGTTTAGTCCCCCTCGTACTCGAAGGTGTACGCGACGGGCAAGGTGTCGATGTAGACGCTCGGGTCGTCGTCGTCGTCGTTACGTCTCGACGGCGGATCGGGGATAACGATTTCGCGCGACGCAAAGCCTAGTACGGTCGTCAGGCCACTCCGAGGGGGGATGACAAATTCGACGCTCAGCGAAAGATGCAGCGTCATCCGGTTAGAAACGGCACTATACTCCAAGCGGGTCTTGACCTTATCGGTGTTCAATTTCATCAGGGCGGTGTTGATTGCGTGCAACAACTCGTAGGAGCTGTTGTAAAAACCGTGAGGGATGACGGCCTGCCGGTAAACCAGACTGCCGTCCGAGGCGACGAATAGGTCCTTCTCCCCCGATTTGCAGGCCAGAAAGAAGTACGCGTCATCCGCTCTCACGTTGTACCAGGTATGCGTGTACTGCAGCGTAGCCAGGCCGCATTCCCACTGGCCCGACAGTTCGACGCGCTGCGACAGATTCGTCGTGTAGTGCGTCAGCGTGTTTTCGGGGGTGCGCCTTCATATACGGGTTGCTCGGCAGCGTCAGGTAAAAGTTAGACGACGCCATCGCGTCTAATAGACGGACTCGGTAGTAGGTAGCCGAAGCAGCTACTCAGTAGCGCCGTCAACAGGTTGGAGTCGCGCTGGCCGCGCGGTAGATTGTATATATACTGACGACGATAACCGTGTACAGGACGACGATCTGGCACAGGAAGATGATCTTGGCTTTAGGCCATTCATTTCCGCAGAGACGCCACGGAACGTTCGCCGTCGTCTTGACGGACGAGAAGGCGTCGACGGCATCGGGCGCACCCACAGAGACACATGAGTCGACGGCGGGTTCTTCGACAAACACGTCTGAGTCGACGACGGAATTCGGCTGCATCGGCTGCTGCTGCTGTCGTCTCGACGGTGTTCATAACGCGACTGCCGTCCGACGCTACGGCGCCCTTCCTTTATCGCGACGGCCGCAGAAACATCATAGAGCGCGTTCGCCGACGTTGCGGTCGTCGACGACAGCATCGATCGCATCGACAAGTGCGGAAGAGGCGGTAGTCTTAGGTAGTCGTCAGCGGTCACACTGCTGCCGTCCTTCCTCGCAGAAACGTCTGATACGAACGTACCGCGGTCTTCTAATCTGCAGTCTCGAAATCCACGGTCTTCTAATACAGCACCACCCCCTTATAAAGATCGAATAGCAGTTGCACAGCCCCGCTTCGTGCAATCTCCAGCACCCCGAATGTCGCATCCAACGCGTCGTCATCCCTTATAGGCCATTAGCGCCTTGGCGTCGATCCAGCTGTTATACGAGGCCGGAAAGCCGGACCATTTGAAGAGCACCTCTTCACCCTTACCGCGTCGTCGACGACGCCTCTGTAGAACCGCCTCCACCCGATACAGTTTATCCTTACAGGCGACTACCTTTTGTAGCTCCGGTTCGTAGAAGGTGCCGTCCAGTATCGTTCCGGCGTCGTTCATCACTCGGTAAACGGGAGGGTCGTAAGGATGCGATTCTTCGACGGTGAAGAGCTCTTCGCTCCAGTTAGTCATGTACCCCTTCTTGAAGCGCCCCTTCGCCTTGCTGATACGTACACGGTCTCCCTCTCGCAGTTTCAGCTTGCTTTTTCGACACCCGCCGCCGCCGCCGCCACCGTACAGCCGCTGCCACACGCTCTCCTGATTCGCTGCGTTGACGCTCGCCGGCGTCCTACCGATGCGTCGATGGTAGGCGTATTTGTACGACCGCACGAAGTCCTGCAACGGCTCCACGTATCTCAACGTCTGATGCTTCGTGAAGTACCTCCACATGCGTGTCTTCAGCGTACGATTGAATCGCTTCACGACACTCGCTTTGGTCTCCTAGTTGTGCGTCACGAAATGGTGGACGCCGCTTGCCTTCAAAAGCTTCTGAAGGGGCCTGTTGAGAAATACCATCCTCTTGTCGGTCTGTAGGGCGTTCGGCGGTTGTTGCAGCGACGACAGCAGACCCTCGAAGGCCGCAATGAGCGTCGAACCTGATTTACTCTTCAACGGGACGCACCACGCCCGCTTTGAGAAGACGTCGATGGTCGTCAATAGGAACGCTATACCGTCGTTGTGTTTTTTCCAGTTTAGCCACGTCGACAAGATCGGCTTGCCACTGCTGGTTTCGACGCCCACGATAACGCAACGTCGCTTGAAACGGCGTCTGACCGTTTTGTGGCGCGTATAGGCGTCCTGCTCCGATAGCCACCGCTCGATGATCGGCTTGGGAACTACGGTCGCCCGGTGCAACGAGTCGACGCCGCCGTAACTGCCCGCCCGTTTCGGGTTGAAGTAGGCGCGCTTCAGGCGGTCGTCCCGTTGTTGTTGGCAGTTTCGTTGCGCACCACGAGACCGCCGGGACACCACCGCCATGGCGACGGCTCTTGCGACGATACGGCGAAGAATAACAAGAGGGCGGCGAAAGCCGCCGCAATTACGCCGGCGGCGACGACGACTGATCTTCTAGCGGGCATCCTATTAGCTTTAAAATTTGCCCACGGCGTGCGTTCGCGAGATTGAGTGCGGGCCTTTCGCTTCTGCGCGCGTTGTATGTACGCTCGACGCTGGGGATTACCGACGAGCTCCATAGGGACGTTCATCCGCTTTATATGGTCCCCAAACGCTTCCCAGCCAACCGGCGCGGGCGTCTCCTTCCTCTTTCGCATGAGATCGTTCACTAGGTCTATCATGTTGATTCCGGCGATAGGCGCACCGTCGTACATGAGCTCCCCTCGATCGTTCCAGCGAATCAGCGGATCGGCTTTCAGTCTCGCCATCAGGAGTCGTGCCTTTTCTTTCAGAATTTTCGGTACGCTCTTCACCATCTCGCTCTCCGTATCGTCCGGTGATTGGTCGGGCTGCGGCGATTGGTCGGGCGTCGGCGTCATCGGCGACTCGTTCTTCACTCCGGACACTCGCATCGGTTGCTGCGCTCGAGACGTCTCCATGGCGTTGTAACGACACAGCAGTTGATTGTACGGCGCTACTTTTTCTCGTTCGGGTAAATCCGTACGCTCGAGAACGGCTTTCATGTCGTTGTCCAGGCTACTCATCACACGCGACTTGGTCGTGGTCGGTTGCGATAGTAACGGGAGTAGGCGCTCCACTAACCGGGGTCCACCAACGCCATCTTCTTCGCGTGCTGCATCAACCTATAACCTGTCTGAGGAGGGGCAGATAGGTGCTCGCCAACGGTGCCAGCAGCGCCGTCAGAAATGCGCCCGATCCCGTCTGCAGGACGGCCCCCTTCCGTTTGATTGGTACTTTTTTGGACGCTAGCTTGCGCAGATTGTTCCTGTACTTTATCAGCACTTTTTTGTTGTTAGGCGACAATTTCACGTTCCCTCTCAGAATGTTATACGCGCAGTCGCACAGACTACAGATGAGATCGGCATCCGCGAGGGCGATTACGGCTTTTCTTAGATTCGTATTCCGATGGTATCTACGCAACAGCTGCTGGGCCAGGATGTGCCTCTTCACGCGATCGGTCATCCTGACGAATGACGTCGGCCACTTCGCGCTCCACTTGTTATACTCTCGTCGGCGCGTAGACGTACTGAATGCGATCTTCGGGAAAAATGGTCGTACGCAGGCGCATGGTTTCCGGTGTTTCCTGTTTCAGGTCCACCAGGAGGTAACCGTAGGCTGTTGACGTGGCATCTTTGAAGGCTTCCACCATGTAGTGGGTTCTACCCGGATACATCTGTTTCGCCAGGTGACCTACTTGCCCCGCGTCCCGGGGACTCTTGAAGAGGACCATATACTTCGCGCTTAGGCTGATTGTGCGATTTTTTTTCCCTTTCGAAAAGAGATTCTGCAAAAGCTGTACGACGGACACGTTGCAGTGATGACTGTTTTTAGTAAACAAAGTCATGACCCTACTATCGGTCTCCGCCATAAGGTCATCGAGTACTAGAAGCGTCCTCGTTTTGGCGTCCAAAAGCTTCGGATCCGGCAAAACGTCTACTAATTCTACACCGGCTGTCATAGAGTCGTAGGCGTTTTGTCACTGGCCGTAACACCACAGAATTTGTTCCGGCGGCGGCTCAATCATACAAGAGGCAAACTTTAGCAGACGAGCAACGAAAGTAGTCTTACCGCACCCCGTAGGGCCGGACACTATACACGTAAAAGGATGCTTCCACTTCCCGTCCATATCGACGTCTGGTGCGCGGACAACTTTTATTCGTTTCTTCTATTCTCACGACGCACCTCCATCAACAATTTGCCGAGCATGTTCTGACCTTCTTTATACCCGTAGGCGCAACCCCAAAAGGCTTCTTTCGACGGCACCCACTCCACCAATTCGGCGTCCCCGGTAGCCAATGGTGCGTCTTTCAACTATTTCGACGCCCCGAACTTACTCATCAACAGGCTCTTCATACACTCGACTCTATCGCCATCCCATTCGGCACTCGTTCTCGCTTTCTTGATCCCATAACTTCGTCGCTTCGCTATATAGGCCGGCCACGCCGATTTGTTGTACTCCGCGCTTGCTTCGTCTTTGTTAAACATCGCTTTTCTTAACTGGTAGGCATGCTCGACGGATTTGAAACCCCGACAGTACGCCACATTTCTACACGGATAAAAATTCGACAGGCACGACATTGACCCTCCGAAACGTATAGGCTCCATATCTAGAAACGGACACTACTGACTACATCACCTCACACGTAACCACTATATAACCTTACACATACGTGTCTGCTTTCTTCACTAGAAGCGCCACTTTATACTTTATTTCGTTTTCATTCACTAGATGTCAGCACACATGCTTAACCATTATATAACCTTACGCACACGTGACATTACTACCTAATTAATTACCTACTTATTCACTAGATGTCGGCACACTCTCTTGAACACTTCTGGGTGATCCGTGGTCCTGTCAATCAACCTTTTTTTATAAGTACGCTGTTTTTTATAAGTAATATTCCATTCGACGCAGCAAACTGCGCCTGACTGATAAAAAACACGAAAAACCCTTTGATCTTTTCAAATTTTCCTTTGATCTGGGGTCATGACCGGTAACCACAAGCACATTATAACTACTTGAACCTTAGAATTGTGTAGTTGTTTGTCTTTTGAACGTGCTGATTTTGTACCCAGTGTGCATACATTTTATAATCTTACCCATCATTCATGTCATAGTTTGACCTATTGACCTACCAAAAAGCACCGCCTAGTGAAATTGCGGGTGGGAGTGACCAGTTCACATATATAAAATGTCTGTCCATTGAAGGTATTCATTTTAATGGCTTGTGTATGCTTAGCAATACATACTATGTTAAAAGTATAATCTTTTTTAGATGTTTGCGTCTTGAACATGACGATTTTGATTTTATGAGTAGAAGTACTAATGATAATAATATATTTATTTCAGACAATGATCATGTTCATATATAAAAGTACAAGAATAGAAGTATGTAAATAGATATACAAATATATCGATAATAACAACATGTGTAAAAAGTATATAAATCCCGGATCCACTGGTGCCGCAGTTTCGAAATACAATACATGTCGCTAGTTTTAAAGGAAATAAAAATAAGGCATTAGCTAAAATCCGTTTTCGATGTGTACACAAAGTTTAACATTGTATGTAACATTTGACAACATTAAAACAAATACAGAAAAATACATTTGTAGCATAAATTCGATTTTAAGCCCGTCTGTGAAGCGATTCCCGCGGAAAATGAAATTTTAATGAGCTAGGCGATCACGTGGTACCGTGACGTCACTTATGACACACACTCGCATCAGGCCGACCCTTTCCATGCATTCAGAACATGTCTACAAGGATAGCTTTTGGGTCGAAACGAGCGTCAAAATGAGTTATTGTGCAATATTCCGACGTAATACAAATACTAGTCATCATAGAGGAACAAATATTTATCTTACTGTTCCACATGAATCGAATTTTATTCAAAACAACGAAAGCGAATGGGCCTACAAGTCGACTAGGTTTTGCCGAGTTTGGGCTCGTTGTACAACGCCTGATTGTAAAATAATTAATGACAAGTAACCAACGCGCCTACCCATTGAGCTAGCGGGACCAACGGAAACTCTCTGACTGATTTAACTTGTTATGTTAAATTGTACAACTCCTTCATATATCGATATTCTAGGGATATTATGAGATTATGCACGTTACTTTATGTAGCTGGATACAATATATGTTTGCTATGTATATTTATTGGTATAGATTATCTCCCGTTGATTGCATTCGATATAATTATTCTGAAAACGATAAATGTTTGTTCCTCTATGATGACTAGTATTTGTACTCCAGTTATCCACTGAGGTCATTGCGCCGAAAGTGCCGTCATACCAGATGTCACGTGATATACGTTCGGTCTGATTGGTTATGTATATGACATGACGCTAGAAACTAGTGTACGTACCTAGACTCTTTTCGAATCTAGAGAAGTAAATATCATGTGTGGTCGCTCCCGCTATTTGTAAATACGGAAGATTCAATACTGGTATTGTATTGCTGGAAACATGGTGGCTTCATACACATAAGCTTTCTGTTAAATGAAGATATCTCATGCGAGTATTATGGCTGCACCATTGGAAGTGAACCACGAACAGACGCCTGCCTCTTGAAATGAAGATATGCCACATTTTCTTTATGTAGTTTTGACATAGTTGTTTTTATCATAGCATTTCCGAACTGATCACCCCAAAATGATACGTAAAGTCACTAGGTGGCGTTTTTATGTCAATAGGTCAAACTATGGCACGGGCGATGGGTAAGACTATACAATGTATGCGTACTGCGTCGAAATCAATACCTTCATGTACGAACATGTTGCTTATACGAACTGGTCACCACCAAAACTGACACGTAAAGTAGGTGGCGCTTCCTGACAGGGCAATATGAAATGAAAGATGTGGAAGACTATAAAATTTATGCAAAAGGGGTCAAAGTCAATAGATTCAATTGACTTCGTGAGTGTGTGAGTAAGTGAGCTTGTGAGTGAATGTGTGAGTGGGTGAGTGAATGAGTGAGTTAAAAACAGCACAACCAGAGAGACGGAGAGAGATTTTTTTATGATAGCATTTTTGAAAGTTACTTATGCGAACTGTTCGCCTTCAAACTGACATGTATAGTCAATACTTTGCGCTTCTTGCTAGGTCAATAGGTCAAACATTGACATGAATGATGAGTAAAACTATAACATTTATGCACACGGGCTCAAAAATCACCACGTTCAAAAGAATAATAGATATGAAACACTAAATAATTGACGATACACGATTTGTTATATCCTAAAGATTCGGCTCGCCGCTTTTACCCAGTCGAATGCAAGACAGTGGTTCTTTATTACTGTGCTCTATAACATGTATTATACCGGAAACATGACACTTATGTCTTACCCACCAAGTACTGTATATTATACCTTACATACTATACACAATACATTATACCTTATAGTTAGACCTTATACAATATACTTTGTACCTTATACCTTATACACAGTACATTATACCTTATACATTATACCTTTAACACTGTACACAATACCTTATAGTTACACCTTATACACTATACTTTATACATTGTGCCTTATATACATACACTATACCTTATTCTTATAAATTATGCTTTTAATACTTTACACAATAACTCATGTATCATACCTTATACTTATGTCTTAGCCACTATGCAGTATACTTTGTACCTTAAACCTTACACAGTATACCTTGTACATTATAATTTTAATACTGTACACTATAACTAATGTATTATACCTTACATGTACGAATAATCATTATAGTATTTATTAATACATTGTTATCAACATTTAACACGACTGCCTGAATTTGTGTAAAATCAGGCCCTTTTACACAAATGTGGTTAATAAATAGTTTAATAAATATAAACAGACAGATTACATAGTAATATTATACATTGTCTGTAGAAGGTCTATATGTTCTATATAAGACATTCAACATCAACATTATTTGTAAATAAATCAATTGTATTAAACTATACAAAATAACACACATGGACACATATCATTTATTCGGAACACAACTTCACACATAAATATAAGTATGTGTTCCAATAAAACAGATGTAGTGATAGGTACATTATTATGCAATGCCATGCAAACTCCATAGGACCAAAATGAAATGGCTACTGACGTAAGCATATAAAACAATTTAAAGAAGCAATTAGCACATTTCCAATAAAATAACAATTACACCTTTAAATCAACTTCATAGGTGTACCAGACCGACTCCATTTGCTCGAATAATCTTGTGTGCTTTTCATGTTCCTTGAACGTATATTCCTTGAATATATTTATTATTTCACATTCTGTGTTTCACCCTTACCTGTCGGTTTCCAGTCAATGATACACTGTTGTTTCGCTTCATCTGAAAATTAATGTGTTTCTGGCTGTTGAAATCCTTTCGGAACTCAACGTTTTTGAGGGGTACCCATTTCGTACACCTGTGACCATTATCTTTTAGCTGTTCACTTTTATTTGTAGAACAGTATTCCAAAGGGTAACGTGATTGACATATGCTTAACAAATGAATAACTTAACACTTAATACAGTACAACACGTTTATAACGAACACGGATACAACGAATTGACGGATACAACGAAACAATATCTTACGTACGGATTTTTTCCCTATCTTTTCCATTATATGCGTTCACGCATACTACGAACACGGGTATATAACAACCCCACTAAATAATTAAATTCTTAATTACATATGTCATCACACAGAGATGATAACTAACGTTGATATAATACATATTTGCATTTTAGCATCATCATTGGAACAACGAAAGTAGTATACTACAGAGATTCATGGCAACATGCTTACTGTAGATAATTTCATTTAGAGACAATCAAATGCTTAATCAACTGAATGCTGCAAACATGATTTTACGAAATTTGCCCAATTATACACTCTCCTCGCTTTATCTGTTGACATTAATAGTTGTAACTTTGCATGACTGTTGCCATTTAAATAGTATTCTGGAATAAATCTATGAAGGTATTGTCAAACATGTAGTGAAGTTCACATTGGATACAATCAGATACAATAACATTATGAACACTTTAATTTCTATCAACGGACGTATTGTAAATTGTAACTCATCCATTTTGTGGGACATTTGAATACAAACAGTTGCACCTGATGCACTGATCTACATGTATAACAATGCTAGTTTTTGATTAGCCGGTGTGTATAACGAAACATTTGATGTAATCCAAGTACTTTTACGACAATAATACCTACTAATTGTATACGTTCCAAAACGACTAATTTCGACTGCTACTAAGAGCATTGGAATTCACAAAATGTTCATTATCTTCATAGCATATTCTTAAAGCATAAGGAAAGGCGATAATGTCGTTCCTTTTGTTTTCTATTACATATAATCTAAATATGGCATCAATGTCATCACGGCTTGCATATCATCAACACCAGTATGGCTTGTATCAATTAATACCATCATGGGTAGCATAAATGAGTAGAATAACACCGATACCACCATGGCATACATACCATCAATATCACCATGGTTGGCATACCATCATGGTTACCATACCATCCATACCACCACGGTTTGCATACACCCTGTGTACCATACCATCGCTACTATCATGACTTGCACACTATCAATACCATTATGACTTGCATGCCACCATGGCTTGACTACTACCAATACCTCTCCGGATGGCATAACATAAATACCACCATGACCTGCATGCGATCCATACATGCATGGATCGCATACCATCGATACTGTCATGGTTTGACTACAAATATGTTGTTAATCGATCAAATCTCTTCTTTATTCTCTGCTGCTTCGTGTTTTTTCGTGTTAATTAGCACTGTCTTTTTATGGCATCTGTGTCTCTTTTAATGGTTCTACCTCTGTTGTTTTCCTGTTGAAAGAAACGTTGGTGCAACAGTTGTGGATAAATAGCATGTGTTAATGTGAATCAATTGTGTACCTAGTACCCTCCTGTATTGGTATACCTAAATGTTTATTGCATAATTGCATTTATTTAAATATACATTATTGTTTAATTAGTTAAAACATCACTCAAAGTAATCTTCCAAAAATAATCAATAACGTATTTATGCATTACGTTGGCCAACTTTTAATTTGCTTCTATATAATTACCTGTAAGAATTGGTCATATACAGTGCACTCCAGACAACTCGAACTCACATAAGTGGATTTTCGCTAAGTTAAGTCAGTCTTTTTCCTTGGTCCAGGGCAAATGTCCCAATACGGGGATCTTCTGATAACTTTCTAGTTATCAGAGATTCCTTTTATCAGTATTGTCATGGGTACTTTGAAGTTCGACTTTAACCAGAGTGCACTGTATATTTTCCTTTATTCTTGCTCTAATAATTAATGTTGTATATAATTATACGTATGGGCCTTTATCGTGAAAAGTGTACAGTAACGGTAAAGTAACATGTAAAAAATAAATGTTTAATGTGTTTTAGCGAGTACTATTATTATCAAATGTGCTATTCACATGAAGAGTTGCAACTTGATCTGATCTATTATTAGATTTTTTTTATATATTCATGGATAAAAACTTATGTATACTAGAGTGCAGATCTGCTGTGTACTTTTTAACAAACCTAAAAACGTTTACATTGATTGAATGATGACATGCCAGCCAGGTTTACTAACAATCGTAGCTGTAGCATTAAAAACAACAACGTGAACGTACGAATCTCACATTTTTATGTTTCGGTTCAAATAAGTGGGGAAACGGGGACTTTTCAAAAACGGCTGACTGGAATTTGGAAAGGCAAAACCCGTAGTCGGCGTAGTCTCGTAGACACACATACCCAAATCCCAGATTTAGCCTTTAGCCAGTTTAGGCAAACAAATTACATCCACGACCAGGTTAATCATCTTGTTATTGTTGCATATACTGATATTTTAGTGTGCATTTTCGTTCACTGCATGTAAGATACCGGACAATGCAGTTTTACTAACTAGAAAGGCGAGACCCTTGCCTAAGGCTATGTTATTTACTGTAGTAGAGGCTCGACAGACTCAGTGACAGTGACAGTCCCAGCGCCGCGGCAGCTGACACCGACTGCAGCCGTCCGCGTCGGCGGACGTTATAATTATATATATTCGAAACGTTACTCGGCTGACGGCATTGGGAAGCATGATAAATAAAAAATGCATACGCTTCATACACTTATAAAAATAGCTGTCAATATATATATGTCTACAAATTGCTTATTTACAATGCCATTGCTTGAATCAACTCACCTCGAAATCAGACATGTTAGCTGTGTCTGTGACGTCAACGGTCTGTGTGTGTTTCTCTGCGTGTGCATGAATAGTCATTATACTCGGGCTGCAGAATTAATCATCCACGTGGCGACAAGCTCAAAATGATCGCGTAAACACAAATGTTTATCGGCTTTTTGCGCAGATAACACCCAAATTATGCATAAACATGCAATACATAAGTAGCAGAGAAAGTACTTATGGGAAATTAATACGTTTGGATACGGTACACTTCGAATGTATATTAGCTTATAAAGAATCCCTTTAAGGCTTGATGCGGACACTTTCTTTTGCGTTTCATAAAGTATGACAAACAAAAATATCACGACCGGTTGGATTTTGTGGTTAAACTAAATGTAAAGATTATTGCTGCAAATTGTCTGTAATGGATTTTGTAAGAAACATCAAAAATAGCGAAAGCCGTGTTGTTTTGTTGACATTTTGAAACGTCAATATGAACACATGTCATGTTCGACGTTGTCTTGGCGAAGTTCTGACGTTATTAAACATGTTATTATTTGTATCAAAAACTCATGTTTGGTACAAATTAATGCCGTAATTAAGAATCATCGTGTCACAAGATTTGTGGTAGCATGCTTCATAATTAGGAAAAACCAAGAAAAACAAAGTAATATTGATTATTGTTGTGTGCACTGACAATTCACTATGCCTTTCGTCATTTGTACCATTATGTTTTAATGCGTCAATGACAGTTTATGTTAACTAGCAGCAACAATTGTTATAAACCTGGTTGGCATGTCGTCAATCAATGTAGACTGCCTAGATTTAAGAAAATAACAAAAGTAATATTGCATTGCCACGGAATTGCGCAACGCACGAACGTTGGATAATCTAGATGTATACTGTTTCAACAGTAAGGTTAATGGAAATTATTACGATTATACCGTGGCATGAATAATACTTTGAGCATGTTTGTGACAGGGTGCCTACTGGCCCATACATATAGCCCAGGTTGTCATAACATTAATTTCGATTTTATTTTGTTTTGAAGTTGTTTACTGTTAGTGCATTGACACATTGCATTTATAGTAGAATATAAATGTATATTTATTTTAATACATTTTTGGAAATAAAATACTAGTTATATTGCATTATATCAATTACATTATTGAACGTAACCATTAAGGGAGTATAACATTATATAATGTAAATATTAATGTTCTTCCCTTGTTGTTCTCATTACGCTATTATATATGACTGTCTTAATTTGATTTGTGTGAACTGTAACGTGCTCAATAAATTTGATTTATCATAAAATTACAATACTAAATATCAGAAATACATTAATCGTAATTTATTACATTTATTTTCTAAACAAAATGATTGCATTGGTGGTATATGCTTTGGTGTTGTCTTTTATGTAACCTTTAACTTCTAAACTCAGATTCTATTTCCAGCATACGTTAAGCTAAGCATTATACAGCCGGCGTTTTGAAAGACACAGCTTGATAATTAATATCAAATTCAATTAAAATAGTACACTTTTGTATGATAGTGCGAACTTCACTTGTAGCTGCAGGTGTAAAACATTGCAGTGTATTTTCAACAATCGACTGTTCAGTAAACTTGTAATCAACGTCATTAATAACAAAACGTGATCGAATGTAAGCAATCTTATCCGTGAAGTATTTTGAAAACATGCTGCGTAATGTATCCAATGAAGAGGTATCAGGCAATACTTTTGGTTTCTCCCGATGAAGCACATTATTGATGGATTTCCACATTTGGCGAGGGTTTTCAGATTTGTTTGATATTAAATTCGTATAATAGTCTGATTTTGCTTTTGACATCATGTGGTTGCACATATGTAACTGCTTAGTACAGTGACACCGATCAAGGGTTGAACGAGTACGTAACCAAGTTATTTCAAGATATCGACGGCGACGTTTTGCTTGTACTATGTCTAGTGACATCCATGGTGACAGTGGACGAACTTTTTTTTTTGGGGGGGGCATGTTTATCAAGAATATTACTTACTGTAAGAAGTACTGGTTTAATAGCTCACACAGTGTAGTTTTTAGCTGAATTAAGAGATCTGTATTTGCAAGGTCCTCACGAAGAATGTCTATATTAATGTCATGTATCGGTCGGAAAGTAATAAATTGTTGTGCTGGTCTTGACTCAACTTTGAGACTCAGATCAATAATTACAGTATGATGATCTGATAATCCGTCAGTAACAGACACCGCCTTGATGTTATTGTTGTTTGACCTAGTGATAAACAAGTCGAACCAATGCCCATATATATGGGTAAGGAATGTGACATGTTGTTGTAAGTCAAATGTTTGAAATGCATCCATGGATAACCTAGTATTAAGGATAGGTAAATCAATATGGATATTGAAATCACCTAGAATATATAATTCTTCATGTAATTGTACTGTGTGTCAAGAAAATCTTGAAATTCATCAAAAAAATATACTTGTGTTTCCAGGAGGAGGATATATGCAAATAAAAATTAGCAGACATAGATGAACCTTTTATAAGAATAAATAATGCCTCGAAGCTGTGGTATACAGGTGAATGAAGGATTTCTAACTTGAACAAATCAGAACCAGAAATACGACACCGCCACCCTTAACTGACTGACGTGGATGATGGATAGAGAAAAGCCAGGAGGAGAGATGTCAGCAAGACAGGAGAGAGTATCAGTTGTTGTCAACCATGTCTCAGTCATTGCTAAAATATTTATATGTTTTGGTGCTAATAAAGCAGAAAGAGCAACAGATTTGTGACGAACAGATCTAAGATTGGTTGTCGCACAGCATATATTTAAAAATGTTTTTGGACCGGGATTAATTGACACATCACCTGCTAGAAGGAGAATAATAGATAATTTAAAAGATGGCTTACAGCCTGGTTTTTTCACTAAGTTTTTGTGCGTACGTAGACCAAGACAGGAAATATGTAAAGCAGGGGATTTGGCAAAGCTGTTCTGCGCAGAAATGTTCGGAAGGTGACGTGTTGCAGCGGCAGACCGTACGAATCAAAATATTCGCCGCTTCGGTCGGCGTCCACGTATATGCAGACCCAGTGTTCTCCCACCCCGCCTCCGTTGTCGGTGTTGCAGGCTGTCGGGTAGTCGTCTATCTCCTTCGGAGCTCATCCTTGGCCAGCACGCAGGCGACGATCCATTCGGTGTACGTATCGGCCGCCAGTAGTCGCGCTATCTCTAGTGTGTCCGTCAGTAGCTGTACACGACGTTACTGTTCCTGTCGATTTCTAGCACCGTTTCGTACTCGCAAAAACGCGACAACCGAAGCGCAAACAAACACGACAACCGAAGCTCTAACAAATGCGACAACCAAATCTCAAACAAACGCGACAACCGAAGCTCAAACAAACTAAAACGGTGAGACGACAAGTGCGGGAGACGATAGACAACAAACAACAGACTTGGACGGTGAGACGAGAAGTGCGGGAGACGAACAAACAACATACTTAGACGGTGAAACGACTAGTGCGAGTGACGAGCGACGACAAACAACAGACTTGGACGGTGAGACGATAAGTGCGAGAGACGAGAGACAACAGACATGGACTTTGAGACGATAAGTGCGAGAAACGAGAGACAACATACTTGGACAGTAAGACGACAAGTGCGATAGACGACAGACAACAAACAACATACATGGACGGTGAGACGACAAGTGCGGGAAACGAGAGACAACAGACTTGAACGGTGAGACGACAAGTGCGGGAAACGAGAGACAACAGACTTGGACGGTGAGACGACAAGTGCGGGAAACGAGAGACAACAGACTTGAACGGTGAGACGACAAGTGCGAGAGACGAGAGAGAACAAACTTGGGCCGTGAGGAGAAAAGTGCGACAAACGACAGACAACAAACAACAGACTTGGACAGTGGGAAGATATGTGCGATAGACGAGAGACAACAAACAAAAGCCTTGGACGGTGAGACGACAAGTGCGAGAGACGAGAGACAACAAACAACATACATGGACGGTGAGACGAACGTCGTGTATGACCACTGATGGACAAGCTAGAGATCGCGCATCTACTCGCGGGCGATACGTACACCGGCGCGCTGGCGTAGGACGAGCTACCGAAGGAGATGGACGACTACCCGAAGGCCGACGGCCTCGCAACACCGACAGCGGAGACGAGGCGGGAGAACACTGGGTCTGCATATACGTGGCCACCGAACAACATGGCGAATGTTTCGATTCGTACGGTCTGCCGCCGCAACACGCCACCTTCCGAACATTTCTACGCAGTAACTGTGGCGACGACTGGACTTACGACGTCCGGAGACTACATAGCGTCGCCTACCTGATGTACCGATGTCGCGGTGTGTATCTGAAGGTTTTCAAGAGCCCGTTCGGCCCGAACTGTGTATATAACGACTGTCGTGTATTCGACTGGGTAAAAAGCGACGAGCCTAACCTATAGGAGATAAGAGTTCGTATTTTTATGTACCGCGTTTGTTCGTTGTAATAAATAGATGAAAACGTGTCATGGTCTTAGTGTGCCGCCGTTTAACCAGCGCTTCGGATAATTTGCTATTACACACCGAAGACAGTTATAGGCATCGTCACAAACGATAACACGTCGCCCAGCGCACGGCACAGCACCAGTAACTTCCAAAATAAACTAGTACAACAAAAACCCACAGGTGGCTGGGCCAACACGAAAGGGGGCCCTCATCACAACCACCATCAACGAATTCTCACAAAGACATGACGTCATCTTCACTACAAAACTAAACACAAATGACACCGCTATGTGGCAGGCCTGATCCGTCACATCAGCCAAATTCCGCACCGCCTTGGTTAAAAGATAGGAGCTGTGACATCATACTACGGAATTTTGCAAACAACAAGCACGAATATCTAAGCAGTCACTACAAACTTAGTACCAAAGTATCCGCTATGTCGCAGGCCTGATCCGTCAAATCAGCCACATCCCGCATTGCCTTGGTTAAAAGATAGGAGCTGAGACGTCATATTTACGAAATTTTGCAGATCTAGGGGCTGTCAGCCTCCATACATACTACTTATATTTGCAAACTAACTATGTGTGCACTTAGGTACATGTCAGTGTTTTCATTTTTATCAAAACCAGACTTTATCGTCCACATACATAACTTATTTACCCTCTCTGCGTGTTTACTGTTTGAAACATCTACGAGACATCGTTTATTTATATAATCTCGTTGGCAGGATTGTTCTATCGGAAGATAAAAATAGATCAACATCTTGGGAAACCCAATTTTCGTTAGTTGTTGAGCCTGGTCATATTTGTAATCTACTGGGTGCAATCATCACACATCCAATCCTCCTCTTCCATCATCCCTTAAGTGCACGAGAGCCCAACACAGTTCTCAGCATTCTCCCTCTGATTCTCTACATTTGTTGCAAGGAATGTCATCGTCTTCAGAAAGGGACGATTGGGATGGGGAAGACTTCCGTTGACACGTTGATGCTACCGGTGGGGGACTTCTCGATCCTGATATGTTGCCTGTGTGGAATTGCCCTCCACGACCTCTCCCTCTACCTCTCCCACGACCCTGCGTGGAGTTTTTTCTGTTTTTATACATTAATTTTCCTAAAATGCGTTAAAAATTGTAATTTAACTCAGATTCCAACTTTAAAAGTATGCCCAGGCCCAAGGAGTCGCTGTTTAAATTTTTATAGCAAGTGTAGATCGCGATGCTGCGAGTTTCTTACACATATTGGGCAAACCAATACTTATAAAAGGCCTTACCGTTGGCCAAGATCCACGTCTTGAGGAAACGTGATTCGGCTATGGCCGGTACGTCCGGAACGGTTCCTACGCCCACGTACGCACAAAGGCCAGTTGCATAGACTCTATTAACGCGAGCGCCATTGCGTAGCAAAATCGAGGACTGACTAATTGACTAACAAACGATGTTTTTCCAAACGTTGGATTGCTTGCTGATATTACACAAACCGATACAGATAGGTGGGCACATCAACAGGCTAACATCCTCAATTCTAAACAAGAAAAGGAATACAACTAGCTAGAATATTTCCTACAGAATGAACCTCTGTAAATAATATTATATGTGTGCAAAGGAATTCAGTCACTGAGTCAGATACTTATCCAGCTATGATTTGGCCAATTTTCAACTGGCATCAAAATAACTCAGCATGGTCATGTAGTATTGGTTGTTACAATGTCTTGGAAAAGTTTCTGCTGCTTGGAACACTTATTAAATAGGCTTGCTTCGAAGCTCCTCTCCCTCAGGTGTGTGTACAAAAATACCAATTCTATGTCAAAGATGCAAATGGCATTCATCTCGAAATAATTCGTATCAACGAAGCTTTGTGGATCACTATAAAAACAAAGTTAGACGCATTTTGTACAATTATTCTTTGTCTTTATTATGAAGAAGTAAACTTAACAGTTGTACAGTTGATCAAGGAAGAGTATGTACCTAAATGCTGGATTCATGACAGTTAACATACACAGAGCCATTCGCCATATGTCGATATATGTGTCACATTGAGGTAGTATTGTAAATGCATGCTTGTGGTATGATATTATCATAATGTGTACATTGTTACATTACCTATTGTACATAATGATACCTCTACCTTGTGTAAATCATTTCTTTCTTTACTCGTTGCAGATACGGAGGCTAATTGTAATTGAGTTGATCAACAAATTACATGAATTGTAATTGAAATAATTAGCAAATTGAATTTTAATTGAATAAATAAATGTCAGTACATTAAATTGTCCTTTTTAAGTTAGTATACATGTATGTGGAAATTGGAAATGCAAATGCATCATTTTGACACCTTGATCTGTCTTGTCTTTTGTACATGTTTTTACTGATTTCTAGTAGATCCAAAACACCAACTACTATGTAATGCACTTACAATGACAACATGACTGCACAACAACATTTCACATAACCACACATTATTCTGTTGAATGTTAATACCACATTTGGCTGCTTCAATAGCCATAGTTATTAAGTATGTATATATTATTTATTCTATGCGACTGACTGTTTATTATACTATTCTGATTGCTGTTTGTTTATGGCAAAGTTCCACTTGGATTAATTGCTGCCCATGCAATTGTGGCATGCAATATATTTACATTCAGTTTCCTAAGTCCAACTTGCTCGTGTGTTTACCACTGACGTTAAACATTGTGATTGTAGTTACAAATACTTAGTTTGTATTAACTCTTTTAGGTGCAAAACGTTGCCTTTTGTTTACCTACTTAATCACAAATATTGGATTTCTTACTATTTTGTTGTAATTATGGCATGCAGTCTAGCATAATTATTGTAAATTATGCAACATTAGCATAACGAAGTATTGTTTTACACATTACACAAATTTGTAACATAATGACCATGTTTATGTATAAGAGGACCGTCTTACGCCACATGCAAAATGTATGTCTTACCCCGATGTATGCAAAAGACTATTTACATTTTCTATGTTTTCTTGTTTGACATGCACGATGAATAATAATGTTATAATGTTACTAAATAAATATGTGAACTGCACCTTTATATAATGAATTGCTACTACATAACCTATTTAAAAAGAATTGATTGCCGTGTCATATTGCTTAGCGTTCCGGATGGTTATCCGATACATGTCAACATAATTTTGCATACGATTTTGGAACATTGCAATTGGTTTTATCTTGCGTACGTTATTTGGGAAGGGTTCGTCTTACTCCGAGGGAGTGCGCTGCCCCAATCTTCCTATTTTTCCCGTATAATTTGTGTGTACCAAACTTTTTAGTATTGCTAAGAAGGGGGTGTCCGGACCCCTGGCTCCGCCCCTGGGCATAGCCCAGAGAAATGATTGTATGAAATTGCAAGCAATAGCATAGCAGTAGGAGCCAGTGTGAAATGTGACCATATGATATTCGCTAGGTGGAAGCTTCCTTATAACTGATAGAACGAATCCAGATATGGTGGTATGGAGGATTCATTCATATTGGATGAGCTGAGCCGAAGCTTCAGCACAATTCCGCTGTCGGATACTCTGACATCGGAAGACGGGGGTAGGGTGGTGCTGTTGAAGATTTTCCGCCGGAGCTTCACCACCACTTCGCTGACGTGTAAAAAAAGTATAATATGTTCATCTTTAGTTATGATATTTGTTAAGGTTTGGAGATTAATTTTGCTGTAGTATTGAGGATATGGTAATCAGGTGTACGCTATTACCTATATCTATCAACGAAAATGTAAATACATGGCACGAACTAATTTAACTGAACGACGTGCAATTGACGTCGAGCGCGACAGTCAAACTAACAACCAATATAATTATGTATTCAACAAAATACACTGAAGTCCAAAATGTGGTTACAGTGTCGAACTGGTAACTTGTTTACAAATCGCTTAACAGTACTTACATGGGTGTATGTATTTTATTTGAAGATACTTTGTATTTTGTATAATGCTATGTTGTAATTTAAATTCGTTACCGAAATACACAGTCATCTGTAAAAAGGTTAGCGGCAGATAACGCATTCAGAACATAAAAACACCGTCTATTTTACTTATAATACCGTAGCTTTAAAGTATCGTTGAATCCCTTTAGCCTTGCAGTAGTCACTCTCCCAGTATAGCATGCTAACAATGCTTTGTACATTAAAAAACATAATCTCCAGGGGCAATCATAAAATCTGGAGAAACTAGTGAAATCTAATATTTTCTGCGTAAATAATTATATAACCTGATAGCATATTACCGTGAAACCTCACTCACTAAGACAGTATATTGGGTGTACCGCCGTAAATATATACTAACTTTGTGTTTGTGATGCTCGCAAGTTGGTAGATTATACGCCAGGCGAGTGGAAGTCGATAATATTTTTGTATAAATAATAATAACCCTAATCTTAATCGAAATCATAATCGTAATAGTAATCATGATTAGTAATAATGCAATGACAACAGGTTTTTGAATTTAGAATAATCCATATATATCTTTCCGAAACGATTCAAAATACCCAACTCAATGGTTAAAACCGAAAACATCGCATGTGAAGTATAATATGTAGTAGGCATATAACGTCACTAAAACGTGAGCCATTACTGACATTTTAGATCGGTGTCTTTACTCCTTGTTTCGTTCCCCACATTATTCGCACCAACGAACAAGCTGATGTGACTCCTTTGCTGATAGTTTGGCTCAATAAGGAGTGCACGGTACACATTGTTAGCAGCAGTTCGTGGTCAAGCATATAATTGGCTCCCAGTCAAACAAACGCTTGTTTGCGCGGCAAAAGTGCATAAAGGATTATCGTCACGAGCTTAATTCATATGGTTAAAAACCTCATTGACTGTCCTTGGAACATATGGTGCATCGTGTGTTTGTTGGTGTACATTATTTGAACAAATGATAATTTCCTCATGTGTTTTGAGAGCTTATAACAAAGCACGTCGTTGTTTAAAAACGAGCACGGTTCAAACGTGTACGTCATAAGGTGTTTATTCTTCGTTCGAGGAAAGTGCACCCAAAGCATCACCGATTCAGTCTTCCCCAGTTGCAGCTCTACAGGTATATCCAAACAAGTGGTGGTTGATATGTTCATCATGCTCAATAAGCCTCGCTTATCTTGTGAGAGGCTAAATCTGTGGCTTATTTCGAACTGATGAGTTCCCAGCGTGCATAAATGTCTATGTTTTAGTAATATGAGTAATGTTATTATTTTAGCACACTGAATTAAACATATGTATGGCACAGTGTGTTCGTTCGTCAGCAAAACGCTGAATGCATAATACTCTTTACAAATTGTGCAATTGAGTAGGGTAACAATGTTATGTTAATTGGTGTAATGCATAACTTCCTATCATTTATTTATCTCATTTGATGCAAACAAATTGTTGGACAAGTTGGTTTTAGTGAAACAATTGCAATTTTCCTGAAAAATCACCGCCCCACGTAAACACTGCTATCAGCATTAAGCGTCCGGGCGCTTGTAACCCAACGAAAGAAAGATGTTGACGTAACTGCCTTGGAAGTCGCGCTCAATTGTCGTATGCGTAGACGACGCCTGACCTCGCGGCGACATCGCGCGAAATTCAGAGTGACGGATAATGTCCCGCTGAATATATAATGTAGTTACTATGTAAGCTATACTCTGCATACAACAATACTGCTACTTAATTATTATTATTTTAAACTTAGCAAGAGAGTCAATCATCATCTCTACCCGAAAGTGGTAAATTATTCCAGAAAATTGTGAGGGTCGAAAAAGTTTTGCCACCTCACGGCGCCTGGACAGTCGAGGCTATTCTCGTCAGTGGCAAGGCCACCATACCGTAGAAAGGGAACTACAGCATACCTATATATATATATATATATATACATACATACATGCTGTAGAACTACGAGGCTACTCTCGTCAGTGGCAAGGCCACTATACGGTAAATATATATATATATATATATATATATGTGCATATATATATATATATATATTTATATATATATATATATATATACATGCTGTAGAACTACATCATATATATATATATATATTTGTGCCCCCAGCCGAAAAGGGCTGGGGGCACCTGTCCCGTAGACATTTAGGATTTGACTGCGCTATGTCTGCCCTGGAGAAGCGTGCCCCCTAGACTTTTTGAATCTGCCCCCGTTACCTGTTCCCCCAAGTGTTCTGAAATTATGATCGTCACCGCGAAAAATGTCCAACCCGCCTCCACCATCCTTCCCCGTCTTCCAATCTCACAGCGCGATGGCGGAATGGTGACAGCGGAGTGGTGGTGAAGCGGAAAATCTTCAACATCCCAACCCCTCCCCCGTCTTCCGATGTCAGAGGATCCAAGAGCGGAATCGTGCTGAAGCTTCGGCTCAGCCCATCCAATATGAATTAACCTCAAGATGATGCAATTGGAGGTTTGCCGTCTCCCATACTACCATATCTGGATCCACCCTATCAGGTATACATTTTCGCTACGTTGACATTTCTCTAAGGCTATCCCCATGGCCTGATCCAGAGGGGGATCCAGGGGTCCGGACAGTCCCTTTCTCAGCAAAAGTATTGGCTCGTTTAAAATAAAAGAGATTGGTATAGAAAAAATAAACGGGAACAAAGAGGGAAGATAGGGGCAGCGCGGTCCCTTGGGGCAACACGCAACCCTTCCCAAATCACGATTACAATATTCAAACAATTGTAATGTTCCAAAATCGTACGCAAGGTGATGTTGACATATATCGGATAATCATCCAGAACGCTCAGCAGTATGAGACAGACATAATTAAATAAATTATTTTAAATATGTTATGCAATTTGTTATAATGTGTTGCTAATGGTCAAACTGGTGCAACTCATTATAAATTGGGGTGCAATGCACACATTTATTTGGTAGCATTATCATATTATCATTTATCGTGCATGTCAAACAACAAACATGGTAGTGTTTTGCATACATCGTGGTAAGACATACAGTTTGCATGTCGTGTAAGACGGCCCCTACCGTCTTCTTATACATAAACATGGTCATTCTGCTACAAATTTGTGTTACGTGTAAAACAATATTTTGTTTTGCTAACGTTGCATAATTTAAAATTATTATGCTAGCATACATGCCATAATTAAAACGAAGCAGTAAGAAATCCAATACTTGTGATGAAATATAGGGAAATAAAAACAACGTTTTGACATTATGCAACAATGGCGTTAATACAAACTAATCATTAGCAACTACAATCACAAATTTACCATCAGTGGTTTACTCAGAATGTGATCTCAAAGTAGAAGATTCGGATGAAACATACGATATCCTTGAGTTTGACATATTGCTCTTGACGCGATAACCGTGGAATAAGCGAAGCTTCCGTCGTGTCTCAAACTCTAAAATCTGTCGTGGAATGCGGATCCTTAGAATCGTACATGGCCGGTTTACAATAAAACATGATTTTGCAATATGCCATACTTTTCTGCGTACAATAATACTGAAATGAATTGAAAGGTAGTGAAGAATAAAGAGCTTTATTTTCCTTTTCCCTTTGAATAGACCACACGCGCAACGACGGATGGGAGGATCGAATCATCGACAGGGCATGGGCCAAGGTGATCTCATATACTTCCGATATAACAACAAAAATTACCACCTAGAGCTCCCAAACGTATTCCTATGTTATGTTCGACATACATATGCACACATCACGTTATCAAAAAAAGGAGTAAACCATTAACTATCCGCTAGATGACGTTCGCTGTTCCGGCATGGTTTGGCCTTTCTTGTGCTTGCAATTCCCCTGGGCTTTGTGCATGTGGTTTGAACCTATATCCAGCCAGTTCTAAACTCATTTCGTTGTCACCGTAAGGAGAATTGAGATATCCACAACGGCATCCTCTCCTGTCTAAAGACGTGGCGCATGCATACAGGCGCCAACAGTCGGACCGGACTTGTAAAAAACTGTTCTGTGAGTACAGAAAGAACACACCGGATTGGTAACATGTCCAATAATGGCGCGGTCCATGCAATTCGGTTATTATGTGTTGAAAATGTTTCCACATAATAAATAAACCACGGACGTTAAAACTGTGCTTGTAGTTGCGAATGGTTAGTTTATATTAACCACGGACGTTAAAACTGTGCTTGTAGTTGCGAATGGTTAGTTTCTATTAACTCATGTATGTGCATAACTCCAAAAATTGATTTCCCTTTAAGAAACATAATAGGTTCCAAACATTGATTGACGAATATAATTATATTATATATAAGTTAAACTTAATTAAACTAGCATATATATATAGGCTTATATATAATTAAACTAGCATATATACGTTAGTTTAATAAACTATATATATAGTCTAATTTAATTAACTTCAAATTATACATAATAAAATTATATTCGTCAATCTATGTTTGGAACCTATTATGTTTCTTAAAGGGAAATCAATGTGTGGGTTTATCCACCTAAATGAAAAGTTGGTTGAAAATATAATATGCGTACACACCTAGTAATTATATTAATATATATATATATATATATATATATACATACATACATACATATATTAAGGTGTGCACGCATATTATATTTTCAACCAACGTTTCATTCGAAAAAGCGAAAAACGTTTCTGTTGCAATGTTGTCTTGGTCAAACCACTCATTGACTGGTGTAGTTCGTTCATGGTTCTTTGGCATACTCCTCTCAGCCACCCTGTAGCCATTTCGTATTTGTTAATGGCTGTAACAGGATAGTGGACGGGAACCAAAGTGTGTGTGCGTGTGTGTGTGTGTGTGTGTGTGTGTGTGTGTGTGTGTGTGTGTGTGTGCGTGCGTGCGTGTGTGTGTGTGTGTGTGTGTGTGTGTGTGCTTGTTTGTGTTTTGTGAGTGTATGCGCGTGCGTGCACACGTGCGTACTTGTATGCGTGCGTTCGTGCGTGCTTATTTGCATCAGTTATAGTTAGAAACACGGAGTATGGCATTTTATTTTGTTATCTACAAAACCAAAGTAACAATTATCAGTACTCTCCTTCACGTGAGCTGTGTGATGTTTTGTCGCACTTAGCGTGAGATAAGATGTTGTATCTTATGCATTATGCAAAAGGTATTATTTACCTGGCATCCCAAAATAAATATTGTTTTACAGTCACGTTTAGCGCGTTTAAATTACGTCACCTTATGTGTGAATCGGTTGTAGTAGATTGAATTAAATACGAGGAAGTAGTGTTGTAGAAACTTCATACGTTGTCTGGCTGCTTTGCTATATACTACCAAAAGTTAAGTTGTACTGAGTGAATGTACGCTTATCAGCCGCATAAACCGCTTTAAAATGCTACTCTACAGATGCAATTCCGTTTTACGAATGTTTACGTATGTAATATTAAAATGTAGTTTAGTATATTTGTTATTGACACTACTATTACACGATTTAGGGAGGTTATCTGCACACATTTAATTAACTAGATTACTTTCCGCTAGGGTGAATAATGTAATGCTGCACAAGCCCAGGAAAATTGTCACACTTTGATGGGTGGTAGAAGAAGAAGAAGACCAAAACTAAGATGTTCACATTTTGGTGGGTGGAAGAAGAAGACCAAAATTAAGATGGGAAAAAAGTATAAAGCGAGACGTTGAAACGAATTGTACAAATGGCCGAGAATGGAAGACAATCAAAAACGATCGGGAGAGACTTGCAAAAGGGACCGTGACGCACAAATTGCATTGAGAATTTCTGTCCCATATCACAATTATACAATATCCAAAAAAGCATTCGGGGCCAGAATTATTTGCAATGGAATGTCTGACTGATCCATTATAACGATGTCTTACTTCATGAAGCCAAATATGCTTTCCATTATCGACAATTTAAATAGTCCATACAAATACATGTTTTGGTAATCTTGTTTTAACGTACTCAATAAATTATTCATATAGTGCGCAGTGGCCGAGTGTTTAGAGTGCCGGACTGGTTCGGCCGCCCTGTCGAAACTTTGGCAATTTCGTTCACCCTATATCGCCCCCCTCAAACCAGCATCGCCCCAGAGTAGCAGAACTTGTTCAATGCAACAGGCAACTTTGGCCAAGGTATGAGAAACGAAATAGGCGACACCTTGGTAGAATGGGCAACATCTTGAAAGTACAAAATCATGAATACCATGTTCCAGAAGAAAGTAGGGAGAAGATGGAAAAGCCCAAATGGAGAAACGAACAACGAAATTTACTGCATCCTGACAAACTGGCCAGACATGGTCATTGACGTAACTGTCATCAACCAAGTCAACATCGGAAGTGACCACAGAATGGTAATGAGCAACATCAAGCTGGACGTCAAGGCTGAAAGGAAGAAGTTGATAAACTAGAGCCTACCAAGTGTAGATACAACACAAATAAGAACAAAAACGATCGAATTCCAACTCGAACTGCGAAATCGATTCGAGACACTACCACTACAAGAATTAGACGATATCGACACCACGAGCAAAAACATCGCTGAGATAATCCAACTAAGAGCGAAATACAAGACCTAGATATGATCAAGACAGTGAACATATACCATAATTCACACCGTCCTGAAAGAGATACAAGAGGTAACATCATGGGAGGGGGAAGCAGCGCTAAGATATATGAAGAATGGGAAGACATCAGGCAACGACAATGTAAGCATTCAACAATTAAAAACAGGGAAAGTACCATCTAGAAAACACTGGCTAAGCTGTATACTAACTGCTTATCAGAAAGACGAATACTCACCACATGGAAGAACGCAAAGATGGTGATAATCTTCAAGAAAGGAAATAAGAAAGACTAAACAAACTACAGACCAATATGTTTGTTATCAAACATCTACAAATTACTTACAAAGGTACTAACGATTAGGCTAGAGAACACATTCAATGAAAATTAATCACCAGAGCAAGCACGATTCAGAAGCAGGTACTAAACCACATACAAGTCGTAAACCAACTGAAAGAGAAGTGCCGAGAATATAATATCCCGTTCTGCATCGTTTTCGTCGACTACGAGAAGGCTTTCGACTCGGTGCAAACTCAAGCATTACTGATCTCCCATCAAGAACAGGGGATACAAGAGGAGTACATCAAACTTCTGAAAGACATCTACACCAACAGCTCGGTGCTGTTTACGGCAACAGTCGAAAGCATATTCCGAAAACTGACCTGGGAAACCATAGGCTTGTGGATAGAGGGAGAATATCTCAATCATCTTCGCTTCGCCGACGACATACTCATATGCGCTACTACACCGCAAGAACTAAAAAAAATGCTGCAGGAGCTAGCTGATGAAAGTAAAAAACAAGGTTTGAAGATGAACATTTCGAAGACAAACGTGACGGTAGAAAATGACACCAATAAATATATCAACACCAGGCAGATAGAGTACGTCGAAAGCTACGTCTATCTGGAACAGAGATACAGTATCAGACACAAATCAAGACAAGGTGATTAAAAGAAGAATCACCGCCGACTGGACATGACAAGGTGATTCAAAGAAGAATCACCGCCGACTGGACAGCATTATCTTGAAGGACTAATACGTTGTAATCAAACAAACATGAGAGTAGAGAAAACGTCATCTAATATTTATGTCACGACGTAATCCTTCAAATATTTGCTGTTATAGGCATAAATAAATATTTTATATGTATTCAACATGTAGAGTGTAATGTACATGGACACTCAACACGGATTACCCGTCCGATGTCATGGTGACAAGTTCAATCTCAAAGTTATTTGCTGTCACATAAATTAATAATTCATGAGTTAAAATTAATAACTTGTCAATATTTGACAATGACACAGGTGGATATGTTATGCACTCCTTCATGTTAACACAAAATGCGTTTCTCGTGTTGCGTTCGCAATAGCATATTTTGTTCTTGTAGTTATATTCGAAGTGGATACATACATAGGGCATATTATCTACACTTTCAAAATGTTACACCTAATACAATGTAAAGAAAACAAAATAAGCATAACTATGGAGGTATACATGGTATATGTGTATTCGTAAAAGATAAATATAGCAAATTTGTAAACACAGAACAGGATACATGCTTCGAAAGTATATTGTGGCTCAAAGCTGAAAAAAGAAGCCTTTGTTCATGAGTTTATCCTTGGGGCGATGTACCTACCATATGAAGGCTCTATCCACTACCATGATGAAACCTTAGATAATGTTGCCAGTGATGTTATTGCCATGAACTGTATGCATGATGTACCAGTGCTTATGTTAGGTGATTTAAACTCCAGAACAGGAACGTTAAAATATTTATATTGAAGAAGTTGTAGCAACTGAAAGTGGCAATGAATTGACTGAAAATGATATGTTTGAGTCAAAACGTAAATTGAAATAACAAAGTTGTAAACAACAATGTCAAAGTTGTAAACAGCAATGGCTATAAGCTCATTGAATTGTGTAAAGGTCTGGATTTTAAAATAAGCAATGGAAGGTTTGGTAATGATCAAGGTGTGGGTGACTTCACCTGTCAAAATGCGTCGGGTAAAATTGTTGTTGATTATGCTATAGCATTCTATTTCCAAAAGTAATAAATTTTCAGGTTGATACTTTTGATAAATGTTTGTCTGATGTGCATATTCCCATATGGGTGACACTAAAAATTTATGGAAAATTTTATAACAGCCGAGTTTCTATAAAGTTGTAAATGATACGGTTAATTCCAGTGAATATTATAATCCAGTCTATTAAAAAAGCAACAAAAAGCAGGATATTGCAAAACTAATGTCAATGAACAGGACATTGTTAATTTGGAAGTTAAACTAGAAAGCGTTGAACTAAATTCCCTATCACAGAGGGAAATAGATGGCCTGGTGTACGACATAGGTAACATCTACATAACTACTGCAAAGGATATTGGTATTTGCAAAGAATCAGCAGTAAAACAGCAAAGACCATCAGTGATAATAACAAACCTTGGTTTAATTAAGAACGTTGAACAAAGAGAACAGAATATTTGAGAGAAAAAGGTAGACTAAGGCAGATTTAAGAGATATGGCCAAGGGGTATAAACACTTTATTAAAAAAACACCCAAATGCTACTTTGAACAATTACACGAAAACTTGCGCAACCTGAAGCATAACAAACATGCAGAATACTGGGACATATTTAATAAGGCAAATAGTAGCAAAGAAAAATGAGCCACTTTGCAAAACTCGGTGACAAACCAGAAAGTGAAACTGCGGCTATTGAGATACCTTTCAACACAAGAACGATTACCCAGTCAATAAATGAACACATACATAGACCTTTCACACAAGATGAAGTGATATCACTAATTAAAAAACTTAAACCAAAAAGGCGTATGGTATTGATACTGTTATAAATGAATACTTGAAAAACAAGCCCATTGAACTAGTTGACATTATTGTTAAAATGTTTAACCTTGTTCTATTATCTGGCACTGTGTCAACATATTTGTGCATTGGGAACACTAAACCCTTATACAAAAAGAAGGGATCAATAGATTACCCAAACAATTATTGTGGCATTACACTATTCAGATAGGGGTATTCTACCCTTGATTATATATTCGTTTTACACTCATTGGTTGAATTGTATTTGTCTCCTCGCAAAAGGCTTTACTGTCACTTCATTGTTTATCAAAAGCATTATACCTAGTAGACAGATCCTTACTGTGGTCTAAGTTAATGTTGTGTGGTATTAATGGTAATGTGTTGAAGGTTGTATACAACATGTACGAAAACGCAAAGTCATGTGTAAACAGGGCCAGGCCCTGTCAACCTTCTTTTCATGTGATATCGGGGGTGCGTCAAGGAGAAAACCGGTCGTCTTTGTTATTTATTATTTACCTTAATGATTTTGAACACTCTGTATACCATACATTTAAGGGACTTGACATGCTGGCTGATGAAATGCACATCAACCTTAATGATGATGATTTAGAAATGTTCTTGAACATGTACGTTTTACTTTATGCTGATGATACTATTGTCATTGCAGAAACACCTGCATATTTACAGGCTGCATTAAATGCTGCATGTGATTATTGCCAAACACGGCACCTATCTGTTAACACTATTAAAACAAAGGTTATTATCTTCTCTCGTGGAAAGGTCAAATCACACCCAGACTTCTTGTTTGGACAAAACAAATTAGAAATAATTGGTAGCTACCTATATCTGGGAACCAGTCTAAACTATAATGGACGGTTTAACAAAGCCATAACAAAACAAGTTAACCAAAAATAAGCTAGGCGTGCAATGTTCAACCTCACAACCAAAATAAGGAAACTAGATTTACCGATCGACACACATTGTGAACTGTTTGACCAGCTTGTAATGCCAATCCTGCTATATGGTAGTGAGATATGAGGTTTTCAGAATGTAGAGCAGATTGAGAGATTCTACAGAAAATATAAAATTTAACAGGAACCCAGGAAAGTGTATCGTGTATGGAGTAGTTGGCGGAAAAATGTGACAACAATTATAGAAAAGAGAATGATAAACCTTTGGGTACATTTATTGAAGGCAAAAAAGTAAGGAAGCTATTTAGTATTATATTTAGACTGATGAAAAACCTCCACGACACAGGTAATTTTAATTCAAAAAGGATTGTAAAAATAAAGAGTATCATTGGTGGATGTGGACTATCCAACACGTTTCATGATCACGGAAATGTAAATATAAAATGGTTGAAGCATACCCTAGACCTTAAAATGAAAGACATTAAATCAACATACAAACACGGCACAATTAAAATCATGTAAATAGGCTTCAAATTACATAATATTTAAAAATGACCCGAGGGCTCGAGAAGTATTTAATCTACTACTGAGCCCAACTGACAGAATCAATTTATGTAAATTTCTTTGTGGAAATCACAAACTACCTATTTCTGTTGGTTGTTATCTCCCTGAAAATGCTCAGAGGCTGTGTATCTTATGCCACAATGGAAGAATATCATTAGGTACTTGTAATCCATCACTAGTAGAAGAAATATCAAAATACATAAAAAATACTTTAGAATCAGACCTAATACTTTGAAAACGAATCAGTTGTTTAATGTACATAAAATGAAACAGTTGACAGATCTTTCCAGATGTATTAATGTAATCCTGTCAAAGTTTATCCAACAAACAAATTTCCTGCCAAACTGTGAATTGCTTAGACGAAGCATTGTAGCTAGCTTATAGTTAATTTAATAGTCATATAATTACATATAAATGAGTTCAAATTGTGCAATACATGTATAAATACTATAGTACGTGGTTTGTTTTATTTTACACTATTTTATATCATTTGGTTTGCACTGCTAATTATAAAATTATTTAAAATACTCAGAGTAAGGTCACTGAACGTTTTATACATTGTATGTTGTTTACGTTTTACGTACAGTAATTATTATTTATACTATAAAAGTCTAGATGTTCTTAAGAATACAACATGTTATATTAATATGTACTGTAGAGAGACAAATTCTCCCATACTCCGCAAGGGGTCGTATGGAAAAACATTCATTGTCATTGTCATGTTATTTATAATTATATTTATAACACGTGTAGACGACATATTGTGACTAACAGTTCACCTACGGAAATTGGATGGTTCCTGAATCGCAAGCGTCACGGATATTGCGTGTTACCGGCGCACATCCCATTCGGTCGCATTTTGAGTTAAATACAAAGAAAATCAATGATGTTTAAATTTGCATAACTATTTAATTGCATTGATAAATATATGCATTCCACTGCGTTTGCTCAAATGTGCTCTATGCTGGTTGTTGTTTTACAGTTTAAAATGTTCTGAATTATTCAGCACTACAACGGATATTAGTGAGCTCCTCTGAGACACCTTCGTTGATTAAAGTTAATGCCATGTGTCTATCACTCGTATGAACTCAGTCGTTGTATGTACCGAAAATGAGGCGCCGCTCAAAATACGTAATTTAAATTAGTATCACATAAATACATGCGTTTACAAGTGTGTGCGTGTGTGTGTGTCTGTGTGCGTGTGTGTGTGTCTGTGTGTGTGTGCGTGTGCGTGTGCGTGTGCGTGTGCGTGTGCGTGTGCGTGTGCGTGTGCGTGTGCGTGTGTGTGTGAGTGTGCGTGTGTGTGGGTGTGTGTGTATGTGTGTGTGTCTCAGAATATGTTTATTACTTGAAGTACCAGCGTCCAGAAGCATTGGTAATTTGCTGGCGCCATTGTTAGTTCTTCATAAGTAGGTGCAGAGATGCGATCGTTGTGGTCAACACTAGTGCGCAAGTCCTCAACCGCGTGCTTAAAATGTTGACATGTTATCACAGGTGCACTGGCATGTTTTATATAGGTATATATATATATATATATTATATACCTGGTATAATATATATATATATATATATATATATATATATACATATACATATATATATATATATATATATATATATAAATATATGTACATATATATATATATATATATATATATATATGTGTGTGTGTGTGTAACATATATTATTATATATATGTATATGTGTGTGTGTTGTGCGGGTGTGTTACTTTGTATTGTGTACTATATATTAATGAACACATACACGTTTTTGTTGTATCTGCTATTCTTTTGGGTAATTTAACTGTGATTGCGTGACCAGTCATACTTATTTGTTTCTTTATTTACAGGTGGTAACATGACCGGACTGTGCCCACTAGCGATCGTGATCTTCCTACTTTGCCTGGGCTTGGTTGTCAGTTGTACGTACCATTATACACATTTCATGTAAAAAGCTACTGGATACAACACCCGTGGAACACATCTATTGACCTAGATTTTGTTATATGTAACTATGGGCGATTACTGCACACATATAATGTTAAGCACAAATATAAACTCTACTTTTACAAAATAACATGATCGCTTATATAACACTAAATACAAAACAAATTACACAACATGGTATCATTTAATGATAATATTGAAGAGTTGTTTAATATTTTACGTTGCACCAAAACCATATATGGATGTTGTGATTTCGTCACAGATTTGCTTAAATGTCATAATCATAGACAACATTTTCACTTCTAAAATTGAGTACAAGATCGATAGTGGCCTATTGGTAAATGCGATCAATGATCATCTTCCAGTATTTGCTCTGTGCCATTGTAATGTTAAACGTAATGTGATCGAACATCAGAGTAAGTGTATTCGTCATCTTAGCAAAGAAAACATCAATGCATTGAAATGTGACTTAATGCATACTGTCATCGGTAGTGAAAATGCTAATATAGAATGTGGCAACTTTCTTCATGAATTCACTCAAATGTACAACAAGCATTGTTCAATATCGACGGTGCGACCTAAAGTATCAACAATTAATTTTTTGAAAACTGGTTTAATAAAATGACAAAAAAAATGCATGTATTAAAACAATAATTTGTATAAAACTGTTCTATCATGTAGATCAATCACCTCTGAATCCAGGTATAAATCATATAAAAATAAATTAACCGGTATTCTCAAATCCACTAAGAAACAATATTTTAGCAATTTATTTGCACACAAATTACACAATGCTGGCACCTAGAAAGTATTTAAAACTGTAGTGGGAATCGCGTAGGGAATCATTTCCCAGATCAATGACGTAACCATTAATAATAAGGATTATGTAGCGAATATGTTTAACAATTATTTCACTAACATCTGCTCGGAATTGTTAAAGGATATAACGGAACCAGCAAATGTTTCTATTTATGACTACATAGAAAGCAGAAATAATCAAAATTTATGTCTACCCCAGTTAACGAAGAGGAAGTTATCCGAGCTGTGAACAATTGGGAAAATTAAACATCCACAGATTATGAGACATAACTATGCATTTGGTCAAAAAAAGTTAACTCTGTTACACAAAAATCACTTATATTAGTAACCTACCTTTCGCTACTGGAGTTTTCCCAGAGAAAATAAAAGTAGCAAAGCTTCTCCCACTCTTTTAATCTGGGGATAAGTATGTGTGCACTAATTATATACCTATTTCACTATTATCGCAGGTCTCCAAACAAAATATTTTTTTAGTTCTTGCTTAGATAGTTTTATTACCAAACACAAATTGATAAATCCAAGCCAATATGGATCTTAACAAAATATGTCAACATGTCACGCACTAATATATCTAGTTGATGGAATAACACAATCAATGGATGCCAAAAAATATACTATTGGTGTTTTTATCGATTTAAAAAAGGCATTTGACACGGTCAGTTATGCAGAAAAAAATAATTTCTTGGCATCCGCGGTGTAGCATGTAAGTCATTAAATAGTTATCTTGAAAACATGTGTATTTATGATATACTTTAAACATGGCACATGTATATCTTCCCTTACATGATGTGAATTATGATTGCTAGAGAAGAGGAACAGCAAGTTGAATAAACGTAACTAAAATGTATAAATATACAGGTCAGAGGTAAACTTACATACAAGTCAATGACTTCCTGTTTACCCCCTTCAAACATTGTGCAGTGAACATTCTCACTTGAATTATAGTAAACTTATATGTCTTGTGTTTATATATATATATATATATATGAATAGTATTTTCAAAAAATAATATAGCCTTTCAAAACACTTAAAAGTATTGATTAAGTGTCGAGATATGGTAGAAAAATGATACAGAAGCTAAGCTCACTACTGGGAGACGCACAGGATGTCGCACGCCGTAAACTGCTTGTAAATGTAGCATTTCGAAAGCTGTGGACGATCTGGTTCAGGCGGAATCAGACCAACCAGGGGGACTTCCGGTGGTGAATTGATTTGAATTTGGTGCAGCAAACTTGCGAAAATATAAGGATATTTGATCAAGATAAGTGATATTATTGAGCGTATAGGATACATAACGTAATTATAGATATATATTAAGCAATATTTGTTGTTAAAAGTTAGCTAGAGGGAGTAATCTAGGGTAGATTAAAAGTAGGCGATTTGCGAGCGATAATTGGGGACGTTAATGTAATCGGAACGTTGTTTACAAAGTAGGTCACTGGCGAAGTTAGCGTACCGTGAACGACAATAGAATAGCGTTATTTGAGATAATCGGTGTAGTTAGATGAGTAATTAAAACCTGAAATAACAATCTTTTAAAGTGTATTTAAAGTGTATAATAGTACACAGGAAACAGTCTTTGTAAAGACTACCTTGTATCTAAGCCTAACTTGAATACATTGTCATCGACATCGTAACTAGGTAAGGCACGGTGTGTCACTGTGTGTTAACAAATATAACTAACTATAACCTAAACAATCTGGTGTAAATTGTACACAGAAAAGTCTTTTCAAAGACTACATAAAACTACTTTGAACATAAATAAATTCTGATATGGCACCTTGCAAGCGGCAACTCAGGGCAAAACGACACCTAGTTTGCAACGACTGCCAGAGCTGGGTGGATTTTGCGTTGTCTGGCTGTCCAAAATCATGGGCAGAGACCAAAGATGACGGATTCACCTTTCGGTGTATGGGGTGTTTGAGGGTGGAATGTCTGATGAAGGAGGTGTGTAAGTTGACGGATATAGTGAAGGAGATGGAGGCGAGACTCAACATAGAAATAGATGGAGCAGAGAGGGATGACGCGGAGAGTTGAGAATTCTACAACACAGAAGGAGCAGAGTTGTGACACGGAGACTGAAGAAAGGAGACTGAGAGGAAGGAAGGTGACCGGTGTGAAGGAACAAGACATTGAGAAAACAGAGGGACGGAGGAAAAGTGTTCGGCAGAGGAAAAGAAAACGGGCCAGTGGGGATAGATCAGCAGGTAGTCAGACTGTAGAAAACGAGGAGAGACACGACAGCGATACAGGTGGTGAAGAGGTAGATACCACAGAGGCAGTTGGTAAGACTGTGAGACAGAAGACTGATGGAAGAAGACAGTGTTCAGCAAAAAACAGAAAACATGACAGGCGTGAAGGTGACAGGGGAGAAAGTGACCGTAATGAAGGAGGTAGCCGGGGAAAAGGGACGGGAGAGGAGAGAAAAAAATGTGATGGGAGGAAAGAAGAAGGGACGAAAGGAAGTGAGAGTAAATGTGCTAGAAGAGAAGATGACAGGAGGAAAGGGGACAAGAGAAAACGAGACAGGAAAGAATGGAATGGAAGAGAATGTGACGGGAGAGAAGACGACAAGAGGAAAAGACAACAACCAGACATATGCAAACCGGAGGAGCTACTCC